>JASKMD010000008.1:13526670-13628661 GCA_030144725.1 Haematococcus lacustris | reverse complement strand
AGAGCCGCCTGCGGCGCACCCCACCCTCCTCCCCAGCCTGCCACCCTCATTGCGCACCCACTACCTGCCCACTGTCAAGGGAACACCCATGCTCAAGCCTGCCTGCCTGCTTGCCCGCCTGCCTGCTGACTACCAAGGTGTTTTGCACCTGCCCACCTGCCCACCAGCTCGCCTGCCCGCCTGCTAGACACTTGAGCACCCTCAGCAGCCAGCCTCGGCGGCCAGAGAGAGCCAGCGGGATGCCTGCCTGCCTGCCTGCCTGCCCACCTGCTGAAAGCCAGGGCATTCTGCCCACCTGTCCTTCTGCTTGCCTGCCAGCCTGCCTGCCTGCTAGGCAACCAATGAGCACACCCTGTCGCTGGCCTGCTGACTGAACCGCCACTCTGGCCTGACCGCACCTGCGGGATGAGCGGTGCCCGGACCAACTGCGCTCACGCTCACGCTCCCTGCCCCTGTCCCTGTCCCATCCCCTCTCCCTCCTGTGCCCCAGCGCTGGGCCCAGGTCGCCTTCCAGGCCAGCAGCCAGGTCCCTCTCATAGCGGCGCATGTGGCGCCCTGCAGCCCATGTTGAAAGCGGAGGCATGCACTGACGCCAGAGACAGCTGCTCCTTGTCTACCATCTGCTTCCAACCCTGCTAATATCTCATCACACACCTTGTTACATGATCACTGTTGACGTGTTCAAACCCTTGCACCACCCACCCTCCCCTGCCCAAACCCGCCCCTCCCTCTCCCATGTCTACAAACGGCTGCTGTCCTGGCCCCCAGTGTCAGGTAAGAGGTTCACTCACTGCGGTGCTCATAACGCTCTCGCTCCTCATCAACGTCATCATCTTCATCCTGGCTGCCGCCCGTCTCCTCTTTGCCTCCCGCGGCCTCAACACCCCCGCTCCTCGCTCTGCTTGAGCCAGGCTGCCGACTGCCGCCGCTGTAACTGCGGCTGCGCCATCTCCCTCCGCCCCGACTGCTATCACGCTCGCGCTTCCGCCCCCGGTCACGACTGCGGCTGCGGCTGCGGCTGCGGCTGGTGCTGCGGCTGCGGCTGTAACTGTCACGGGAGCCCCGCCCCCGGCCAAGCTCATGCCGGTTGCGGTCCCTGCTACGTCCACGGCTACGGCTACGGCTACGGCTGCGGCTCTCTTGCCTGAATCGCCCAGGGCTGCGGCTGCGGCTGCGGCTGCCTTGTCTGTAGCGTCCGCGACTTCGACTGCGGTCGTAGCGGCGCCTGGTGTCGGGACTGGGGCTGCGACCGTGGCTAGCGCCGCGTCTGTCATACCTTTCGTCTTGACCCGCGCACCCAACGTTGTCAGGCGGAGGTGCAGAGTTGTTGGGAGCCTCGTACGGGTACACATACGGTTGCTGCTGTTGCGGCTGTCCATGCTGTTGGTACTGTTGCTGATAAAGCTGCTGCTGCTGCTGCTGCTGCAGCTGCTGTTGTGCAGGGTGTGGATCAGGTTCAGGTGGTTGCTGCTGTTGTTCGTGATCTCTAGACAAGCCCAACCCCGCCCCAGCAGCTAAAAGAAAGGCTGTCGTCCATGCAGCAGCTGCCGAGGCTTGCGCTGAGCTGTCAGTGCCCCCAGGTGTACTATTGAAGCTGTCCGTCACAGCCGGGAGCTGGTGCGGGGGCGGAGGCAGGTGCTGGGCCAGGTGCTGGGGCAGGTGCGGGGGAGGAGGCAGGCGCTGGGGCAGCTGGGGAGGAGGGGGAAGCTGATGTGTCATGTGCTGGAGAGGAGGCAGGTGCTGGGCCAAGTGCGGAGGAGGAGGCAGCTGCTGGGTCGAGTGGAAGGGAGGGGGTGCCGAGCTGGTAGCGCCCGGTTGGTGCCATGGAGGAAGCTGACTTGAGTTCACAGACCAAGGGTGCACTTGCACATCATGTGGCGCTAGCCGTGGAGCACCGCCATAGCCAGGTGGCATGCCGTTGCCTGGCGCGAGGGTCTGGCTGCCAGTCCACGGGTAGCTCATCAGAACGGGTCGCGCGACATTTGCAGGAACTGCGTCAACATCGCAGTGGTCTTTTCGCGGAGCGGATGAGCCGCAGAGCGTCAGATAACGTGACACCCATGGCCATGCATTACCGCACCAGATTTGCGCCACAAGCCTAAGAAGCGGAAAACATCATGGTTGGCCAGAACCGTGCGTGGCGGAAAGATAGACTGTGCACAAGTACTCGTGTACACTATATCTCATTATGTGTATCGTGATGAAGCTTCCAGTGCCAGCCATCACCGCATCTCAGCAACCTGTTTCAGTGCAGAACTGCAAACCCCGGGGGCCAGTAGATCAGCCATACGGCTGAAAGTGTTTTCATGGTTACTGGGCGACCACTTAAGGACGGCATAATCATCGTTGATAACCTCGCGCGTTCGATCTCTTTCCCTTTACTGTGTCTATAGTTGCTGCAGGTGCTGATCACCCGGCGGTGCCTGGCCAGCCGCTGTGCCGCTGTGCCGCTGGATTGCCGACCGCGACAGCCCAACCTAGGTACCGGGCGCAGGCCGGATCAGCAGGTGCAGCGGCAGGTGCAGCGGGTCATCGACTGCTGAGCGCATGCATTGCTTGGACCGCCTCGTGCATGATCCGGCCCCGGTGCAGCTCATCCGCGACCGCCAGCAAGAAGACCAGTGCCGGCAGCACCGGCACCGAGAAGAGTGAGCAGGTCGCAGGCGTTTTCGGGTGGCGATCCCTTACTCTGGCGCCTTGAAAGCTGCCGCTCGCAAAGGTTACACTCGCACGTAAAGGGCTGCAATCTAGGTGGAGCCGCAACTGTTTAGCTGTGAGCCAGCAGTCCTTCTGTGCCGTCATCTGTGCCAAGCCCATCATATGTCAGCTTTCAGCACTAGCCCAGCACCACTGCGATAGCCGCACCGGGTCTTACCTCTCTTTCGCCCTCTTCCCCCCTTCCCCCATCACAACCAGCGTGACGCAGTGCTACCAGTGAGCACATGCGATCCCTGCAATTCCTGCGATGTTTGGGTGTTGAAAAGCGTGTTAGAGCATGAATTGAGGCGCTGCAGCCCCGCTTTATGTCCAGGCCATCATGGTGAGGGCACTCGGCCCGGCTGCCTGTGCGTCTGCAATAGGTGCGTAGGCTGAGGTGGAGTCCTGGGCAGCCAGGCGCAGGTGCTCCTGCAGCACGCCGTCCAGGCGCTGCAGCAGGCCTCCTGCAGCTGACCGCCCTTGCTCCACCTCCAGCACCAGCTGGGCGCGCAGGGCCTGCGTTGAAGGACAGTGGGCAGCAGTGGCAGTGGCAGGGGGGTGGCAGTGGAATGGAACAGACTCTTCCCTCCCCTTCTCTTCCCTCCCCTTCTCTTCCCTCCCCTCTTCCTCCCTCCCCCTCTCCCTCCCTTGCCCACCTGGATGGTGTTGTGAGGGAACCAGGTGGCGGCCAGCTGCTTGCGCGCCCGCGTGTCGGTGCGGCTCCAGCTGGCCATGCACTGCGCCACCAGCAGCACCGCGTCCTGCAGCCTGTCATGCGTCAGCTGCAGCTCCAGCAGCGCTGCCGGGCCACACCCTGACACAGCCATGCCGCTGGCTGTGGGGGGCAGGCCCTGGCCGTTGCCGTCGACATCCTCCTGCGCCACAGCAGAGAACAGCAGGTGGGAGGGATGAGGGCCAGTACAGGGTTTACAGGGCAGGGAAGAGAGCAAGGGGTAACCAGGGGGTACGGGATGGGCCAGGTGCTGGGCAGGAGATGTACTGGTGGGTGCGACCATAGAAGTATGTTTGGCTCGGATGTAACGAACTCTATAGCTGTTTCATTCATCATGCTTCAGGGCACTATGCAGCTGCATGGCGGACATCAGGAGCAGGAGCAAGACATTGGTGGACATCGAATGCAGCATTGGATGCAGCATATCCCAGGCTGTGGCAAAGGAGTGCCCTTTGTTCTCGCACAGAAGGGATTGAAGCTGTTGTCAGAGGTTGAGGAGTGCAAGCAGCGGGTGGACAGATGCTGTCTCAAATGACAGCAGCTGGCCCAGCTAGCCCTGCCCAGCTCAGGCCATGGAGAAGGCTATAGGAGGGGAGGGGGGGTTGGAGAAGTGGTGGGGTGAGGGGTAAGGGGGAGAGGGAGGGGCTGACCAGCAGGCCTTACCATGAACAGCTGCAGCAGCCATAGGGGCAGGCCCAGGCGGCGGTCCACCCTCCACACGGCATCTGCTGCCGCCACCCTCATCAGGTCCCGCACGCCCCCGGCCCCCACACCTGAGCTCCCCCCCGCCTGCACCGCCACACCAGCCCAGCAGCAGCGGGAGGCACAGGGCAGCTGTGGGGTGATGGCAGCGGAAGCCATGGCAGCAGCAGGAGCAGAAGCAGAGCACCTAGGGACGCTGCTCACACCCCCAGGCCTAGCCCCAGGCCCAGGCCCTGGCCCCCCGGCCGTCCCTCTCACCTGCGCATTGCAGTACCTCAGGAGCAGGGCCTGCAGCTTGCCCCACAGGGGGGCTGCAGCAGAGCCCCAGCAGCCCTGCCCTCTCAGCCGCTGCTGCTCCACCACATCCCCTGCCAGCCCCGCCCCGCCCCTGCTGCTCCCCCCCGTCCCCGCCACCCCCTGGGAGCCCTGACCACTGGGTCGGCCCCCCTGGCCCCCCCGCTCCTGCTGACTGCGTCCCGTGTTGCTGCTGCTGGCGTGCTGGGGCTGGGCAGGCCTGGCTGCAGGGGCAAAGGCCGCGGGGTCCAGGCTGCTGGGCAGGTCCTGGCTCTGCTGCAGCTGGGACTGCGCTGCAGCGGTGGCCAGGCTGGCAGCCACACGGCCCAGGGCTAGGGCCAGGGCAGTGCTGGCAGGGGGCCAGGTGGCGTGGGCCAGGGCCAGGGCGGGGTCGTAGGCTGAGCAGAGCAGCAGCTGGGAGAGCAAGGTGTCGGGGGAGAGGGCGACGCTGAGGTCCAGGCCTGCGTCCAGGGGGAGCGTGGGGTCTGTATGACCAGACGGGGGAGGGGGTGGGGGGCAGCAGAGGGGGAGGAAGGGGGGAGGGAGGCAGGGAGGGGGGCGGTGGGGAGACGGCATGGGGTGGCATGAAGATGGGGGTGGGGGGCGGCTGTAGACAGGTTGCAGCGGGGTATGCAGCGGGTCTTTGGGCGGCAGTTTGCCCCCACAAGGCAAGGAGGAGGCTAAGGGATTAAGGGAAGGAGGGAGGGAGGGAGGGAGGGCAAAGAGCCCATTGAGACGAACAGGCAACCAATCATGCTGAGCCACTAGCCCGCAGTCAGTCAGTCTGCTGCCTTCCTTCCCTCCACTACCCCCCCACACCCACACACACCGGCCCTGCTGACCAGGAGCAAACAGGCCCCCCCCTCCCCTCCTGGCCACCTCCACCTCCAATTACGCCCTTGGCCCTAACCCGGCCCGCCCCCCTGGCCCAACCTGGCAGGCCCCACCCCACAGCTGCTCACTCACCCTGCACGCCCCCCTCCCCTGCCACCACCACCGCTGCCCTGACCAGCGCATACTCCGCATGCAGCTCGGCCAGCGTGAGCACCGGCAGGGGGGGCAGGCCTGAAGAGCCTGGAGCGGGATTGGCTGCCTGGGGGGGTGGGGGGGCCGGCAGGGGGTGCAGCCTCATCCAGGGATGCTGCAGGTCCAGCCAAGCCTCAGCCTCGTCCACCAGGGCCAGGCAGTTCAGGGCGGACTCTGCAGGCGGTGGGAAACCCCGTCTGATTGCCATGCCACTCCCACTCCAACCCCCCACACCCCCCACCTCCACCTCCACCCCATCTCACCTCACCCAACCCAACCCAACCCAGCCTTGCAAAGCTTAGACCCACCCGCCCTGCCTGCTTACCACACCTCAGCAATCCTGCATGTGATACCTGCTTCTTCCAAACCCTACCCTACCGCCTGATGCCCTGGCCCCCCCCGGCCCTCCCCATTACCATATGCCGCCAACACCTCGCTCGCCAGCTGCTGGTGGGCCGCACTGCCCTCTGCCCGCAGGCGTCGTGCATACGCCAGCTGCGCCTGCGCCGCCCCACGGTAGTCACAGCGGGCGGTGCAGAAGTCCGCCAGCACCAGGTATGGCTGGGGCTGGCTGCTCACGTCCGCAGTGCTAGCCTGCTGCTGCAGCGCTGCCACCGCCTCCTCTAGCAAGCTCACCAACCTCAGGCTGCTGCCATCACCACCACCACCACCACCATTACCCAATGCCACCCCTGCCCCTGCTGCCCGGCTTGCTGCTCCTCTCACCCACGCTGCTGCTGCCCCAGCTCCAGCATCCCGGCCGCGTGGCAAGAGAGGTGCAGCGGGGGGGCCGGCAGCAGCAGGGGAGGGTTGGGGATGCTCAGGCAGGAGGAGGGTGCCGGCTAAGGGCAGGGCGCACAGCGTCAGCAGCTGGCCAGCCCCGGTCAGGCGGCGAATGAGTTGACGCAGACAGTCCAGCGCCCGCTGGGGCAGAGGGTTGCTGACCAGGGCAGCGTATGCGTCCTCCCACCGCTCCAGCTGGCAGCAGTAGGTGAACACGTTGGTCCACAGCCAGCCCTGCCGATCCAGGTGGTCCTGCTGATCCAGCGCATCTTTTGCTGCCACTGCCGCCAGCAGTCCTGCTTCTGCTGCAGCAGCTGCAGCAGCATTCTTATTGCGGATAGCTTGGCCAGCAGCCCTGCTGCTGCCACTAGATCTGCGCGGCTGACTAGCGGCGGTTGTGGCAGTTGGGGCAGTTGAGGCAGTTGCAGCGCTTGTGTGGCTGAAGGGTGTGGAGTGCTGCAGAGCTGCCCGGGCAAAGATGAGCGCCCCCTCAGGGACCCCCTCTCGCTCGAACAGCATCATGGCGCTCTCATACAGCTGCTGCTGAAGTGCGCTAACCGCCTGCTGCTGCTGGCCCCCCTGCTGCCCTCCCTCCTCCACAGCCAGTTGCAGGTGGGGCAATGCTGCCTGCAGGTCTTGGCTGCCCAAGTGCCGCAGCAGGCGGCACAGCATGACATGCAGTACACCCCCTGCAAAGGCACACACACGCATGGAGGTGTGCATGGCTTGTGCATGTGATGGCTTGTGCATGTGATGTGCATGTAGCCTGGCCTGCATGGCCCCCATGTTGGGACAGCTGCTTCCTCCTGCACCTGCGCTTGCAAATGCTGGGCCTACCCTGCCCTGCACTGCGCACCCGGGGGATTGAACCCGTTACCCCAGGGAGTTGAACCTGAAAGCTGTCAAGGTATCCCATCCTTGACACGCAGCAGCCCTCCCTCCCTCCCTCCACCAAACCCCGCCACAGCTTGCCACTCAACACTACAACAGGCAGCAACCCTATGCTTTGTTATGTTATGCTACAACCTATATCATGGCTGCGACTCCCCCCTCAGACCCAGCCCCCTCACCTGGCACCAGCCCTGCAGCAGCGCGGAAGAAGTTGCTGGCCGCCTGCCCCACCGCCCGCTGCCTGGCCCCCCCCTGCAGCCCCGCCACCTGACCCACGAGGCTCAGGGCACTCAGCAGCTGACATGGCGCTGCCTCCACCCCCCCCACCCCTGCTGCTGCTTCCCCCCCTGACCCTCTCCCGCCTGCACAGCTGCTGCTGCTGCTGCTACTGGCCAGGCCTGCCAGGGTGGCCAGAGCGGCATACTCCCTGGATTCAAAAAGTGTGAGCCCAAGATCACACACACGTGCCATGAACCCCTTCCTCAGACTCTCTGCCCCCCTTGGGCCCTGCCCCGCCCCAGGCCCAGGCTGTTGTGTTTGGCTGCCACCCTGCTGCAGCTGGGCCAGCAGCAGGGCAGCTGCCTGGCTGCTGCCCTGCAGCAAGGCATCAGGTGCTGACAGCTGAGGCATCAGGCTGGGGAGGAGCTTGGCAGCCAGGGGGGTGAGTAGGAGGCGAGGGGTGGGCTGCTGGGGGAGGGGGTGGGGGGCCAGGGTGGGGTGCGGCTGCAGGGTGAGGGCGCGAGAGCTGAGCTGCAGTTGCGCCAAGGCCTGGAGGGCTGGGTCATACGCATCACCAGCTTCTGTGGATGACGGTGAGGCAGGAGGCAAGGGGGTCAAGGGGAAAGGCCCAGCTCCAGGGTAGGCAGGCAGGCAGGCAGGCGGATGCCAAGGCGAGCAGGTAGGTGCAAGCAGGTAGCTGGCAGGCAGCTGGTGGATAGGCAGCACGGTGGAGGGTAGGGGATGTGCGGCACATCAGGCCAGGCTGAGTCTAGCTAGGGCAGTGCCTTGGCTGCCACAAGGCACCCTCCCGTCCCACCCACCCCCTCTCCCACACGCTATCCCCTGCCCACCCTCTGCTCCCACCCTCACCGGCAGCTGCTGCAGGGGTGCTGCACAGCCAGGCTGCCAGGGCAGCGCCCAGGGCCAGTTGCTTTAGCCTGGCTGTCACCCGGCCCTGCAGCTGAGCGTGGCTGGAGGCGGACAGTACCTGAGGGGGCAGAGTCGGTCAGGTCAGGTCAGGTCAGGTCAGGTCAGGTCAGGTCAGGTCAGGTCAGGTCAGGTCAGGTCAGGTCAGGTCAGGTCAGGTCAGGTCAGGTCAGGTCAGGTCAGGTCAGGTCAGGTCAGGTCAGGTCAGGTCAGGCAGCCCCTACCTGAGCTCCCAGCGCTGGCTCCAGGTCTAGCAGGCTGAGCAGCAGCAGTGCATCACGTGCCAGGCGCAGCTGCGCAGAAGCTGCTTGGCAGGTGGAAGCCAGAAGGAAGTTGGTGGCAGCGCGGTTGGCTGGATTGAGGGGAGGGTGGGTGGAGGTGATGGCCAAGGGTGGAGCTGGCAGCTGCAGTCCCTGCCGGCTGGCCTGCTCTAGCAGGGAAGTGTACTGCCTGCAGAGGTGTGAAGGGTCAGGGTCACGGGGGGCAGGGAGGGAGAGGCGTAAGGGGGCAGAGCAGGTGGAGGGACCCAGGGTGTTTGGCAAGGAGTCCAAGGAGAGAGAGGGAGGAGGAAGGGGGAAGGAGGGAGGCGGGAGGAGGAGGGGAGGAGGGAGGGGAGGAGGGAGGAGGAGGGAGTAGGGAGGAGGAGGGTGGAGGAGGGAGGGGAGGAGGGAGGGAAAGGAGGAAGAAGGAGGAAGTAGGAAGAGGAGGGAGGAGGAGGGAGGAGGAGGGGCTTACTCGAGAGCAGCCGCTGGGTCTCGCAGCCCCCCGAGCAATCGGCCCAGTCGCAGCAGCACACGCTGCCGCCCTTGCCGCCATGCTTGCTGTGCCGCCCGTTCTTCCTCCTCCTTACCCAGCCCTAGGCCATCCCCACCCCCCCCGCTGCCACCTCCAGCCCCCTCGATGTCCATCTCCAGCCCCTGTGCCTCCCCCCGCCCCTGGCTGAGTGTAGGCCCCCCCCCGCCCCCCCCCAGGCCCAGGGCCACTCCTTGGTACAGCCCCTGGCCCCCCCTCTCTCTGTGACCCCTGGCCCCAGGCCCCCTCAGCAGCAGCTTGGCCAGGCTGGGCAGCAGCTGCTCCTGCGCCCCCTGCCCCCTCAGCACCTGGCTGCTGAAGGCGTCCAGCAGCAGAGGCCCCGCCAGCCCCCCCACCTCCCCTGCTGCGCGTGCAACCACTGCCACAGTGTCAGGCAGCACCCCACCCATGCCGGCCCCCACCCCGTTCACCAGCAGGCCAAAGGGGGGCGCCTGGCCTGACCCCTGCTGCTGTGTCCCCAGTGCCCCAGCTGGCACCCCGCTGACTGGGCCAGGCAGAGTGGGGTGGGGGGAGGAGGAGGATAGGGCAGGTAGGGCAGGGTGGGTGGCTGCAGCCTGGCAAGCAGCGACCAAGGCCTCAGGGGGGGTGAGGGGCCGCAGCAGACCCAGCAGCCCCCCCCCTCGCACGCTGGCCAGCCAGGCGGGGTGCTGGGGGTGTGGCAGCAAGGCCAGTAGCGGGTGCCGCCGTGCCCATGCGGCCTGGTAGCTGGCTAGAAGCTGGGCCCAGCAGCCGGCGGTGCTCTGGCCCTGCCGCTGCACCCTGCACAAGGTCAGGGCAGGGGGGGCCTAGTTGAGGGAGCTGAGGGGAGAGGTCAGGCCACATGCCGGGAGGTGGCAGAGTGAGGCAGGAGGGGAGGGGGAGCAAGGCGGGAGGGGCAAAGCGGGTAAAGAAGGGAAGGTAGATGGCGCTCGTCAAAGTCAGGCTTGCCATTTGCCTACTCTACGTTCGCCTGGCCCTCTCAGGCGATGCTCTTGCCTTGTCCGTTAGAGGCTGCTGCTGCTGCACAGCTGTCCCACCACCCACCATCCCTGTTCCCGCACCAGGGCACTGGGGCCCTATAGTGTGTTACGCACATATGACATGCTACATTACTTACAACCTGCTGCTGGGGCCGTTGCTATAGCTGCCAGCCACTTCAGACCGCCCCCCACCTTGCAGCCAAGGCCTGCACCACCGCCACCAGCGCAGCCTCCAGCTGCGTCAGGGGCGCCGCCTCCACCTCTGCGGCGCTCATCTGGGCGCCGTGATACGTGAGTGCATCACGCAGGGAGGCCCGGCACAGGCTGCTGGGCGACAGCATGCGCCGCAGCACCTGCTGCTGGGCTGCGCTGGCGGCCATTGCAGCAGTTGAGGTGGTGGTTGAGGCGGTTGGCACGGTGTCAGGGGTGTGGGAGGCAGAGGTAGGGAGGGTGGCGGTGCTGGTGGTGGGGCCTGGAAGGTGGAGGGAAGGTGGGGTGAGGGTGAGGGACGCCTCCCACAGGACCTGCAGGAGGGGGGAGGGAGAGGGTGGAGGGGTTAGGCCAGGCAGGGCGTGGTGCAGCTGAGTAGCAGGTGGCTGGGCTGGGGGTGGGGAAGAGCAGCAGAGGTAGGAGAGGCAGGTGAGGAGGTGTGAGGTGTGTGTGTGGCCCTGCCCCTACACTCATCCCCACTGAGCCTACTGCACCCTAGCTGCTGGGTCAGGTCTCTTGTCGTCATGCCCTGGTGGACCACGTGCAGGCACACCTCACACCAGCCCAGGCTGCCTGCGCCCCCATCAAACCCCTTATCCACCCTCCAGGACCTTTGAGCCCCACAGCTGTGTCCCACAGCCCTGCCTTGCCTCTGTCAGGTCAGCACCCGCCGTCTTGCAGCCACTGCTACCTGTGTGCTGCCACTGCCTGGATGCTGTCCTGAGGGTGGTCTTTGCTGCTGCTGCTGCTGTGACAGTGTGACCTGTCATGCAGGCTTGCATAACTTTCACGTTCGCCCTCCCTCACCAGCTGTGCAGCTGTAGCCCTGCCTGCCTGCCTCAACCTGTGAGCTGCACCTTGCACCTACATATAGGCTGCATGACATGCTGCCGCTGCTAGCAGGCAGGCCAGCAGCCAGCCAGTGCGCCAGCAGGTGGGGCAGCAGCCACCCGTACCCCACCTGGTGCATGGCGTCCCCCGCGCCGCCCCCCCCTGCTGACGCCAAGGGCAGCAGGCCTTCCTCCATGAGGCAGCCCTGCCCCACCTGCTGCCCCACCCCCCCACTGCTGCAGTCAAAGCAGGCCAGCTGCACAGCCGCCCCCGGCGCCCTCAGCACCGCCCACAGCTGACCGGCAGCCGGCGGGGCATGGCAGGCCACCAGGGCTGTGGTGGGCGACACATCCAACTCCCAGCGGCGGCGGTTTGAGAGGCGGTTAGGGTTCTGGCCGCTCCAGGTGAGGCTGAACACAGACACCGACTTGGCCAGAGTGTCGGGAGCCTCCCAGTGGACCACCAGGCTGATTGCCTGGCTGGCGGCTGGGTCAGCAGCAGCAGGTGGGGCCAGGGTGCTGGGGTGCAGGCTGGCAGTCATGGGGGAGCGCTTGCTGCCGCCTGGGTCTAGAGAGTCAGAGGCCAGGTGTGCGCGGCGGCCTGTGTGGAACAGGCGGGTGCTGCTGTCGCTGTACACCGCCAGCAGCAGGCTGGCTGCGCCTTGTCCGCTGCTGCTGCCGTTGGTGGCTGGCAGGGAGGGGGACAGGGGGAGGGGCAGCAGGGCAATGACGGCGGGGTGGCTGCTGCGCTGCCACACGCCTGCAATCAGGCTGCGGATGCCCCAGCTGTTCTCATGCAGTTCAAAGGGCGGGGTGCTGAGGGGGCTGTGGGGGTCGGAGGCTGGGGTGCGCTGCGGGCGTGGGTCCAGCAACCAGGCTGAGGGGACGCACAGCACAGAGCCCTGCGCTCCCCCAAGCAGCAGGTGGCCTGGGCAGCAGGCGAGGCAGGTGGGGCTGCCCAGCGATGCCCAGTGTGCGCTGATGTCAACCATGCGCAGGCTGTTGGCAGTGATACTGCTGATGCCAGACTCTGTTGAGTCCAGGCAGACTGGGAGGGTGAACAGCTGGCCAGCGGCGGTCACGCCAGTCACTAGGACGTGCGTGCCAGTGGCATGGGGGTGGGGCAGGAATGCGATGCTGGGAAACAGTTGCGTGCCGAACTCCAGGGACACGGGCTGCTGGGTTGCACCAGCTGTTGCGGAGAACTGCGCCAGAACCAGGCTGCCCGCCGAGCCATTGGCAACCTGCCACCAAATGCCGTGCTGCCCATCAGCACTCAAAATGCTGGCGCCAGCGACGGTCTGCAATGTAAAGCTGAACTGGGTTTGCAAGCCGGCTGTGCCAATAGGCGCGACAATGGTCCGGGGTGTCCGGGATGGCAGACAGAAGAACGTTTCCTGCAGCATTGTGCTCGATTACTGCACATTGCTTGCAATGAGCAGGATCGATACAATCGGGATCGTTGGGGTCTGATCTAACTGGGAAGGCTTCATTAACGCTGATACTAAAACTATGGATGCACTTCCTTTGACCCAAAATCAAACGCAGCGGCGCATGTGGGGCCAGCTATCTTTGCTCCTATATTAATGATCTCCCCCCGGACCGCTCCCTTTCTTCCATACCTCTGAATGGTATGCTAACCAAGCATCAATGATTAGTAGCAACAAACATGCAAACAAGCCTAACACCATTGTGCAGAACGTGCTGAGCTGCATCAGATAGAAGAACACAGGCAGCAGGCAGAGCTTGAAAGGCTGTGGACCCCCTAATTGACCCATGTCCCCCCTCCCCGCCGTACAGTTGCCTGCAGGCACCTTGTGGGGCCTGATATGGACTTGTTACATCGCTGCATTAACAACAACGACCGTACCGAATGGGAAACCCAAACATTGGCACAGGGGCAAGTAATCATGTGTTTTTCAGCGTTTGTTTTTCTGAAGTGCCCACAATTCCTATGTCCATCGTCAACACGGCAAGCCAGCGCAATGAATAGGCCGATGGCGGTGCGACACGTAAGCGTATATGTATGTGGCTTGCGGTGGGTATGCAGGACGCTACTTTGCGATTAAGGGCGCTTGACGGACATTAGCAGCTGGAGATGCCCCGGCAGCGCTACTCTGACTCTCTAGAATCAAGGCGAGTCCGCGAGCCAGCAATGTGCCCAGCTGAATAATCATGGACACGCTATGCAAGTCCGAACGCGCAGTGAAGACGAGTCAGATGACGATGCGGAAGACAGTGGCTTGGAGGATAGCGGTGAGGATCCTCGCTCGAAGTGTAGTGCAAATGGCCGCGAGCAGCCTGGTACGTCCGCACAAATGCAGAGGACAGCTCCGACTCCGGCAAGAGGCGCAAGCGCAAGCCGCTTAAGCGGAAGGCATCGCAGCCTCCCAGGAGACGAGCGGCTGCGAAAAGGCGGGCAAAAATAGACCTAATCTCAGAGTCCCGGTGACAGTTCAGCGATCTCACTGCACTGTCAGGGTTACGCGCTCTTTGACGGATGCAATGCGTTTCTGCCATGGGCACCTTGCAAATGATCCCTTCATCTTCCCCACATGCAGGACCGCCAAGAAGGTAAAGAAAGGGAGGGGAAAATCTGACAGTGAAGCATCATATGAAGGTAGCAGTGATGTTGATGATGATGAGGATGATGATGATGAGGAGGAGCTGGTCAGCTCAGGAGCTGAAGAGGAGTATGTTGACGAGGATGATGATGATGACGAGGAGGAGGAGGAGGAGGAGGAAGATCAGGACGACTACCAACCCCAGCGCAAGCGTGCATCCAGGCCCACACGAGCCGCAGCCAGGGGTGCAAATAGCAAAATCAAGGTGTGCAGGTGACCAGCAGCAGATCTGGGAGGCTGCGGAGCCCTTGTGCTGGCTTCATGGCACCCCATCTTCTGGATCCCATTGCTGCGCAGCAAACATTTGGCTGTGCAGCCAGCGACGAGGACGAGCTGGGCAGCTGCCCGGACCTCGACAAGAGCAGGGAGGATGCACAGCTTGCTCGCGAGCTGGATCGTGAGATCAATGGCCTGAGGGCACGCCCCCGCAAGGTGGTGTGCGGTTAAGGGCCAGGCATAGCAGTGGCGCAAGGTGTCATGTGCATTATGACCCAGTATGCCTTGGTCATCAAGCAGCAGCAGCAGCCTGTCACACCAGCTGCCGTCCAGCAGTTTGAGAGTAATGTGCCAGCAAGCCGTATGTGCCAGCATGCCTGCCCTCTGCTCCCACCCTGGCTGGCATGCATGCATGCATGTTCACACTCTGCATGCACATGCCAGCCCACTGATAACCTGACCAAGTCAGTACTGCAACCGAGGCAGGTGCTGCCCCATGTGCAGGTTTGCGGCGCCTCTGCACCTCTCCCCCCTCTGCACCATGCATTACCCCCTCCCCACACCTCCCCCCACTACGGTGGGACCTGCCACCAGCGCCCCCGGCCTCCCCAGCCCCCCCAGCCCCCCCAGCCCCCTCCACCCCAACCCCCAGCGCCCTCCCCCCGCAGCCGCAGCCATGCCACCGGCCTGTACCCCACCCCACAGCCTCCTCCACCCCCACAGCCGCCCCGCAGCCGCCGCAAGCCGCAGCGTGCCAGCCAGCGCTCAGCAGCGCGCGGCGTGTCCTACAAGGACCCTGGGGCTGACTGGTCTGAGGAGTCCGGGTCTGAGGCAGAGGTCAGTGAGGAGGAGGACAGTGACGCTCCCAAGGCACTGGGGGGCAGCGGGCACAGCCGGCGGGTGCAGGAGCCCATTGCTGCGTTTGAGGACCCGCGCGATAGCCCTGAGGAGGTGGAGCGGGTGCTGGCGCACAGGTGGGGTGGGTGGGGTGGGGTGGGCAGGGGCGGGCTAGGGGCAGCCTCAGGTGAGTCAGGCGCACTGTCAGGCAGGCCGCCAGGCTGGCCACCAGGCTGGCAGGCTGGCAGGCAGGCTTGATGCGACATAGGGGTGGCGGCTCAGGGGTCGATGAGGGCAGGTGGCAGGGGAGCGGGTGGGCATATAGACCCCTGCACTACTTGACGCATGCAGGCAGACCTGGGGCAGCCAGGCCCTGCAGCTTGGTGAAGTCCCACCTCCAGCACAGCTGTGTCCTATGCTTGTTGTAGGTTAGTAGGTGGTAGATTGTGAGTTGCTGTCAAGCTGGCAGCATGCCTGCCCAGCTTCCTAGCCTTTGCAGCCATGCAGACAGCAAGCCTGGACCTAGGCTTCCTCTACAGTAGGCAGGGCAGCGCAGGGCAGGGTCGGCCAGGCATGGACAGGAGGCAATGTGGCCCCTGGCCCTTCCCCTCCCCTTCCACCTCCCTTTCCTGCCGCCTCCCTTCCGCCACCCTAGGGTTAGGGGCAGCAGGAGGGGTGCAGCAGGCACTGCAGGTCGCATAGGGTAAGTGCAGACAACACAGTGGGGTGGCTGTGGCTGTGGCTGTGGCTGATGCGGTGCCTCAAAGGTGCCATCTCACGGCAGCAGGGGCCACAGCTGCTGCCGGCAGGACGCACAGCCAGGTGCAGCAGGTGGTGGTGGCGTGCTGGATGTGGGTGTGGGCGCAAGCTGCTGTGGTTGGCTGTGTGCCCAGGGATGTCGTGGGGGTGGCAGTGGACCCCCGCTGCCCCTGGAGCAGCCGGGAGGTGCTGATCAAGTGGCGCCTGGCTGCATACACGCATTGCTCCTGGGAGCCCCCAGCAGCCCTGGAGCCGCTGCCGGGTTACAAGCGAGTGATCAACTACATGAAGAAGGTGGGGACAGGGGGGGTGCAAGGGCAGGGGCAGAGACAGGGTTACAAAGGACAGGGGACAGAGGCAGGGGTTGGCAGCAGTGATTCGTTTTTTGCGTAATACGTAACGATCGGAACCAAAAGCTGGTTTTCGAGGCCCGGCTTTTGTTACCAAACGGGCCCTTGCGTTGGCTGGCCTGGATTGCTTCGTAACCGCGTTGGCTTCGTGCCATGTCCGAGTTACGCGCAAGGCGGGGGCACAGCGATGGTGTTTGGAAAGCCAATAGGCCCGCTGGCACCACAAACACATTCCAGTCTGAGTGGCTCGAAGGCCGCGAGATGTGGCTTGTAGATTTCGGCTTGCAAGGCAACTTGTACCGCGTGCGCTGTACCGCTTGCGACTTAGTCCTAAACAGCCATCTGCATACCATTCAGAAGCATGAGGACAGCGCCAGACACAAGCAGAACCTTGCAGCCAAACAGAAGAGCTCAGCAGCAGTGCAAGCCTTCAAGGCTGCGCTCACCACTGGGCGAGACAGAGCTGCAACAAAACGCAAGAAGCAAATGGAAGATCCAGCCACCGTCACGCAGTTTGCAGCTGTGTTTTTGCACCCATGACAGACATTGAGCACACCCCCGACCTCCTCAGAGTCGCCAGGACTCCAGCCATTGCAGTCAAGCACTGGAAAGACGACAGCTTGCAGAGGCCCTTTACTCAGTCATGCGCAAGCATGACTTAAAGGAATTGCAGTCAGCAACATTCCTGTCCCTCAGCTTGGACGATTGGGGTGTGGCTGGATGCTGCCAACAAGAAGGGGCGCTATGGTGTGTAAGCTGGCTGTCAAGGGTGGGTTGGTGATGGACTGGTGATGATGATGATGGACATATGCTTTGATGGAGATGGTGATGTTTTTGTATATAATGCCTTTTACATAATTAATTATTGGTTTTTGTATATAATGCCTTTTACATAATTAATCATTTAAAAAACCAGTCGTAACCAGTCGTGACCAACCGCGTAACCAGCCATTTGATGGTCCAGGACCCTTCGTGACCAGCATCAGCTTGGCCGTTTTGGAAAACGAATCACTGGTTGGCAGCACAGGCAGGTGCTTGGCATGCCCCATGGGGTAGTATTGTTGGCAAGAGTGAGCTGGCATCATATGGGAGGGCCGCAAGACAGCATGCATTTCCTAGCATCGGCACCGCGGGCAGCAGTGGTGGGGTTGTCTGCTCGGCAGCAGGCAGCAGGCAGTAGAGAGTTTGTGTGTGGGTGGGTTGTGGTCTGGTCAGGTGGACCAAGAGATGGCGGAGCTGGCGCGCGGTGCAGTGAGCCGTGAGGAGCAGGAGCTGCGGGACGTGGAGCGCGTGATGGAGGAGCAGCTGGTCGCACAACACTCCCAGGTCACACCCCTGAGGCATAGGCGCCTGCCTGCTTGCCTGCCTGCCTGCCTGTCACTCTGCCTGCCCACCTCAGCCACCTGCCCCTCCTGCCCACCATCCAGCCGCTGCCACTGACTGCTTCAGGTGGAGCGGGTGGTGGCTGAGCGGGGCCCAGACGATGATGGGGACGACAGCGGAGGTGAGGGGGCCGCAGGAGCAGGGCAGGCGGGCACCGGGCGTGTGGCACGCTTCCTGGTGAAGTGGGAGGGGCTGCCCTACAGCGAGTGCACCTGGGAGAACCTGGAGGACCTGTTGGCAGCGCAGGGCGGGCAGTTCCAGGTACGCCAGCCCAAGGTGGCTCCCACTGCTGGCCAGGCTGCCTGCTGCCGTGACACTGAGGGCTTAGGCACCGGTACCCAGGCAGTGGTTCACACAAGAGCAGGTGAAGTGTGATGTGCACATTGTCAGATCCAGGCTGCTTGCTCTAGACTGCTGACACAGCCTAATGGCTACCGCCCTGCCCATGCCCATGCCCCTACCCCTTCTCCTGTTCCTCGCCTGCTCCTGCTGTACTGTCCCTTCCCCTGCCCCACCCCACCCCTGCCACTGAGCCCCTCATTCCCCAGGGCCATCACCACTGCCACTGCCCCTCTCATCTTCCCCACCTGACCAGCCTTTCCAGTCTGCCTGAGCGCAGCTGGACGCATTCAAAGCGCGTGAGCTGCGCATCGCTGAGACACCTCACCGCAGCGTGGAGGCGCAGCGCAAGCAGTTCAAGCTCAAGAGCACGCGCGCACTGGAGACCCAGCCAGACTACCTGTCAGGTGCGCGTGGCAGGCCGCTGCACAGTGGCTGAGTGCTCACCTCCACCTGTCATCACCCGGCCTGGGTCTCCCTGACAGCCCAACCTGGACGCTCACTGCCTGCCAAGGTGTCCACAGCACCGCCTGTGAACACCTGTCCCTAGCCGCCCCTGCCGGCCTCAGCAGCCCTGCCCTTGTGCTTGCCCCTCCCCCACCCCTCCCCTGGTGTCCAGCCAGCGGGCTGCGGCTGCGTGACTACCAGCTGGACGGCATGAACTGGATGGTTTACAGCTGGAGCCAAGACCGCAACGTCATCTTGGCGGACGAGGTCAGTGGAGCTCAGGCCACAGACTGAGGGGAGACTCAGTGCTCAGCGCTGTGCTGCCAGCTGCATGTCTCCGTGCTGAGCTGCCAGCTGTGGCTGTGGGGATGGGGCTGTGGCTGTGGGTGATATGGCAGAGGGGCGAGTGTCTCTTTCAAGGGCCAGCAGCTCGTAGGCTGTGCTACGGCTGCGACGCTGTGCTTGTCAGATGTCAGGCTGTGATGCGTGGTGACTCACTCAGCATGGGGTGTGGATGTGAGCAAAGGGGAAGGTTACAGGCTCTGGCTCATGTGTGCAGCCTGCATTACAAAAGTCACGTTGTGTGATTGCCTGCCCTCTGTTCCCTCCTGTGCTTTGGTTCAGTGCTACGTTGGGACATAGCCCAAGAGTTCTAGCCTAGCTTGTCTGCTTTGCTGCCTGGCTTTCAATAAGCTGCGTAGCCCTGAACTGCACATCTTTTAGCACAGCTGCCAGACAAGAGAAAGCGCCGAAGGAACCTGGGGTGGGCCGCACATGTTGCGAAACTAGTCAGGGTTTGCGTGTGTGCTACTGCTTGTGGCAACAGTTGCACTGTGCTGTGTCGTGGCGCAGATGGGGCTTGGGAAGACAGTGCAGTGCGTGTCCTTCATCGCCTACCTGGCAGAGGCGCAACAGATAATGTGAGCACCTGCTTGTATCCGTCACATTGCAAACGCGAACCGTGACAAACGGGCAGTGCCACCTTAATGCTGGACGGCGCACGAGATGCTGATTGCCTTGGCACGTGCGAGCCTGTCAACGCCATGGTCGAGCTGGTCAGCGCTCGCGTGTAGTGACACAGTTGGTAGCGACACAGTGGGTGCCGCCCTGCACGCTCCGCCTCCTGCAGGGGCCCTTTCCTGGTCATCGTTCCGCTATCGGTGGTCCCCAATTGGGTGCGAGAGTTCCGTCGCTGGGTTCCGCAGGTCAGGCACAGCAAGTCAGCTGTAGCCCGCGAAGTTGCGGGCCCCGTGACCAAGCCTCATGTAAGCTGTGTTCACAAATCGGCGCGCAGTGCTCTGTCCACCGTGGCCGCAGGTCAACACTGTGGTGTACGTCGGTGACTCCAGGTCTCGCGAGGTCCTGCGAGCTTTTGAGTTCGACACCAACGCCAGCGTCTCCGGCTCACGACGCGACGCCGGGGGCGCCGGTCGCAAGCAGTTCGAGGTGCTGATCACCACGTACGTTTCTGAGGTGCTGCTCGTCGCCTTGCACAGGGCCATGGTCCCAGGCACGGTTGTGTCAGCCACAGAAACGAGATGCTTGATGTTGAGCGCAGCCTAACTTGAGACTTCAGGTGTCTCGTACCAATCGCTGCCTCCAGTTAGTACCTTCTCTTCGCGTGTCTTGAGCTATCCCCATTCCCAGACCACACCTTGAAGTTGCCTCCAGCCTCTGCCCCTGCCCTTGTCCCTGCCCCCGCTCCTGCCCATGCCACTGCCACTGCCCCTGTCTCCAAGCCTGTCCACACCCTGACCCTCACCCACCTCACCCTCGCAGCTACGAGCTTATTCTGAAGGACGCTCACGTGCTGGGCAGCATACGCTGGAACTACATGCTGGTGGACGAGGCGCACCGGCTGAAGAACGCTGAGAGCGCCCTGTACCAGGAGCTGGCCTCCTGGTCCTTTGCCAACAAGCTGCTGGTGACAGGCACGCCCCTGCAGAACAGCCTGCGGGAGCTGTGGGCGCTGCTGCACTTCCTGGAGCCAGACAAGTGAGGGCGGGGCCACGCGCATCCACCATGTGGCCACCCGCATTCACCTGGCCAGGGTAGCGCCAGGCTCCAGCTCCAGGTTTGCCCCTGGCTGCTTGCTCGGCAGGATCTATGTATGCTGCCCTGCTGTAATGCATACCCCTACCTTGTAGACACAGTGTTGGTCTCCCCTACCTTTCCCTCACCTGCACCGAACACCCTCCTCTCACATCTCTCCCTTTCCTCGCCCTGCCCCTCGGATTCAACACGCCGCCCTACTCTACTGCACCTGTTGCCTCCTGCCCCCTGCCCCCTGTCCCTGACTCATTCCCCGGCGCCCGCCCCTGCCTCGCCCTCTTCCTGGCCCTTGCCCCGGCCCTTGCAGGTTCCCTGACGCAGACTACTTTGAGTCAGCCTACCAGGTGCAGACCATGGACGGCGTGAGTGGCCTGCACGCGGCGCTGCGCCCTCACCTGCTGCGCCGCGTGATCAAGGAGGTGGAGCGCAGCCTGCCGCCCAAGAATGAGCGCATCCTCAGGGTGGAGATGAGCCCCCTGCAGAAGCAGTACTACAAGGTGGGCCGACCAGGCAGAGGTGGGCAGTTGGGTGTGTGGGGGGTGGAGGGTGGGTGGGAGGGGGGGAGGGAGATGGGGGGTGGCGAGGGGACGCAGTTGGAGAAGCAGCAACAGTATGACGAGCTGGGCAAGTTTTGCAGGGGCAGGGAGTCAAGGGTTTCTGAGGCGGGGCGGGATGGGCTAGTTGTGCAGCCAGGAGGCTGCTAGGGACACCGGCAGGCCCCACCCCTGACGCCTGTCTGGCCTGGTTGTGTCCTGCAGTGGATTCTGTCCCGCAACTTCCGCGAGCTCAACAAGGGGCTCAAGGCTGGCGGCAGCCAGGTGTCACTGCTTAACATCATTGGCGAGCTCAAGAAGACGTGCAACCACCCCTTCCTGTTTGAGTCGGCCGAGGTCAGTGGCCGGCTGCTGTGTGCTGTGCTGGGTGCTAAGGAGCTGCAAGGAAGGTGGTTCGTTCGAAACCCTGCTACCACCCAACCCAGGTGTAACCCCTCACAGCTGTCTCAACCACTTTAGTCTCCATCACTTCCGTCTGCCTGTACAGACATGCGGCTGGACAGACATGCAGAACCATACCCAGCATCCAGCCCAGGTGCCCGTAGTGCTTACAGCCATCTCCACTCCCTTTACGCAGCCAACCACACACCTTGCCCCTGCCGCCAACTACTGAAGGCCGCCATCTCGGGCACTTATGGGGCTGCAGCAGCCTCTCCATGGCAGCATCCAGGCTGTGCCGTCCACTCTAGCTTAATGCGCCATGTACTGGCACCATGCATTGCGCACTGTGCCCTTGAGCAACCCAACCCATGAAACCAACCCAACTCAGCCCCCACTGCAACCTTGCTTGGTTGGTTGTAAGGCAGATCAACAGCAGCTGCCACTGCTATCACTGTTGCTGTGCAGCAGCATACTGACAAGCTGGTGACCGCTGTAGCCCGCCTGAGTTCTTCTTGTTGACCCATGCCACGCACCTGCCTGCCCAGCCCGTGCTTGTGACGGCTGTGCTGTACCCCCTGGGCCTGCAGGAGTCCTTCCGTGGCAGTGAGCAAGACAAGAGTGCAGTGGATAGGCTGGTTATGGCCAGCGGCAAGATGGTGCTGCTGGACAAGCTGCTGAAGAGGCTGAAGCAGACTGGCCACCGCGTGCTCATCTTCTCACAGGTCACTGCGCCAACTGTTTACCTCACCGCAACACTGCCACGCACCGCAGCACCGCACTGCAGATAGGTGCACCTGGCAGCACCTGGGGCCACTTAGCACAGCACTGTGGACATGGCATGGCATTGCCCAGCTCGCGGTACGCCGCCTCGCGTCGCCACACGCTGTCAGTGACCTGGCACGGCACATGGCACAGCACAGTCGACGGGGACACGCCCTTCACTGCACTGCGCCACCTGAAGCTCGCTAATAAACTTCATGCCCGCAGCCTGCAGTCGGCATGCGGGTTGTGGGACCCCCCGGCCCTCCTCTGCAACCCCCTGTGCCTGCAGATGGTGCGTGTGCTGGACATCATCAGCGACTACATGCGGCTGCGGGGCTTCCAGCACCAGCGCCTGGACGGCTCAACGCCAGCCGCTGCCCGCCACACAGCCATGGAGCACTTCAACAGCCCGGTGAGCATCGCTGAGCCTGGTGCTGCTGAGCCTGGTGTTGCTGCGAGGCGGGCTGCTGCTGAGGCTATAGCAGCAGCAGCAGCGGCCAAGGAAGAGCCAGCGCCCCTGAGGCAGGCTGAGCAGGTCAAGGTCTGGTGAGCAGCGCAAGGTGTGGGGCTGCTGCTGCTGCTGCCGCTGCGCCTGTTCCCAGTCATATTGACCTCAACTTATCTTCAGCCTTAGAGCATTGTGGCTGCAGGGTGGGTGGTCAGTGTGTGCTGGTTAGGCAGAGAAGCAGCTTTGTAGCAGTGCAGTTATGCAGCTATATCTACGATCTTGAAGATTGTATGTTTATAGGATAATGTGCTTCCATGACGATGAAGCGGCAGTGAAACAGCTTTGCTAATGTGCCTCCATGATGCTCATCATCTACGCAGCTATATCTACAGGTCTGCTATCATGAAGAGATCATTATATGTTGTAATGATGCAGATATTCAATTAGCAGCAGCAGCAGCATAGCAAGGGTACACCTCACAGAAGTGCTGTTGGCTACTAATATTGAGCTGGATGTTCTCTTGATGCAGCCCTTGGTAACTTTCAAATGGCTGAGAGGGTTGCTGAGGTGCAGGGTGGATTTTAATACAGGGCCACCACAGCCTGAGACTTCAACTGCTCGCTGGGCTGCAGTGCACCCAGGTAGTTGTGTGCCGCAGGACTCCACCGACTTTGCCTTCCTGTTGTCGACCCGAGCGGGTGGTCTGGGCATCAACCTGGCCACGGCCGACACCGTGGTCATCTTCGACAGCGACTGGAACCCTCAGAACGACCTCCAGGTGTGTCTCCCGAGGCCCTGACACTGCTTGCTGCCCTGTGGCTCCCTGCCCTGCCCTGTGGCTGCAGTGGAGGTGTCGGCCCCTGCAGCCCTGAATACACCCAGGCTCATGGACCCCAGCCCTCATTGCACAACTGCCAGCAGCCCCCTCCTCCACGGTCCTGCCAGCTGCTCAGTGAACTAACCCTACCTCCAACCCTAACCCCTGCTCAATGCTCCTGCCAGCTGCTAAGTGATCCTGGCTCCAACCTGCGTTGGTATAAGCAGTGGCCTAGCAGGCTAGGCAGGGGGCAGGCAGGCAGGCAGGCACCCGACATTGCCGTTCAGCCTGCTGCTTGCTTGCCTGCTGCCCGCAGGCCATGAGCCGCGCTCACCGCATTGGGCAAACAGAGACTGTCAACATCTACAGGTGTGTGCCTCAGCAGCGGATGGACAGCCATCTGCATCGCCACTAGCTGCCCACACTCGACCCAGCTGCTGCTCAGCTGACCTCAAGGCTGGCTGCCTATGGAGGCACACACAGTGCACACCGCATTGGACCAATCAACGGCAGGGTGCCCTGCTGCTCCCCAGCTAGCCCTCCTCCTTCCTCCGGCCCAGCCTGACAGCTTGCCAGCCAGGCTGTCTGCATGTCTTTGCTGCAGCCTTACCCACTACAGACTGTGCCGCCCTGCACACTTACTTGACAGCGAAGTCGCCATGTGACTAATGACAGCACACACCTTGACCTCTCCTGCCCGATCTCTGTTGCACCTATCCTTTGCCCTTCTTCCAACCCCTCCCCCAACCCCTCCCCCAACCCCTACCCATGCCCCTCCCCCTGCTCCTCCTTCTGCCCCTGCCCCGACCCCCTCCCCCTGCCTTGCACCAGGTTCGTGACCAGTGGCAGCGTGGAGGAGGACATCCTGGAGCGCGCCAAGCGCAAGATGGTGCTCAACCACCTGGTGATCCAGCGCATGGACACCTCAGGCCGCACCGTGCTGGACCCGCAGGTCAGGGCCAGGCTAACAGACTCCTGGGCAGGGAGGGGAGGGGAGGGGCGTGGAGGGACGGGGAGGAGGGAAGGGGAGGGGAAAGATGGGGGTCTCTGCGGTGGGAGTTGCTGGTGTGGTGCACTTTCAGTAGGGACACAGCCACACCCTCTCCTACCTTTGCTTTGAGGTGCAAAGCGCTGCTGCGGTCACTGCTGCTGCTGCTGCCGCCCTGCTCAGGCCACTAAGTCCAGCGCGAAGACCCTGTTTGGCAAGGATGAGCTGGCAGCCATCCTGCGCTTTGGTGCTGAGGAGTTGTTCAAGAGCAGTGGCGGGGGGGCTGGGCCCGGGGGCGGTAGCAGCGCTCCAGGTGGGCCAGGCAGGGGCTGCTGCATGGCTGAGGGCTGCACCTGGCCAGGTTGCAACCAGGACAGAGGCCCTGCAGTTGGTCAGCAGATAAGCCAGACAGCTTGCCTGGCTGGTGGAGATGGCAGGCAGGCTGCTGAGCGAGGAGGAGCTAGACAGGCTGAGGGCTGAGGGACCCAATGCATGGATCATAGCACCACCCCAGCTATCCAGCACAAGGGATCTGCAACTAGGCAGGCAAGAGGCCACTCAGCTAGTCAGGTTGTGTGGGACAGGCAGGCAGGCAGGCAGGCAGGCAGGCAGGCAGGCAGGCAGGCAGGCAGGCAGGCAGGCAGGCAGGCAGGCAGGCAGGCAGGCAGGCAGGCAGGCAGGGGGGTAGGGGGGCAGGCAGGCAGGCAGGCAGGCAGGCAGGCAGGCAGGGGGGTAGGGGGGCAGGCAGGCAGGCAGGCAGGCAGGCAGGCAGGCAGGCAGGCAGGGGGGTAGGGGGGCAGGCAGGCAGGCAGGCAGGCAGGCAGGCAGGCAGGCAGGCAGGCAGGGGGGCAGGCAGGCAGGCAGGCAGGCAGGCAGGGGGGCAGGCAGGGGGGCAGGTATACCTAGCTGCTGCTGCCGCTGCTGGTGCAGAGGGTGCTGAGGAGGGGGCAAGGGATGAAGACATAGATGCCATCCTCGAGCGCGCTGAAGTGGTTGATTGCAGCCAGGTGCGCCTTACTTGCTGCCGTGCAAACTAGCCCAGCTCAAGCCCGCCTGGCAAGGTCAAACCAGACCCAGCCTACCATGTCATGACACACCTCATGCGAGCACCCATGCCAGCCGGCCCGTGCCTCCTTTGCGGGGCAAGCATCATGCCGTGAACCCCCTCGCATGCAACCTGTAGACCTGAAGCAGTGTGCCACCAGTCAGTGTGCGGCACAGCCCTGACTCACGTTGAACAGCAGCAGCATGGCCTGCTGTGTTTTATTCAGGTGGGCGGTGAGGGGCTGGCTGCTGGCAGCGGGGCAGGTGGGGAGGGCGGCGCAGGGGGTGACCTGCTCACCTCCTTCAATGTTGGTGAGGCGCCCACCTGCCCTGCTGCCCTCCCTCCTGCTGCCCCTCACCCCTGCTGCCCCCTGCACTTCATCACTGGGCACCCTGTGTGTCCACCCTCGTCCTCGGCAGCATGGCTTCAGTCCACTAGCCAGCCTGCACCTGTCTGACCCTCCGCCCTGCCTCATACACACTTCCCAACTCGTCCCTGCTCTTTGCTCCAGCTGCTGCTAGCTGTGTCAGTGCAGCCGCCAGGCCCCACTGCTGTCATGGCAATGCTCCACCTGCTGCTCCAGCCTATGCTCCCGCTGCCGTTCATACTGCTAGCACTGCTCCCAGTGGTGCTGCTGGGGGTGTGTCGCAGCCACCTTCAAGAACGAGGAGGATGACGCAGCCTTCTGGAGCCGCCTCATCCCTGTTGCTGAGCGGCCGCCTGACAGCCTGGCTGGCCCTGAGCCAGGTGGTGACGATGTGCTGCTGCCAAGAGCTGCGCGGCTGAGGGCGGCTGGCTTGGGCCCAGAGGGCAGCGGCGGGCTTGAGGGCGGTCAGGAGCAGGCGGGCGATGACCGCAGCAAGCGTGCGCACCACAGGTCCCAGGTGGGCGGTGCAGTGGGCTGACATGCAGTGGCCTGTCAGGGAGGCCAGCTGCCTGCATTGCCAACCATCTGGATGTAGCTGCTGCTACTACCACTGCCCAGGCTGCTGTTGACACAGTGACTCAGCTGCGATCAGCTCGGCTGCTGCAATGGCGTCGGTGTGGCCAGCGTGGTGTGCTGCTGGTCACACCTGATGTGCCACTGACCGTGGACTTGTCTGGGATGTGTCACAGTGCCTGACCCAGGCTGAACGTGAACTATGTTTGGGCTGCGGACCCAGAGCCTCAGTGCAGGTGCAGGGCCATTGCCAGGATCAGCGGACAGACTGACGGAGCTGGCATTCTGACACTGGTCTATGTGCTGCACTGTGTGCAGGGGCGGCGGGGCGGCTCTGAGCCCGGTCCTCCTGTGGAGGGTGCTGCGCTGCGCATCGAAGAGTGGAGCCTGGATGTGGACCAGGAGGGGCTGCCGCTGCTGCGGGTGAGAGGGGGTTGCTGTGGTACAGGGCGGCAGGACACTGGCACTGGCTGATGGGGTATGACCACACTGGATTGCACAAGCACTCTGTATGGCACCCCACCACACATCCCCACATGCGCACATGCCTACGAGTGCCATGCACTGATAACGACCCCACATCCACCACCACCCCACACCGGCTGGATCCCAAGCAAGCAGGCGTTGAGACTAAGATTGAGACTCAGTTGAGGCCAGTCAGATCCCACCTTGCCTTGACCGGTCACAGCTCACAAAACCCTCCCCTCCCGCCCTACCCTGGGCCATGCAGGACCCCAGCCCCAATCCAGGAGCTGCTGGAGGTGAGGGCAGCGGGCACGACGCTGCTAACGGGCGCCCACCCGCAAACCTACGCAGCCTGTCGCGCCGTGAGGCCCAAGCTTTTGTGCGTGGCGTGCGCCGCTTTGGCAGAGCCTCCCGCATCGATGACGTGTGCGCGGACGTTGCCAAGAGCTTGGATGACCTGAGCTCGGCCCAACGCCTGGCACTGTGGCATGTGCTGATGGATGCCTGCCGCAGGGCAGTGCAGATGACAGAAGCTGATGGGCAGGATGCTAAGGTGTGACACATGGTGTGATGCATGCATTGACACATGGTGTGCTGCATGGAGTTGTGACGCATGACTGGAGTGATGCATGTATAGATGCATGGGATGCTCGATTGGTACAGAACTGCACTGCACTGCAACGTAAGCTTGGGGATGGCATACACTGTGTCTGCACGTGCCTTGCTACCTGCTGAACTGCACCCTGGCAGCTGTTGGGGTCACTTGCAGCAGGGCAGCAGACGGCAGCCCCGACTGGCGCTGCTGCCTGCTGCAGGATGCCATCCTGGACTTCTTTGGCTCCGCCCTGAAGGCGGAGGAGCTGCTGACCCACTGTGCCCACATGCGGCTGCTGGCCAAGCGCGTGGAGGCAGCTGCTGCAGCAGCCACCTCCGTATCCTCTCCCTCAGCCAGGCGACCCACCCCATCAGCTCCAGGAGACAAGGCAGCCAGCAACCAGCAGCCAGGACAGGGCCAGGGGCAGGTTGTGCAGGCGCCCCTGACGGCCAGTGTAGCACTTGTGTTTCAGCTCGACCCAGGAGCGGCCCTGCCCCTGCCCAAGTGGGGCAAGGCCCTGAACTGGACTGCGCATGATGACGCCATGCTGCTGCTAGGTGAGCTGTGAGCCATTAGTGAGGCAGGTGAGGCAGGCAGGCGGCAAGCAGGCAGCAGGGCCATGAGCACAGCCATGGAGCAGGCAGCACAGCTAGGTGAGGCAGATGAGCCAGTGGTAGGTGAGCTAGGATAGCGGTGCTCTGTTATCGCCAGTTGGGCTGGATGCCTACAGTTGAGAGTACACACAATGCCTGCCGGTCTGTTGGCTTGCCTGCCTGGCTGTGGGTTGCTGAGCATTCAGCACGCGGAGTGCATGCCATTGGCTAAAGTGCATGCGGAGTGCACGCCATTGGCTGTGTCACTGCTTCGCACCTTCCATGCTCCCACTCCAAAGTTCAGCTAATGCCACTGACATGCCTGACAAAAAGCAAACACCCTCACACCCAAGGCAAACAGCACCGCCCCCATCAACCCACCCCAGCCCATGCCCTGACACCCGCCTCCACAGCTTGCCAGGCTGAGCACCAGCCACGTGCACAGTTGACAGATCAGCCCCTGTGCTTGTGACCGGGCTCCCGCCCTGACCATACGTCACCATGGTGGCAATAGGCTGCATGCATGGTGCGTGCATGCAGGCACCTACGCACATGGGCTGGGTCACTGGGAGCTGGTTGCTGCTGACCCCCACCTGGGCCTGGCGCACAAACTGGCCTCAGTCACCTCCCCCAGCTCAGCCCTGGGTGGGCAGCACAGCGGGGACGCCAGCCAGGGCATGCACAGCCAGGAGGGGCCACATGATGCAGCTGTTGACCGCGGCACCGGCCTCCCAAAAGGTGAACACGGCTGGGCAGCGCCTCAGCAGGCCAACAACCTCTGCAGCTGGGCAGCTAGGTTAGGCCCAGCCCAGCCTAGCAACTTCTTGGTTTGTGTGTTGGCCTGAGCCATAGCTGTGGTTACTTGAGTTGTCACGCCTGAGGTCACAGCTCAGCACAAGCAGGCTAGGCCCAGCAAGTAGCCTGCTCCGCCACACCTGCCACTGCTCCAGTGTGCTGGACATTACAAGCACTGGCTGTGCTGGCTTGCTGCCCCGATTTGCTTCATGTGGCCACGGTGTACACAGATAAGCACCTAAGTTGGGACATTTTGAAACGGGGGGTGGCACAACTCATCACTTGCTTGGACGAAACGAATGCAACTCATATCGTTGGAGAGATCTAGGAGTCCTCTAGCTATCGATGCCCCCAGCTTAGTATAATTCTCAAGGACTGGAGACTTATGACTTGGCCAGTGGGATACCCCCCCTAAAACCGGTTTCTCAAACTAAGTGCACCTATGTTGAGACACTCAAGTTCAAACATTTTTCAGGAGAAACTTGGTCCTGCCTTTTTCGGCACTGTATCACTATAGGTCCTAGCACCAGATGGCACCAAAAATCCACATAAAAGCTGTGTTGTGAGTCGAAAGTGAAAGCATCATGATGTGCACCCCCCTCTCCACGCAAGCCCCTCTGCCATACTGAGCTGCCCTCATGGAAAGCTGCTCTTCCAGCTCCTGCCTGTTGTAGAACTGGTCCACCGCCCGGAAATACAACGGAGGTTGCTCCTCCATTGAGCAACTAAAAGTTGCATCCATCATATCGTTGGTCACATTTAGGCGCTTCCATGGTGCTAGAGTCGCCGTGCTCTTGCCAGCTTGGATGGAGGCTTTAGCAGCTGCCAGCAGCTGCTCCTTGTTGGGGGTGTATAAGCCTGTCTTGGCAAAGGCCCGCTTCAATGACTTCGTTTAGTATGGTATTATTCATTATTAATTCATACTATTAAGTTCAATTTAATTCCATGGCTTCATTTGCTGCTCGAGCTTGCATCACGGAAGAGGTGTGGCAGGCCCTTGCTCACACGGACCTCGCAGGCCCACTGCACTGCTCCAAGGAGGTCCAATCTGGTCACCCCCCTACCCTGCGCTTATACCCCTCTGACAATGCTGACCAGCTGCATCTCCTCTGCCTGAGTCAAAGCTGTCGGTCTCTCCCTTGTAGCAGCCCACCCCCCATGTTGATAAAGTCGTTGAGGTTGGAGCGGGGGAAGCCATGCTGTTTTGCCACAGCACGCACAGAAGGGCGCGCAGCCCCCCTCTTGAACTTGGAGAGGGCCCAAGCGGCGGCTGCAAGCATGTTAGCCCTGTGGCGCGCCCCGTTAGAAGCTTTGCTAGACCACCTAGCGCGTGTGGCAGAAGCGGTGATCATCTGAGCAAGGGCCGGGGCCTGAGCTGTGCAAGTAGAAAGGCCATTTTTTGTTACATGCGAAAATTTCCGCCCAACATGGCAAGCGCTACCGCCGGACAGCCGCACATTTGACACAGCGCACCGACTGCACCATCTTTGTTACCCACCAAGGTATCTAGGAGCGTTGAGGAAGCTTCCCGAAACGCTCATGGTAGTCGCGGCCGGGCCTTAACTCCGGATGGGGTTATAACCGGCGGTCCCGGCAGTGTTGAGATCTCTCCTCCCATAATGCGCAAACATGACGCGGCCCGACAACCACCCTAGTGACCACCTAAGAACGCGATGCGCGGAAAAGAAACGGGGGCTTTCGGTAAAGAATCGAGAGAACACGAGAAACGGGGTGTCCCAACTTAGGTGCTTTACTGTGTACTGGAGGATGCCGGGCTGATGGCTGTAGCTGCCTAGACAAGAGGTCGCGTTGCTGTCCTGCGTGGCACCTGTCTCATCTAGGACCACACACAGAAGATGGGGCAACCGCTATGCACATGTGCATTTCTATATCTTATCCATGCATGCCATGCAATCCTGCCGAAGCTGTCACGCTGGCTGAGGGTAAAACCACCATCTGCACATGTGTCTAGCCCATGCCCATGCCCCCATGCGATGTTACCTCAACGGCGTGCATCTCAGCTGACCTGCCTGCTTGCCCTGGCCTTCCTGCTTGACCCACCGCACAGCCTCCCACATCGAGACGCGCGTGCTGGGCCTGTTGCGCAAGATGTACCAAGTCAGCAAGGCGCTAGGCAAGCAGCCAGGCAAGCCAGCGCACCCGTCCGCAAGAGGCCTTCACGGCAGGCAGGCGGGAGGCCCCTCAGGCAGCAACCGCAGCCACGGCAAGGGCCACCCGCCCATACGCCCAGCCGGTGCCCGAGGCTTTCGAGGCTACAAGCACGGCCAGCCCCCCTGCATCTTCGAGGCATATGAGGAGGAGGAGCAGGCCCCTGAGCCAGCGCCACCCCCTAGCCGTCCTGTCCACGAGGCCCCTCACACGGCTGCGAACGGTTCGCACGAGGGCGGTGGCTCGCAAGGTCAGCCCGGGCCAGGGGTTGGGGCCAGGGTCAGACCGCAGGGCATCCGCCCACTCCCCATCTCAATCGCAGCCTCTGCGGTTCTGGCATCGCTGTCCAGCCCTAACCAGCCAGGCGCTCGCGACGCTAAGGCTGCAAGCCAGTCACAGGACCGACCCACCCAGCTGGCCGGCTTACCGCCCAACACACCACGAGACAGGCAAGCTGAGCAGGGCCCGGGTGGCCTGGCAACACAAGGGTCAGCTAATGGCTCAGCCAACGCAGTGCCCGCCGTGAAAGCTGCAGGCACAACAGCAGCAGCAACGACAACAGCCACAGACGCGGGAAGCACAGCCGCAGCAACAGCAGCTGTTGGTCCAAGCAAGCGAGGGCGCGAGGGCGTACAACATGCAGTGGCTGCCTCCAGGTCAGGACACGAGTGTGGGGAAGCTGGCACTGACCTGCTGGCCCCGGTCATGAGCCACATCAAGTCATGGCGCAAGCTGGGTGACGACGACAAGCTGGACAACGCCACAGTCGCCAAGCGCATGATCGCATGCCTGAAGGCTGTAGGCGCCCACATTGATTGTGTGGTTAGCAACGCTGAGGGCAACGGGGGGCCCCTCAGCAACGGTAAAGATGGCGGTCGGGGTGATGCTGCCAGCAGGCCTGCCACGAGCTCAGACCGCCACGCACACGCAGCAGATCGTCCCAGTGCTAGTGGTGGTGGTGGCATGGACGCTGAGGCTCTTCGGGCACGTCTATGGCGCCAGATCTCACGGGCCACAAAGAGTGACCGGAGTGGGGAGCAGCTGCAAGCGCTGTACCGCAAAGTTGCTGCCCGTGAGCAAGGCGGACCACAGCTCACAGCACCGCAAGGCCCTGAGCGGCCCAGGGGCGTCGTGACCTCGCCGACTGCCGAGGCCACACTGCCCGGCTGCAGAGTAGGGGCAGATGCAGCAGACCCTGGTCGCAACCACGAGCAGCACCAGCATAGCAAAGCTGCACCGGGCAACAGGCAGAACAGCGAGTCCTTAGGCAGCAGTCAGGACAGGGACCAGCGGCAAGGCATCGCCGAGCGAGGCAGACACAGCAATAGCAGCAGGCAAAGAGAGGCTGGGAGGCAGGGGACCGGGCATTCCAGTGGTAGTCAGCGCAACCTCCCGCCCGCTGGGACCCAGGCTCACCAGCACCAACAACACCCTCCACACCGTAGCGGTCATGTCAGCCAGCACGAGCACAGTGTCAAAGCAGGTGCTCACATGCACAAGGAAGGAGGGAGAACGGAGGGTCGGAAACATGACAGTCACCACTCCAGCAAACAGGAAAGGTGGCCTAGGTGACCACCACCACTGCATGATTCCTGGGCAGTCCAGCTTGACAAGCTGTGGCTGCTATAATCCACATGCGCACCTGCACTTGCTATTTGCCAGGCACTGCCCAGGGACAGGCTGGTGCGGGTGGTGGCTTAGCCTAGGAAGCTTGGTGGGCATCGGTCACTGCACACATTGGTGCTGCATGCCCCTGCTGAGTATAGTGACACGCATTGACAAGCTCGGTGCCCGCGGTGAGCAGCAGCAGCCCCTTGTGTCCCGCATGTCACATCCCATGTGATGTCGACTCCATTCTCTGCCCTTCTACTACGGCATGGCTTGGGTCCTGTGCTTGACTCTGCATCTACCCTGACACCAATTGGGGAGGGGCGAACATAGATTTGATAGGCTGTATGCGACCAGCGTGGCAGGATGCTGTGAGCCCAGCTTTGCTTGTTGCTGGCACACATGGGAGCACCATGTATTGAGCGAGCGAGGCGAGTGGTCTTCGCATTGACGGTTCGAACTTGACACATGATTATGGCCACCGCCTGCAACACTAGGGGTGGTAAGGTATGCCGGGGCAAGTGTTACACAGGGTGTGGCTACAACCGCTGCATGTGATGTCTTGCATACGTACGTAACCTTACCTGACTTCTTCAAGATCAGGGGCCCGAGCGAGGCGGCTGACCAGCTGGCACAGGCCTCACCTGACCTCACCTACCTTGAACGTTGCAACCGCGCTTGCAACCGCGCTACTAGCCCATGTGCAGCAGTATCGGGGTTGTGCCCCATTGGGCAGTGCCGGTTGTCAGCAATTTGAACCGATGCCAGCGAGGACATGACTGCAGCATGGAAGCGACACCGGCAGTGGGTGCCCATGCTGCTGCTGCTGGGTACATCGTACAAGCGGCAGCAAAGGCCAACTAAAGATTCTGCTTCCAACACGTTGAGCAAGACGCGTGTGACAGCGTACAGGTAGAGATGTCGAAGGGGCAGGGAGCATGCAGGGAAATCCAGCCTTGATTTTAAGCGCGGTTGGCCAGTCATACAACAGTGCGCCAAGCAAGGTTCTCCTTTGCTCCTTATGGAATGTCACCCGTGGCCAGGTTACCAGCACACATGTAGCCTGTTGTCATGCGTCAACACTCGCATAAACCCCCTCCACATAGCCGCCTACTCCAACACACGCGATAATGCGACCCATAGCTGACCTACACTACAATTTAACTGCTGTACATATGTTCACGGTGATCCGTCAAGGCACATCTCGACGCCGCGCATGGCACATCTCGACGCCGCGCATGGCGAGCGGCGCCCAGGCAGCCGGGGTGTGAGGTCCGTGTGACTCGCAAACGGCGACGGGTGGTGCTGAAGAGGTCCACCTACTCATCGGCTGAGCGCAGAGGGGACACTACAATTGAGCCATGAGTTGCCGCAACTCCGTGACTACAGGCGTGCCCAAGGCCTCCGTAACCCTAGCGCCCCGCCTTGTCTGCGGTCTCCGTCAAGCCAAGGACTACAGCAAGCGCGATGGCCGAGCCCTAGCCAGGCCTCAGCCGGCCCACCATGCTCGCCAGCCTGAACTTGCGCCGTCCAGGTGCCCCCCGGGCAGCCAAAGTCGCCTTGGGTGTAGCGGCAGGAGCAGGGCAGAGCGCCCTGACCGGGCTGGGAAGGGGTGAAGGGCGGTAGTATAGGGCCAGCAGTGGACTGGCGTTGCAGCATGTGTAGGTCACCGCGGCCTTCAGCCTCACAGTCGGTGCTCGTACTGCAGGACGGGGGTGGGGCAGGGTGCTGGCTCTCCTCCCCCTGCGTTTGTGCATCTGCTTGTGCCCAGCCCAGCTGCTGCAGGGGCCCCCCTTCCCCGTCTTGCTCCTCCTCAGGGAGCTTGCTCTGTTGCTGTGAAGGTGGGGGGAGTTCCACGGGGATATGGCTGTTGGTGGAGAGGGGGGGGGGGGTCTGTGGGGCAGGGGGAGGCTGGCTGCTGCTCAGCACTAGGGATGGCGACAGGCTGCATGGTAGCGGTATCAAGATCCATCACGTGGTCGTGCTCTTCTAGCCAGGCGTGAAGGCAGGGGAACACCTCAACTGTGGCTCGTTTGCCCTGCAAGGCACACAGGTGGGGTGGGGTGGGGTGGGGTGGGGTGGGGTGGGGTGGGGTGGGGTGGGGTGGGGTGGGGTGGGGTGGGGTGGGGTGGGGTGGGGTGGGGTGGGGTGGGGTGGGGTGGGGTGGGGTGGGGTGGGGTGGGGAGCAGGGAAGTGAGGCTGTACAAAAGCGGGCCACCGGCCAGGCTCAGAGCACACACAGGAAGGGAGGGGTGGTGAGACCTGGAAGGGCTGGGGTGAGGGCTATAGCCAGGCCACCGACCATGAGGATGTCAAAGTGCCCCATATGGCTGCTCTGCCCCGAGGCAGGTCCCAGGATGATCAGCTTCTTGTGCGGGGAGCCCAGCATCTCAAATTGCTTGCGCGCACCCTGCACCACGGTCAGCCAACCAGCCGGCTAGCTGCTGCAGCCCGCTCCCGCACCCCTGCTGCATCTTCACCTGCTTGGTCGCCCAACCGCCCTACTACTTAGATACTCAGCCAGCCCTCCCACTGCTGCCACCACCTCATGCCCTCCATTGTAACAGTCTTCAGACACCCCCCCTCCCATCCACCCTCTACGGCTAAGTCCTCCCTGGCCGTTGCAGGGACTGACCTCACCCCTGACCAGCTAGCTCCTTAGATTTGTCAGGTACCTGCCAGCCTGCCGGCCACCCCCCCAGCACCTCCCCTTACAAGGCTGAAGCCCAAGGTGCCCCGGCCCTGCTGACCAACATCTGCCCTGCCCTCCCATTCAAGCAGCCCGCCCCTCGCCCAGGAAGACATTGATGCGTGCCCTGCCCCTGCCCCTGCCCCTGCCCCTGCCCCCTGCCCCCTGGCCTGGGCCACCACCTGCCTGCGGGGGGCACATCTTGTCCTTGTCCCCGCAGATGAGCAGGACAGGGGTGCGCACTGCAGCCAGGCGAGCGGGGTCCGCAAAGGCTGGGTGGTCTGGGGCACGAGCTGAGCGCAGGCCACTCGGTTTGAAGGCGGAGCGGAACTGCGGGACAGGCCAGGCATGGGGTGAAAGGAGGGGGAGGGAAGGGGCGGCTCTTACCTGCACAGTCACTGTCATCACTTTGTGTTGAGTTTTGGCCACTTTGGGGTGGGTGGGTGGGTGGGTGAGTGGATCGGTGGGTGGGTGGGTGGGTGGGTGGGTGGGTGGGTGGGTGGGCAGGTGAGAGGTGGTAAGTATGATGCTGAAATAGTGGTCCATTCAGCCATCTGGCCTGGCAAGTTAGGCCCAGGGTTTAAACCCCTCCTGACGCACTGAATCTGTGGTTTGGATGTCAGACCCGCAGCAAAACACACAACTGTGCGCCAAAAGGGGTTGCAGCCTTTCTCCTCGCAGGTCCCCGCAGGCGTTCATTGTCTGCCCCCAACGCTGCCAACTACCCTGCCCCGCCAGCCCCACCTGCAGCACGACCCCCGGGGAGATGGAGGAGAAGTTGCGCGCGAGCACGGCCCGGGCCAAGGCTGGGTCCGTGTTTGTTGGCCAGAAGTACAGGATGTCCAGCGCTGGCACCGCCAGCCTGTAGGCAGGCAGGGGCAGCAGCCAGGTCACGTAGCTGTAGCAAGCTCACCTGAAGCTGTAGCTGTAGCAAGCACCTGGCTCCAGGTCATGCAGCAGGGCCAGCAGGGCCAGCAGGGTCAGGACCCAACCTCTAAGTCCTTAGCACCCCAAACTGCCCCTACATTGCCCCCTCTACCGACATTGGCCTACACCTCTCTCCCCTCACCCCAAACTGCATAACTCCGTATGACCCCTACATCTGCCCGGGCTACAGGTACAGCTACCCAGCAGCAGCACAGGACATAAAGACTAGCTGTTGTTGTCTCCCCTCCCCCTCCCCCTTTCCCCCTTTCCCCCCTCTACCTTCCTACCTATCTACCTTCACCCTGAGTCACACACATGCCCTTCACCCCACTTGCCCCCTCCCCCACCGCCTGCCCTGCACTCGCCCCGCCCCTACCTCTCACCGGGTGAAGGCTAGGTTTGAGTACAGGCGCATGGTGGCCCCTGCCGGCACGCTGTACAGCAGGGGCGCCACGGCCATGGTGGGCTTCACTGCCTCCCACCAGGAGCCCTCCAGGAAGCAGCTGCTGCCAATCAGCGTCACGCTGCGCATGCGCCGGGAGGTGGCGTCACCGCGGGCCAACACACCCGTCAGCACCATGCCCTGCCAGCAGCAAGAACAGCAGCAGGGAGGGGCAGCGGAAGGGAGGGGGCAGGTGGGTGGGTGGGCAGAGGGAGGGAAGGAGGTGAAAAGATGTGGGGGTCAGGCATAGCGGTATGAGATGTGTGAAGGGCAGCGCTTGCCCCTGCCCCTGCCCCTGCCCCCACCCCTGCCCCCACCCCTGCCCCCACCCCTGCCCCCACCCCTGCCCCCACCCCTGCCCCTGCCCCTGCCCCTGCCCCTGCCCCCGCCCCCACCCCCACCCCCGCCCCCACCCCCGCCCCTGCCCCTGCCCTGCCCTGCTCTCACCCCCATGCTGTGGCCCACGCAGTGCACTGCGCTGCAGCCGGTCTGCATGCACACGTGGCGCAGCAGGGCCGGCAGGTCACGCTCCACATAGTGGTCAATGGTCAGCCAGCGCGACCGGCTGCTCAGCAGGCTGGGCTTGTCACTGTGACCGTTGCCTGCAAGCAAAGGTGGTTGGGTAGGGGGATGGGTGGTGAGGGCAGTGCAGCAGCTAGCTGAACACATTGCTTGCTGGGATGGCTGGAGAGCAGCAGCACTGCGGTCACTGAACTGCATTGCCGTGAGCGTGCAGCGCAGCCAATAGTAGGCAGCAGGCAGGGTCAGGAGGGGCGGCAGGGTCAGGAGGGGCGGCAGCAGCAGCGGTAGTAAAGGCGCCTCACCGCGCAGCTCCACAGTCCAGACGTCCCAGCCCTGCAGCGCGAGGTACTCCGCAAAGGACACCTGGGGACTCAGGTCAAAGGTGTACGCGCCTGCGAGGTCACACACCAGCTCAGCCATGGGGTGCCTTCAAGGTGAGCCCCTTCAAGGCACTTTAGGCAAGGCAAGGTCAGGCATGGCGTGCCTTTGAGGACAGTCAGGGGTTTAGCAGCGCTGGGTGCTCACTGCCAGGGTAGGCCAGCTATAGAGGGGCTCAGCCCAGCTGTGGCAGGTGCAGGTGCAGGTGCAGGGGGGTGGAGGAGGTGGCAACAGAGGCGGCACTGCCGTCCCCTGCAGCCCCTCACCCATGATGCCACCACAGCTGCGACCACGGCAGCGGTCATGCACTGCCAGGGCATGACATCTGCAAGGATCTTGAGCACCAGGCTGTACTGCCTGTACTGCCTATACGGGCCCATTGGGTGCGATTGATGAAGGCAGTCATCAGTTGAAGTCATCACTCCATGAGTCACTATGGATCTCCGGGGAGAGGCAAGAGCCGTCCCAAAGCACATGGCGCCCGCTGGGGCTGTGCTGGTGTGAGACAAGCAACCCAAGGCCCAGAGCAGCAGCAGCAGCCTAACGCAACGCAGTAGTGTTTGCCCCCCCCCCCTCCCCCCGTGGAGCTGTCATCAGCTTACAACGAGTGCATATTTATCATGCCAACTCCAGACCTTAGCCCTGTCAGGGGTGAGGCAATGGTCTAGGTGGTAGGTGCCTGTGCCTTGTGCATGGGAACATAACTCCACACAGCCCCATAACACCATCCTGAGTGGTCCGTACTGGTACCGTGTGGTCCCTAGTGCCTCGACTCTAATGAAGGCCCTAGTGAGGGACGAGGGGGATGCACTGGGGATGACATGGGGGATGCTGGGGGTGAGTGGGGGTGAGTGGGGGAGCTGAGGATGCTTTGGGTGAGTTAAGTGCTGCACTGTAAACAATGATGAGAGAACGAGGCGAGCAGCCATGATACAGCATTGATTAAAGGATATAAATGTGATGTGCCTGTAAGCCGTCACAGCCGCTCGTATGCCTGTTTCTGTTCGTGCGCCCCTCAACTTCTCAAGTGCGACCTAACTTGAACCTGTTGCTGACGAGGATTCGTGTTCCGTCCAAACATAACGGCTCCACTCGTTATGCACGCCTGCTAAGGCTGCTTTGGGCTTGACTGTATCGCTCACCAGAACTCCCAAGACCGGGGACGAGCATGACGGGGTATGTGCGCTGCGCCTGCTGCGTGCGCGCCTGCGTCCGCACTAGCCACAACTTCCAACCATCGTCGGTCCCGACCGTCGCGGTTGTCTTGATGCAGCCTTGCTGGCCTTTCGTCATGCTCTGATCAACACAGCTGACGTGTCGTTATATGGTTTAGCTTACCTTGCCCCGTCCGGGTTCGACATGCCGGGGCCACGTCCATGTGCAAGAAACATGAAGCAACGCGAACTGGACTAGCACTGTGCAACTGTGGGTGATAACTAGGGCGTGTCCGCTAATATTAGCTCCGAGCCAAAAATGGCCTAATAGCTCATAGTAGCGCTACTACGAGCTAATATTAGCTAAAGTGGTCGGGGATCGAGAGGTACGATGTTCTATCCCTGCCAGGTGCAGAGGTTTCGCCATCTTTCGTATCTGTTAAGAGATAGCTCTCCGTGTAACAGAAGAAACTCGCTACCGCAACCTTGCCAGCTGCAAGGGGGCACGTGAGGCGCTGAAAGTTGCCCTCCATGAAAACAGCCCGGACACTACGGGTCACCCCGGCCATTGGCCATGCCAATCCGTGCCAGGCCTGACGGTCACACCACGCCCTAGTGGAGGGTAGCGAAGGCTATCGCGGTAAGTCACTCGCGCTAAAACTCGTTGGCGGTTACATGGGGCAGCCCGCGAGCAAAGACTGCAATGGCTTGCGCTGATGCTCAGATGACGCGCATTGAACTACAGCTACCAATGTGATGAACGCTATCCAAAATGATGCGATATTGAGAGAGTACTGAGAGACTTGCATGACCCATTTTGGGGCCCCATGAGTCCAGGAGGCGGCCTCCGACGGCGCATCATCAACGAGCTGCGCAGGGGCCACAGCGCCGCCAAGCACAGCCATCGCTTTAAAAAGCGAACGAAGGCGCGACAAGGATCGGGAGCTAATATGAGCTATTATGGTTGGCTGGCTATTTTTTCTAATACTAATATTAGCTGGGGGGGGGAACCGCCCTAGTGATAACCCATTGCTGCGAGAATAACTGCTGTATCGTATGCTGTACCAATGAAGAAGTCAGCAAGTATATGTTGCTGGTGCAGGTTGCTGGTGGTCACCCCCGCCATTTGGTCACCCCCGCAATTCACTTTTTGGCACCGTCTTTGATCCGCTGCATGTAATTCTTCCACCGTTGGGCTCTACATCTCACAACGGTGTCGCTAGCAGGTTAGGCCCTCTTTTGTCGATTGTACTGCATTGTCTCCACGACTTGATTAGCTTCGCAATGTCATATTCCATCTGTTTGTATGCGTGTCGCAATAGGAGAGGTGGATTGGTGGCCGGAGGCATGTCCGTGCGGAGCAGCCTTTGCTACCGTCGGACTCGCAACTCGCGATAACTTCCCAGGTAAGCACGGGGTGCTGTTTCTTAACGCGTGTTGCATACGATGCTAACACATGCAACCAAATTTGCTGACCTGCACAGGTGCTTGGCTGTTTTGAGGATCAGCACCAATCCCACATCAGCCTAAGGGTCTCCCAAGCAGCAGTGCAGCTAGGCAATCAGACCTTGAAAACAGTGAGCTCGAGGTGAGTAAGGTTGTATTATACCTCACCTTGTCTAGGTCAGTTTGATGTGCACGCGCACACTTGCGCAACGCATGACAGGCATGAACAGCTGAGGGAAGCACACAGCAGTCCCCAACCTGATTTGCATGCATTGTTTTTGATAGGTAATGTATCTTATGTGGGCCAGACATGGTTATGTGTATTTTGCTGCAGGATGCCATCCAAAAGATACCAGTGCCCAGCCCAGCCCAGCCCAGCCTGATTTGGTGCCATGGGGCATAGGCAGCAAGGCAAGGTGCTTAGCAGTCCCGTAGTGAGTGTTAGCTATAGCAAGGAGGTGCAGCCAGTCCTTGCTTGTTATGCACATAGCATAGGTGGTGCGTGAGGCATGAGTCATTGTGTTGTGGTGGTGGTGGTGTGTTGTTGAGGTGTTGTTGTGTTGTGTGGTGTTGCCACCTTCTTACATCAATGCATGTGCTTGGCATCAGCGATACATGTCTTCTGTAGTGGTGTTGCAAGGCGTTTGAGCATCGATACATGTATTGCTGTTATGGTTTTGCGTGACATGTGCCTGCTGAAGTTGAGGGAGAAGGTTGAGGCACCACGGCACATGTAACAATGAAAGCAAAAGCCATCCCGAGCCATCCCGAGAACATAATGCCAAGTATTGATGTAGTGCTGTCATGATGTAGCTTTTATTTGCATAGAGTCATGCCGCGACGTAAATGAGGTAAGGGGTGCCAGCTGGCTGACTTGTGCGCATATTCACGAATTATATGCTCCATGCACTGACATGCAAGCAGGCGTACTGCACTTGTGCCGTTGGCTTACGGCGTGCGTAGAAGGATTGCCAGCCTCGCCTTATGATGTGCGTGAGTCTTTTAGGAGCGGAAGGCACAGGTCAGGTTTGGGCGGGCGCCGATCTGAGCTAGTGTTTTGCGGCTGCTGGTTGCCGCATACGCCTGTTACACCCGACTGCGTCAAAACTTTGTCACGAGCTACACGGAGATTCGCGCCCCATACCGTCTCACATTTGCGGGGCCAATGGCGGGGGTGACCTGGTGCCTGGCAACTGCGACATCAATGTTGACATGCACCGAGACAATCATGCCAAAGATAGCGAGTAACAATGTAGCAATCACCCACACTGGGTTTCATGTGACACTGTTACATGACAGCACGTACACACCATGCTCGCCCGCACAACTTGTCAGGATTGTGAAAATTGCAGTATTTCATGAAATCTTGCAGTGAAATCTTTCACGTGCAAAAATGCAACATTTCATTGCAAGAATGAAAAATCCCGGTAGCACCCGGCAGCACGAGTAGAGCCCGATGGCTGAGGCCGTCGCGGCAACTAGTGGCCATCAACAGAATGCTCGTGGCCGCATTGCTGCTTTCTCTGGCCCTTCGTTGGCATTGTCACGGGTGCTCCAGCACAACGTGATTGGCCTGGGCAATGCGACCCCTATACAACCTAACGGGAAGAGGCGTCGCACTGCCCGCGCAGCAGAGCGCAACGGAGGACTGTGGGATTTGCCTACAGTACTGTACTACCATGACGCAACCCCATGCGCTTCGCCCCACCACACAGACTGGTGAGGCAGGCGGAGCACAGTTTGCCCACCACACTCCATCAGCGCACTCCAGTGCGGCGAGGACATGTTCATCAATAACATCACGCGCTTGAAAACGCAGTGTGCCATGAACCGCTTGGAGAATCACATGCAAGTGCCATGAAAAGCCCAGGAAGCCGCTGTGAGGTGCTCTGAGGACACTGCAGCCATTGCCCTTTAGCTATTGATTGCTTGCAGGTGCAACATGACGCGTGATTTGAGGTAGCACGTGTGTGGCAGGTGTGGTTGGGTGGTTGCAGGCAAGGCGGCAGAGCAGCCGGCGTAATGGAGCCAGCAATGAGATTGCAAGGCATAATAACATGGAGCAAAACTGTAAGTGCCCGGCCCCTGCACTTGAATGGCCCCCAATGTCCAGCCTAATTGCAAGGATGCCCCTTATTGGCTGCAGGTCTTATGGTCACACTCCTGCCCCTTGCCCCCTCCCCCCTTCCCTCCCCCTTCCCACCACCGCCACCTCCGAGTCTACCACCCCACCTACCCTCCCCCCATCCCACAACACACGCCGTAGCCCCCTCCCTACCCTACCCAACAGCCCTTGGCGTAGCAGCCTAGAGCGGGCAGCCTGGAGCGGGCAGCCTGGAGCGGGCAGCCTGGAGCGGGCAGCCTAGAGCGGGCAGCCAGGAGCGGCACCCAAGAGTGGCAGCCAATTTCCTCCTCCCTAAAGGCCAGCCTTGGGCGGGCAGCATGGAGCGGGCGCTAGCAGTAGCGGCCAGCCAGCCCACTCTAGGCAACGGTGGGGGAGTATCAGTAACGGTGGGGTACTAGATGGCTTGGTGGTGGTGGTGTGGTGTGGTGTGGTGTGGTGGTCTTGTTGTTGGTGGTGGTGTTATTGTTGGTGGTGTTATTGTTGGTGTGGTGTTGTTGTCACTTGTCACCTTATGTGGGGTGTTGCAAGGCGTTCGTGCCGTATGGAAGTGCCGCGGGGGGCAATAGCATGGCATCATGCATGAACAGCAACGGTGGGGGCTAACTCACCAGCTTAGTATGCATGGTTTGGAGCTGTGGTATCCTTGTTAACCTGTGGTTTTGGATATCCTTAATGACCTTTGGTTTTGGTGGATGTGGTGCACCAAATCGTATCCTGATTGTTGCATTGGGTTGACAGATGTTAAACAGGGCTGTGTGCAAAGTTTCAGGCCAAAACTCTCACGGCAACCCCGCGTTTTTATGCCGTTTCAAGTCTTTCATTCTTGCATTGAAATTTCATCGATTTCATGCAAGAATGAAAGAATGCAAAAGTGAAAGAACGCAAAGTCACAACCCTGCGCACAACATACATCGAGGTTGGTACATTGGTCAAGCTTTCTCAAAGAGCAGATTGTCAAACTACCAAACAGCAGCTTACCAAAGTACAGGCTAGGAGCTAGCTAGCCTACGGTTCAGCCACCTACGGTACTGCTGAGTCTCCTGCCTTATGGCAGCCACGCCGTGTGAACAAACCAACAAAGCAGCTTCGATGGTCGCTGCATGCTCTCTGCACAACACTCCACACTCTTTAAAGTATCCAGGGCCAGCCACATCGCCTACTGTGTAGCTGGAGTGATTCTGCTACAAGCTCAGCAACAGCCCGACAGCCTTGCCCTTGCCTTGCCTCCACCTCAGCTTCGGCAGCTGAGTGGCGCTTGTAACCAGAGAGCAGCACCACATCTAGGTCTTCTTTACCTTGCGTTTCAATGCTGCTAACATCGCATCTATGTCGTCATCTGGCTTTTTGACTGGCTCTTTGGCTGGTGGCTGTTGCTGCTGCTTGCCTGCTGGAGCTTGCTGGCCCAGACCCTGCCCATACTTTGCAAACAGGGCGTCGTACTCTTCGACGGCGTTGCGCGCCTTGCTGGTGCGGCTGCTGCTGCTGCTACCGCTGCCAGCTGTGGCAGCTGGGCTCTCAGTGCTGCTTGCTGTCCCCAATGCGTCTTCAAGGAAGTCAACAAACTCCTGCATAGCAACAGGACACCTCACCCCACACTATGCAGGCGGGGCAGGCAGGCCGGCACAGGACAGGCAGGACAAGACAGGACAGGCAGGCACACTACACAGGCTGGGTCGGCAGACATGGTGCCATGCAGGATTACGGGGGAATGAAGGTTCAGGCTGAGGCGGTGCGGGCAGGCAATGATGCAGGCTTTGGGGGAGCAGTGCTGATGCATGTGCCAGGACCAATAGGTGTAAACAATCCCACATGGTGTGCATGGTTGCATGAGATTCAAGACTGTGACACAGCAGCTGCAAGAGCTGGAGAGCCGGGCTTGTTAATCCAACTGCTCGCTGTGCTATGCCATGCCGGTTTGCCCTTAGGTTGCCCCTAGGTGGTCAGCAACAGTACAGGAAGTAGGCATGCGCAGCCTCAGGGACATCATCCTGCACAGTGCGCATGTAAAGACTGAGTCACCCCTGGTCCTTGCACAGCAGCCAGTGGCAGTCAGTACCCACCTCGCCTAGCTCTCCCAGCTCATCAAACAGACCCTTGGGCACTGCGCTGGTGCTGGACCCGCTGGCTCGTGCAGCTCTGCGAGCTTTGCGCTCCTTGTCCCATTCTGAAAACTCTTTGTCTAAGTCACGCAGAAGGTCTTCCTGGACAGGCAGATGAAAACACCCCACGCAGGGGTTCATCAACACCTTCAACAGCCATCAGCCAACAGCCATCAGCCAATAGCAGGAAGGTGCAGCTGCATATGCCTGAATGTGAACTGGATGGCAGCCTGTCCCTCCCACCATGGGATTGTGGTGCAGCCAGGCAGGCAGGGGGAAGAGCGATGGGTGCATGCAGTGCCCCCGCTTCAACTCACAAGACTGTAGTGAGGCTCTGGCTTGTATGTCTGCCCAGCTCCAGATTTGGCACTGCTGCTGCTGCTACTGCTGCTGCCGCCGCCATAGCCATTGGAGCGCCAGTCTGCGGCTCCGCCAGTACCCTGTTCACTCAAATGCATGAGCAACACACAATTGCATGAGCACCACTACCAACACATTCAACACATCCTATGATGAAGGCAAACTGACTAAGCAAGTGACATGCAATGGTGGTTGGCAAGCAGCGTAGGTATGTAAGGGAGCATGGGGCCATGCACCTCAATACCCACTCCATGCCTAGCAGCATCACCATGCTGTTGCAGTAGCAGCACAGACAGCAACGGCAGTAGCAGCAGCGGGAGCAGCTGGTGTGTGCAGTCAGGTACACACCATGCGTAGACGCCTGTCATACTCTGCTCGCTTCTGGCTGTTGGACAAAGTCTCAAATGCCATCTTGGCCTCCATGAACTGCTTTTGGGCATCAGCTGCTTTGTTGACATCTGGGTGCAGCTTCAGTGCCTTCTTGCGGTATGCACTCTTAATCTCACGCTCGCTGGCAGTCTGATTGATGCCCAGCACCTCATACAATGAGTCTGCATAGCATGGCATACTGGCATGCTCAGCAGCTCTATGTTGCTTACAGCAGTGAGGATCAGACTGCCCAAGACTCACTCACGGTTGGCGGCAGAGCACCTTACAAGCCGGTCTCGTGTGGTGCATGTTGGTCGAGGAATGCTGGGGCAGGGCAAGCGCCTAGACAAGAAACACCGAATTGAGATGATGTCGCAAGCTCCCCGCTTGCCCAATTCAGGCGACGCACCGGCAGGGGGCGGAGGGTGCGTTATGGCAAGAGCGCCATGCGTGCATTTCTGCGTGGGTGCCTAGGTATGTGTCGTTTAGGCTATATGGGAGGGTAAGCGGTGACCGTGCCCGATGACCTCATGCACACAATCTGAATGGTAAAGTCCGGATGTGTCCCCTGTTCTAGCACCCGGTTTGGTTGACTACTGGCTTAGAAACATAAGAAGCGTGCCCTCAATCTCATAGTTTAATTGATAGCTTAGCCACACGAGTTGATGCGGGGCAAGCAGTACAAGCCCCTTTGTCCCTCACTAGGGCCTCCATTTGAGCCGGACCAGTAGTAGCCACTAGCAGCCACTAGCGGGAATATACTAGTGGGCAATAGTGGCCCGACTCAAATGGTGTTATTGGGCTGTGTGGAGTAAACCCAGTGCACATGGCACATGAGCCGCCTACCACCTACACTATTGCCTAACCACGAGGGCTATTGTGTAGAGTTGGCATGACAAAACATGCGCTAATTGTAAGCTGATGACAGCTCAGATGGGGGTGGGCACACACTACTGTGCCTTAGCAGGTGACTGCTGCTGCTGCTGGGGCCTTTGGTGGCTTGTCTCGCAGCCGCTTGTAGCCCAGGCCAGGGTACTCCTTGCCCGGGCAGCCTGGCTTTGTGGTGCGGGTGAATCAGCACCGCACCATCCAAGTCAGCTCATTAATGAACAACCCCTGCAAGACCAGGCTGGACAAACGCGAGGCCACCAAGCCTGGGGCGTGGAAACCCTCAGCAGACGCCTTGTAGCAGCAATAGGGCGCGCCCGAAAAAATCTTTAAGACCCAATATGATCAAGCCAGAGAATATGATGAAATATGATCAAGCCAAAACCGAGCTACAGTCGACTGCGCATCAACAACAAGCTATGGGCCCTGTTCTCAAGCTTCTAGAATCCCATTTGCTCTAAACCGCTGCACTTTTCGGCCGTGTGCCAAAATGGCTGGCGCGATGCGCGGCCTGACCCCACACGGTTCTCCTGCACATCTGTAGCTGCTTGGGGAGCGTCTCAGCAGCGCAAATGGCTGACCCGTGGCGACCCAACCGTCGGACCCAACCGCCGAGCATTTCAAATTTGCTGACCCTTTTTGTTAAAGCAATAGCATGCAACCTTAGCATCGCATGCTACAAGGCTTGTACATTACACTCAGGCCGCTGCAGCTTGAGGAGCTTGACAACTTTGAGATAGGAGCATGGAACCCGGACATGGCGTGTAGCCAATATCATTTTGCGCATGACCAAGGCTACAGAGATCGATTGCAAGAGGATACAGAGAGCCTCGTTGCCGTGGTCTCAAGCTCAATAGTTAACTGCGCAGAGAGTAGAGGAATGTTGCGGCGGGGTAACTGCAACTGAGAGCGGTACTGGTTTGGAGGGCGTCAAACCCTCTTCACACTCGGGGTTCCCAGGTGGGTTAGTGTGGACATCTGCCACATTATCCTCTTGACTACGTACCCAGTCATATCCCATCTTTAAGCCATCATATTCAGTCATATGACCAATTCCTCAGCAAGTCATATGATCGGTCGCGCCCTAAGCAGCAAGCATGCAGCCAGCACCGAGACCAGCCAGTCCAGGGCCTGATGTGGCCCCCCCACGCCAATTCCCACAGCCCCCACGCAACCAGGCAGCCACACAGGCAGCAAACTCAGAGCCTGGGCCCAGCACTCCCTCGCCAGCCAAGCGTAGCAAGTGCACTACATCCCCACAGCCAGGCAGGTGGGTAGAAAAAGTCTGCAACGCAGCGTTAAGGACGCAGAGCATTGGGGAGAGCAGATTATGGCGTCCAGTGGGACTGTGCTAGAAGCCCGAGCAGGTAAAATAGTGCACAGTGTTTACATTTGGATGCACTTTATTGGAAATTTCCATTTGCAACAGCTTCACAAAGCTAAGAACATGCTCGCGCTATACTGTTTCTTGTAATAGCACGAACAGCTGCTCTGCTGACATGTTGGCTCACTAGAGCTGAGACATGTACGGGGCCGGGCCGCGGAAGAAGACAGCGGCTCAGAAAGCACAGGAACTATTCACGCTGCTGACCGGGCAGCTGGAAACAGAGTGGCAGTCTCTCCGGTCGCTGAACCTAGGTAGGCGACACATCACAGTAATGCAAGCTGCAGACTGCTGCACCACGGATCCTATACAAAGCCTTGCCAGGCCCACTCGTGTAGCCAGGCACTAGTTGTGGGTAAACAACGTCTCCATGTAGAGGGCTTGCAGGCTTCATGCGCAGTGTCCCCAAAACATTACAACCTGTGTCACCAGCCTGTACCCTTGCATGCTGCATACTCGCTTAGGTGTGAAGTCAGGCACTGGTATTGTGGATGAGCTCCAGATAAGGAAAATCCAAGAATGGGTCCAAGAGCTGCATGTATTGGTGGTCGCCAACACCGCAGCTGCCGACACAGTGGCAGAACTTGCCCGGCAACTGACCAAGCTGCAGAGGCAGCACCTGCAGGTAGGTGGCAGGTTCCAGAAGAGGACACACTGGGACATGGGCACCCAGCCAGTGGGTTGGCCCCTCCTTGAGGCTGGTCAGCAATGATCTCTGACAATTCCACACCTAACCTTGAGGGCACCCAGGGCACACAATGAGTCCTGTGTCTTGGGACAAGGGTTGCAGCACTAATCCTAACCTGAGCGAAGGCAGTTATGGTATGCTTATGGATATGCTTTGAGCGGGCGACAGCCGTGCAGGCCGGTTGCTGACCCAGCTGACAATCAGCTCACTAGCACCTTACAACTGTCAACCAAGCACAGCCAAAGCTGGCACAGCTTGAAGCCGCCTGGCACAGGCAATGCAACTGCTGTCCTACAGGCACCAGCGAAATAAAACCACCTGTGGGGGGCCCTGCTGCTGACCCAGGTCATGTTGGACGTCACAGGCCATGAAATGCTGACGGACTTCATCCGCATCTCCGTGTACAACACCTCGAATCCCTTCGCATCCGTCCCTATCGACGGGCCGGACCCAGCGGCCCTGCGCGCGGCTCGCCGTCTGCGGGGCCGCAGCTCAGGCCGCGGGGCCGTCACCGATGTACCAAAGAGCCCAGAGCTACGCGTGAGTGGTCTGCCCCACGCCATGCTTTACGCCATCCCGCCCTTTGCCGCAAGGTTACATCTGGCGTGGTGCAATTTACTTATGGTGATGCTGCATCATCCTGCATATGCAGCGCCGGCCTCCGCGTGAGGAATTTCTGCGCTTTGCTGGCTACCTGCCTCAAGAGAACGCGCTAGTGCAGCAGGCCTATAGCCTGTACCTCAACCGCCTGCCAACAGAGCAGTCTGGGCCTTGCAGCGAAGGCGGGTCGCCCTCAGGCTCAAGCATTGCACAGCGCACGAGTGCTCAGAGCGTCAGCCAGCCCGGGGGCCAGGCAACAGGCTTTGAGTTGCAAGGTACGCTCACTGCTACTGCAGATGGTGCTGCTGCTTGCTATACTTGGGTGTGGCCCTAGGCCATGCAGCTGCAGCTGCTGCACCCATTGGACAGCATTGTCATGCGCAGCAGCACCCCAGGAGGCGCAGGCGGCTGGGCTGTGTGTTGCAGGCATGGCTCAGCTGCAGCCATGCCCCAGTCCTGCTCAGAAGGAGGTGCAGCAAGTGCAGGCAGAGGATGGTGGCAGCAGCAGAGGCAGTGGGTCAGCAGCTGGCTCAGGGGCTTTGGACGCCTGGCTGTGCTGCAGGGCCCAGCCTTCAGGAGGAGATTGAGGCAGAGCGGCGCCGTCGTCTGCCCCGCCAACCCTCCATTGCCATGTGGTGAGGCACGAGGCACCGCTGCAGTGAACCCCTGGCTGCTGAACTGCCCAATTGCCTCACTTGCTCAGCCTGCCCTGTTTGCTGCTGCACCCAGTAGCGTGCCTGCCTGCTTACCTGCCTCACCATGTGCTTGCCTGCTTACCTAGATACCTTAGGCTGCATGGCTGAGCCCCATGCCTTGCCTCGTGCTGCCTGGCTGTCCGGCTGGTTGCTGCTCACCTTTCCGCCTGGCTGCAGGGCTGCTGCCTGTCTGCCTGACTGAGGCTGCTTGTCTGGCCCCCTGGTGCAGGGTGGATGTGGACAAGCGCTGGCGCAGCCTGAACCACCACACGCAGCAGGACGAGCTGTTGAACCCCATCACCGTCCTGGACCCTATCCCACTCTATGTGAACAGCCCAGCAAGGGTGAGTCCTGAGCTCATTCGGTGGTCGTGGCCATGCGCTGATCGCCTAAGTTGTCAGCATCGCCTCTTGCCCTGCCGGAGGCAAGGCCATTCCTAAACATGTGTAATGCTGAAGGGCATGCAACTTTCACAAGGAACAGCTGGAACCCTACCATGTCCTTAGTTTCGTCACATTGATGTAACGGGGCTGGTTATGGCGACAGTATGGACACGTAGGTGACATTGCTCCACCACAGTGAGCCATCACGGGTGGCCAGGCCACTGTCATGCGATGCCGTTGACCAGGCCACTGTCATGCGGTGCCGTTGAGGATGCGAGGCAGGAACCTGCAAGGCAGGCGAGAGCATCCCCGAAATGCATTGCACCGTGTGTGCTTGCGCCCACCTGCCGCACAGCTCGGGAGTCCGGCGCCGTCAACGTCGCCTGGGCGTAAATCACGGCAAGCACACGGTCAAGGCGAGCTCGAGTCCCAGCCCAACCTCCTACTCGTCCATGGCCCAGGCGCTCGCCGTCCAAGCAAGGTCACCTTGACCTCGCTGCCTCAAGCGTTGAGTGAGCTGTCAGGCCCTGGTCGACCAGCTTCGCCGGGGTCACTGGCAGGTCGCTCAAGCCCGGGGGCGGCGCATAGTCCAGGGCCAGTTGCGGGGACGCTGACCACCCGCTTCAGGCCAGCCACCTAGGGTATGAGTTTGATCCACCAAGGGACACAACCACGCCCATGGTGTGGCGCATACCTGACAGGGTACTGGAGCGCATTGCTGCCAGGAACCACATTACTTGAGACGTTCCGGCCCATCTTCTACGAGAGAGTATAGGGGAGCGCTGGCACAACGCACTGTCTCGTGAGAACCAAGAGTGATAGGGGTTGGCTACGTTTGCAGAGCCTAGCATGGCAGGAGGGGTGGGATATGTTGCCCTGGGCCAGGTCTTTTCAATGCTTTTCAATCTTTTCGATGCACCACGGACCGCGGCAACAGTGCAGACGTGGTCCTTTGAGTGGAGCTTGGATGCTGCTGCTGAGGGTAACGGTGGGAGCGACCCTACGTAAGCTCCTTGGTTGACTAGTTCCAAACTCAGAACCTGCTTGATACGTCATCTAGCACAACCATAAGCTACCCCTACCGCCTCCTCACAGCACCAGGAGCAAGAGGAGTGGCGCACAAGGAGGGCACCCCTCTCAAGCAAGGTTCCCACCCAAGGCTTGTTTCACCAGCATTGACACTGCTCTGCTCAACCCTGGCAAGAGGCTGCTCCTGCCTGCCTGCCTGGGCCCCGCCCCGTCACCTGCCCCACCCTTCACCCTCATACCCTTGGCAGGGTTGGGGAGTCGCTCCTGCAGGCTCAACACCCGAGTAGAGGTGCTTGAGCTACATTCGGAGATGGTTGGTGAGCATGTTAGTGCGCACTACGCCCCCCCGCTGCAGGTGCTGGTACAGCAGCCGGAGCCAGCAGTAGGCCCAGGCCCCTCCAACAGCAGGAGGCCAGCGGCACGAGCAGTAGCTGGCCCCTCCAGCGGCGGAGGCTTCACAACAGCAACATAAGGAGCAGGCCCCCCAGCTCTGCCCCGCATGGGCAAAGCTGACAAGCGTAACCTTGTGATTGACCGGGTGGGGTGGACTTGGGGCAGGACCCAGGCGGTGAACGCCCCCCAGGGGTGTGGGTTGAGGAAGGCTTACTGGTGACAGGGGACCTGGCCAGATGGGAGCTAAGCAAGAGCCATCTGCGGCACGACAGAGGCATGTACAATGCCACAACACGCAGTTGTGGTCAGCCGACATCCAGCCCCACCTCAACCATTTGGCAGCAGCCAGCTCAGCTGGCACCTCCCTGGTGGCCACACAGAGGCATGATGTCATCACCCTGGTCACCTGGGACGTTGTGTAGGAGTGTATGTGCGCCAGCCGGATCAGCTCATTTGTGAACAAGTCCCAGCCCTGTAAGAATACGGCCACCAGGCCTAGAGAGTGGAACCCCCAGCAGACAAGGCGAACCCTTGCCTTGTAGCAGCAAGCATGCAGCCAGCACTTGCAGGCCTGGGCTACAAAGTGGCTGCCAGATGGAGCATCAGAGCACAGCAGCGGCAGCAGGAGCCCGTGGCACAATGAAGTGTGCTATGTGTATCATGCCAAGCTGTTGTGCCGCTCCTCAGGGGTCAAGCACCAGGACAGGGGATAGGCACTCACAGCCTCAAGGACACTAAGGTGTGGATTGAGGTTGCCGCACCCTATCACCCAATCACCCTTGACAATGCGCTCTGCATGTGCATCAGTGTTGGGGAAGCAGGGCAGGGCCGTGAGGGGCACAGGCAGGTAGGGGAGGTAGGGAAGGGGGTGCTTGGCACTAGCTTGTGCCAAAGAAATGATTCACCTAGCTGCCTGCTGTCTAGCAACCAAGCAGCCTATAGCAGCCTAGGTAGCCGTAGCTCTCACTCACTTGCATTGGTGTTCACATCATTGTTGGTACCCATGGCCAGCGTGCTGTGTCGTAGTTGCCAGCTGCTCCACATGCAGCCATGCCTTGTTGCTAAATGAGCAGCCAGTGTTAGCTGGACTGAGCTCGTGCCTGACCTATCTGACCTACCTGACCCATTCAAACATCGACAACCCTCACAGCTCGCTAGATTCTTGCAATGGCCACCAGGGGCAGCAATGGCTGCTGCCCGTGTGCAAGAGCCTCGATGTGTTACTTGGAGATTGACATCGGACATGAATACCCTTGAGGCATGGTCTGCTACCCTTAACTCCACTCCTGCTGTCACTGCATGCTGCCCCATGGACCCAGTCTGTACCTAACCTTCTCTGAACCCGAAGATGCTAGCCAGCGGCACGGGCAGCAGTGGCTGCATGCAGCTGGCTAGATGAGATCACTCAGTGGCACTACTGGCGGTGATCAGCACCTTGAGCATGGGCGCCACCCCAGACCATCATGCTGGGCTGCTGCGCCTGCAGATGTGGTGTTGGGTACTTGGGTGTGAGCTGCCTGGGTTCCTGACCCCCTGGGAGGCGCTGCGCTGTGCCAGCAGCCAGCAGCACTGTAAGGGCAGCTGGCTCAGGAATAGGCGTGCAGCGTGCCTTGCACCATGGACGTGATGAACAGATGGGAAGGCCATGCATTAGAGCAGGCATCTGCACCTGCCTTGAAGCAGCATGCCGAGCACCGCACTGCCAGGCCTTGGAGCAGCATGTTGAGCACCGCACTGCCAGGCCTCCCGCCTAAGCTGTTGCTGCTGCTGGGCTGCTGCTGCTGCTCCACCTAGGCTGGCGCTGTTGCTTGTGTCCTAACTGTGCCACACCTTCACATGCCTGCCCCGCCGCGTAAGCACTGCCCTTTGGACGGCGGACTACATGGCACGGATGACTACCCATCCCAGGCCCACCCCACCCCTCGTACCCACTCTCATACCCTCTATACCCCCAGCACACCCACACCCACACCCTCAGACCCACACACAGCCACACTGCACAATCCACACTGCTACCCCCAGCTCATCATCTCAACCCGTAACTACATCCTTGCCCCGATCCTCGTCGCAGTCAACCCTTCCACCCGCAGCCCTGGCTCCTCCCACACACCCCGCCCGCCACCGCGGCTGCCCCTGTTGCTGACCTGACCTTGCTCCTACTCACCTCCCTTTGCACAGCTTGTACAGTGGCCCACGCCGCTGCAATGGTTTCGCCAAGGTCGCCTTGCTTGCCGCCAGCACCGCTGCACACCAGATCCTTGGGCAGTTCGGCAGCAAACAGCCAGGTATTGCTAGCCGCACCACCAGCCGCACTGCCTTGCGGGTAAGCAACCAGCCAGCCAGCCTGGCACACCATGAAGCAGTACCACCCCACAGGCAACATAGCAATGGAAGCAGCCCCGCTCTGCTGCAAGCGCCCTGCTCCCCCACACCCAGCATCACTCTGCTTAACTCAAACTCTGCTTAGACCCAACACACACTAGGGCTCACTAAGGCACACTAGGGCGGGTGTATGCAATGTCCCGTCCGCAGTTTGCACTCATGGTCTCTCAAGCTAGGAGGTGGGAACTGTCGTGTGGCAACGATACCACAGCCCTACAACCTCGACTATTGCACCAACTGTGCGTGTAGTAACCTGACACTGGAGTTTGGCTTTGCATTGTTGGGTGAGCAGGCCCCTAGCAGCAGTGCCTGCACTGGCATTGGTCAGACACCTCCTGCCGCTTGCGCTGCACCCAGGTGCTAAAGCCCCACACCCTGCAGCATGCCATGTCTGGACCACACATGCAAGGTCTGCAACCACAGCCACCGCCTCAGATTTTAACACAAGCCTGCCAAGTTGAATCACGGCCATGCACTTGTCATTGAGGACGTTGTCGTGCTCCCTGCTCTACATTGGGCTGTGTAATATTAAACACAGCGGTTGATAACATCCCAGGCTGATGGCTGACGGCAACTGTTGCCTTGCGTCAGTGCACTTGCTCTTGTCCTGCTATGCGCAACACCCACGCCTTGCCCCTGAAGCCACTGCTTCACCTTCACACTGCAAAGTTTAGCTGGTACACCAACAATTTGCCAGCAGCAAACACTGCCAACCTGTTGCTGGTTGTACACAACGTGTGGAGTTCACACGGTTGAGGGAGCACCATCGATCGTAACAGCCCAAGGTTACTGCTCCTCATCACCTCCACCATCGCCCCATCCTTACATTGTACAACTGCAGACGGTGGCAGAGCCTGGAAGGGCACCTCATCATCCAGCGGCCACACCCTGCACAATGAGAAGCACTGATGGTAAACAGTCGCAGAGACAAGGTTCAATGCTATGTCGGATTGTTAGTCAGTGTGTGCTATGCTGTGGTGCTGGCTAGCACATAGAACACACCTGATAGAGTCACTATGCCAGGTTGTAAGGACCCGACGATCCGTGCTGAAGGTCAAATTCCGAACTGTTGCATCATGGCTTTCCAATATACACTTGCAGATGCCCTTGACTAGGTCCCACACCCTGCATCGACAAGCGTCCATCAAGTGTGCTCCAACAGTGTGTGCGATACTCAATGACCATGACCCTCGCACTAGCGATTTGATGATGGTATGATCATACATGTATTGAGGGCAATGAGGTAAGCTCTAGGTGGCTTTGATGATGCACCATGTCCTCATGCACAATGAAACGACCCAGAGGACATATAGAACGTCATCTCGCCTATCCAAGATGTAGTGTAGGGAAGAGACGGGCAAGCCTCCCTGGGCCAGGGCGACAACATGGCTGTGACAGCATTGGGTTGCCTGTCAGCTCCTCACAGGACCCCTCTTACTGGGTGGGCAGCTTGGGGCACAGCTGCTGAGATGCTCACCACAACTAGGGCAAGCATCACGGCAAGGCTTGCCTGCTGCCTGTCTTGAGGTGTGGCGGGTGGGCTGGGGCAGAGCCTGGTCTGCATCTGGTTTTATTGTTGTTGGTGAGCCAAAGTGGTGGAGGGGCCCAAGCAGGATACTTCAGGATGGGCTGACCCATGGTGGCATCCTTGATGCTTGAGGTGTGCACAACAGCAGCCCCCCTCCCCACAGTAGCAGTTAAGGGCAGCAGCCATGAGTAGCTGCCTAGAGCACCAGCCATGAGCAGGAGCAGCATCAAGGAGACGCTTACAGCGGAAGCCAAGAGCCAGCAGGCACCCACGGCGAGCAGTCAAGAGGCGCAGCGAGCAGGCGTAGCTAGCAGCTACAGCCCTGAGTGGCAGCCAGCAATCGTAGCCAAGAGGCAAAGCCACCACCACCAGGAGCAGCCTCCTCCTTCTCCCACCTCCTTCCCAGCACACCCTACCCATCCCACTGCAACACACCCAACCATTGAGACGCTGCCAAGCAGGTATAGGAGTGAAGCTAGCATAGGCAACTGCAGCCATGCAAACAGCCTAAAGCAGGCCTCTCGCCCACTAATGTATCCTCTCTTCGTCATGCATGGTCCATGCCATGTTGATTGCTTGCAGGTGCAGCACGGCGCGTGACTCGAGCCATGTGGCAGGTGTGGAGGGTGTGCACAAACAGCCAGGATCCAGCTGCCATGAGGCAAGTGGTGCTTGGCTTTAACAGCCAGGAGACAGCTGTTGTGTGGTAGGCGAAATGTAGCGTCAGCAGCCATAGTGGGGCTGGAGGACGCAAGCAACAGGGAGCCAAGGTGCATGCACATGTATTGATCATGCATCAGTCCACCGCCGTTGCTGTTGCTGCCCGTCCCGTCCCGTCCCATCCCGTCCCATCCCGTCCCCTACACTAACCTTCAACCCACTCCGGTCATGCCATGCCCACACACCACTGCTGTTGCCGCCGCTGCTACCGCTGCCGCTACCATTTGTCTTCTCCTCCATACCCCCTACCCTCCCCATCGCATGCACCCTCCCCCTTCCATAAGGTAAGATCAAGGTTTAAGCAAATAAGGACCCAGCAAGGAGCCAATAGTGCGCGGCATGGAGCAGCACGGAGAAAACGGTGAGTGGCTAGCCCCCTACCTGTGTGTTTCACCCAACCCAACCCAACCGTTGCCGCGCCCCATCATTGTTGCAGGTCTGATGGTCATACTCTCTTTCCTTCCCTTCCCTTTCCTTACCACCTCGCTTACTTCCCTACCCCACCACCCAGCAACAGCAAGGAGCAACAGCCAGGGGCCGACAGGCAGGAAAGGGAGCACTGGAAGGGAAGGGAGCACTTTCCCTTCCCTCTCCTTACCGCCTCGCTTACTTTCCCTACCTCCATACCCAATAACAGCAAGGAGCAGCAGCCATGGGCCAGTAGGCAGTTAAGGAGAGCAACCATGAGCACTTGAAGCGGCAGCTAGGAGTGGCAACTGGGAGCAGCACCCTCTCCTCCTCTCCCCTCCCCACCCATACCTTGCTTCATCTCACATCCCTCATACACAGATCAAGCAACTGACATATGGCAGGTGGTGCACGGCATGCGTAGCCAGGGATGAGCTACTGTGTGGTAAGTAAAGCGTGGCTTCGGCAACTAGGACTTCAGAGCCATGGGTGAGTATATGCAAGCACGCCCCTTGCTTGCTGTAGGTCTGAAGGTCACATTGCACCCCTTCCCACATAGCCAACACAAACACAAGCGGAAATGGGCTGATGTAAGTTGCAGTTTCGCCTCACATCTGACCTCTGCTGCCCTTGGTGGTTACACACAATGCCTAGCGATGACCACCATGCTCTGCCTGGTGTGCACCCTGTGATGAATGTGCCTCACCCAATTCAAGCGCCACCCTTCCAGGGCTTGCGTGGAGGGCTGCGAGAGGGGGCTGCCATGTACCGCCAGCGCCGTCATGTAAGCTGGTCAGCACACTAGGTGGTGGGGTCCAGTGCCAAAGGTTGGGAATGGGGTGGACGTATGGGTGTGCATTGGTGCGTGTACACCCACCTGATGGTCTTGTCTCTAGACCCTGACGCGAGGACCTTGCCATCAGGGCTCAGTGTCACACTCGTAACCCAAGATGTGTGCCCCTCTAGGGTGTGTATGCAGCTGCCAGCGGCCATGTCCCACACCCTGCAAGCAAGCAACACGTGACCACCATGCGCAGCTTACACAACAGGAGCTACTAAAGATGTCAGCACAAAGGCAACAAGATTGCACTAGGACGAGCAAGGCTTGCAAGACACTGTCAAGATGCGTGACCAATGTGTCCATTGGCTGTGGATGTGTCCACCATGACATGTTGAAGTTGCATTGAGTGCATTAGCCACAGCGGTAACCGTGCATGCAATGAGTAGCAGTGTGAGTCAGCCTAGCCGCCAGCCATCTATAACTTGCTAAGAGCGTGTCATCAAGAAGGGAAGACGAGGATAAATGCATCCTACTGCTTGCATGTCAGATCATGCACCGTGGAGCTGTTGTTGCTTGCCACAGGGCAAGCGGTAAGTGGCCATGTACGACACTTGGACAGGTGGCATCACATGCCTGTGGCTGGCGCACACAAAGCCTAGCATCATTTAGGCCACGCCACGGTGAGAGCCCGAGACCTTTCCAGCCATGAGGGACATGGCACCCGCCACAGCTATCCAGGGCGTATTGCAGTCCCATCAAGCACAGCTGAAAACATGGCTGCGCCACTAACAAGAGTCATGCAATGCATTGCAGTCAGGCCATCAGGACACACCTCAAGCATCAAGGATGCCACCATGAGTCAGCCCATCCTGAAGTACCCAAGTTGGGCCCCTCCACCACTTTGGCACACCAACAACCATGAAACAAGCTGATGACAAGGCTCCGCCCCAGCCCGCCCGCCACACCTCAAGCCCGGCAGCAGGCAAGCCTTGCCGTGATGTTTGCCCTAGTTGTGATGAGCATCTCAGCAGTTGTGCCTCAAGCTGTCTACCCAGTAAGAGGGGTCCTGTGAGGAGCTGACAGGCAACCCAAGCTGTCAAAGCCATGTTGTTGCCTGGACCTAGGGAGGCTTGCTTGCTGCGTGTAAAAGGATCTGAGCAGCCTAGCGAAGCCATGCATGAGCTGCGCTGCGTGAACCTCCTTCATAAGTGCCAACACAAACACAAGCGGAAATAGGCTGATGTAAGTTGCAGTTTCGCCTCACATCTGACCTCTGCTGCCCTTGGTGGTTACACACAATGCCTAGCGATGACCACCATGCTCTGCCTGGTGTGCACCCTGTGATGAATGTGCCTCACCCAATTCAAGCGCCACCCTTCCAGGGCTTGCGTGGAGGGCTGCGAGAGGGGGCTGCCATGTACCGCCAGCGCCGTCATGTAAGCTGGTCAGCACACTAGGTGGTGGGGTCCAGTGCCAAAGGTTGGGAATGGGGTGGACATATGGTGTGCATTGGTGCGTGTACACCCACCTGATGGTCTTGTCATAAGACCCTGAGAGTAGGACCTTGCCATCAGGGCTCAGTGTCACACTTGTAACCTGCCATGTGTGCCCCTTAAGGGTGTGTGTGCAGCTGCCAGTGGCCATGTCCCACACCCTGCAAGCAAGGAAGACGTGACCACCATGCGCAACCTACACAACAGGAGCTACTGAAGATGTCAGCACCATGGCAACAAGATTGCACTAGGACGAGCAAGGCTTGCAAGACACTGCCAAGATGCGTGACCAATGTGTCTACTGACTGTGGATGTGTCCACCGTGACATGTTGAAGTTGCATTGAGTGCATTAGCCACAGTGGTAACCGTGCATGCAATGAGTAGCAGTGTGAGTTAGCCTAGCCACCAGCCATCTATAACTTGATGAGAGCGTGTCATTAAGAAGGGAAGACGAGGATAAATGCATCCTACCAGATCATGCACCATGCAGCTGTCCTAGCTTGCCACGGGACAAGTGGTAAGTGGCTAGACACGAGACTTTAACAGGTAGCATCACATGCCTGTGGGTGGCGCACACAAAGCCTAGCAGCATACAGGCCACCCAACGGTGAGAGCCCAGACCTTCCCAGCCATGAGGGACAAGGCACCCGCCACAGCTGTCCAGGGCGTATTGCAGTCCCATCAAGCACAGCTGAAAAACATGGCTGCACCACTAACAAGAGTCATGCAATGCATTGCAGTCAGGCCATTAGGACACACCTCAAGCATCAAGGATGCCACCATGAGTCAGCTCACCCTGAAGTACCCGGCTTGGGCCCCTCCACCACAGTGGCACACCAACAACCATGAAACAAGATGCTGACAAAGCTCAGCCCCAGCCCGCCCGCCACACTTCAAGCCTGGCAGCAGGCTAACCTTGCCTTGATGCTTGCCCTAGTTGCGATGAGCATGTCAGCAGCTGTGCCCCAAGCTGCCCACCCAGCAAGAGGGGCCCTGTGAGGAGCTGACAGGCACCCCAGGCTGTCAAAGCCATGTTGTTGCCTGGACCTAGGGAGGCTTGCTTGCGTCGTGTAAAAGGAGCTGTGCAGCCAAGCGAAGCCATGCATGAGCTGCGCTGCGTGAACCTCCTTCATAAGTGCCAACACAAACACAAGCGGAAATAGGCTGATGTAAGTTGCAGTTTCGCCTCACATCTGACCTCTGCTGCCCTTGGTGGTTACACACAATGCCTAGCGATGACCACCATGCTCTGCCTGGTGTGCACCCTGTGATGAATGTGCCTCCGTCAATTCAAGCGCCACCCTACTAGGGCTTGCGTGGAGGGCTGTGAGAGGGGGCTGCCATGTACCGCCAGCGCCGTCATGTAAGCTGGTCAACACACTAGGTGGTGGGGTCCAGTGCCAAAGGTTGGGAATGGGGTGGACGTATGGTGTGCATTGGTGCGTGCACACTCACCTGATGGTATTGTCTCTAGACCCTGATACCAGGACCTTGCCATCAGGGCTCAGTGTCACACCGTTCACACCATATGTGTGCCCCTCTAGGGTGTGTGTGCAGCTGCCAGCGGCAATGTTCCAAACCCTGCAAGCAAGCAAGGCATGACCACCATGCGCAGCTTACACAACAGGAGCTACTGAAGATGTCAGCACCATGGCAATAAGATTGCACTAGGACGAGCAAGGCTTGCAAGACACTGTCAATATGCGTGACCAATGTGTCCACGGACTGTGGATGTGTCCACCGTGACATGTTGAAGTTGCATTGATTGCATTAGCCACAGCGGTAACCGTGCATGCAATGAGTGGCAGTGTGAGTCAGCCTAGCCGCCAGCCATTTATAACTTGCTGAGAGCGTGTCATCAAGAAGGGAAGACGAGAGTGAATGGATCCTACTGCATGCATGCTAGATCATGCACCATGCAGCTGTCGTTGCTTGCCACGGGACAAGTGGTAAGTGGCTAGACACGGCACTTGGACAGGTAGCATCACATGCCTGTGGGTGGCGCACACAAAGCCTAGCAGCATACAGGCCACCCAACGGTGAGAGCCCAGACCTTCCCTGCCATGAGGGACAAGGCACCCGCCACAGCTGTCCAGGGCGTATTGCAGTCCCATCAAGCACAGCTGAAAAACATGGCTGCACCACTAACAAGAGTCATGCAATGCATTGCAGTCAGGCCATCTAGACACACCTCAAGCATCAAGGATGCCACCATGAGTCAGCTCACCCTGAAGTACCCGGCTTGGGCCCCTCCACCACTTTAGCACACCAACAACCATGAAACAAGCTGATGACAAGGCTCCGCCCCAACCCGCCCGCCACACCTCAAGCCAGGCAACAGGCAAGCTTTGCCCTGATGCTTGCCCTAGTTGTGATGAGCGTCTCAGCAGTTGTGCCCCAAGCTACCCACCCAGCAAGTGGGGTCCTGTGATGAGCTGCCAGGCAACCCAAGCTGTCAAAGCCATGTTGTCGCCCTGGCCTAGGGAGGCTTGCTTGCTTCGTGTAAAAGGAGCTGTGCAGCCAAGCGAAGCCATGCATGAGCTGTGCTGCATGAACCTCCTTCACCAGTGCCAACCTAAACACAAGCGGAGATGGCAGATGTAAGTTGCAGTTTCGCCTCACATTTGACCTGTGCGTGCCCTTGGTGGTTGCACACAATGCCTGGCCTTGACCACCATGCTCTGCCTGGTGTGCACCTGTGATGAATGTGCCCCACTCAATTCAACCGCCACCCTTCCAGGGCTTGCGTGGAGGGCTGTGAGAGGGGGCTGCCATGTAGTACTAGTGCCGTCATATTAGCTGGTCAACACGCTAGGTGGTGGGGTCCAGTGCCAAAGGTTGGGAGTGGGGTGGACGTATGGTGTGCATTCGTTCGTGTACACCCACCTGATGGTCTTGTCTCCAGACCCTGACACTAGGACCTTGCCATCAGGGCTCAATGTTACACTGGTCACACAATCTGTGTGCCCCTCCAGTGTGTGTTTGCAGCTGCCAGCGGCCATGTCCCACACCCTGCAAGCAAACAAGACAGGACCACCATGCGTAGCTTACACAACAGGAGCTACTGAAGATGTCAGCACCATGGCAATAAGATTGCACTAGGACCAGCAAGGCTTGCAAGACACTGCCAAGATGCGTAACCAATGTGTCCATTGGCTGTGGATGTGTCCACGATGACATGTTGTAGTTGCATCACAAAGCCAAGCAGCATACAACCCGCGCCACGTTGAGAGCCCTAGACCTTCCTGGCCGTGAGGGACGTGGCACCCGCCACAGCTGTCCAGGGCGTATTGCAGTCCCATCAAGCACAGCTGAAAAACATGGCTGCGCCACTAACAAGAGTCATGCAATGCATTGCAGTCAGGCCATTAGGACACACCTCAAGCATCAAGGATGCCACCATGAGTCAGCCCACCCTGAAGTACCCTGGTTGGGCCCCTCCACCACTTTGGCTCACCAACAAACATAAAACAAGATGATAACTAGGCTCCGCCTCAGCCCGCCCGCCACACCCCAAGCCAGGCAGCAGGCAAGCCTTGCCGCGATGCTTGGTCTAATTGTGATGAGCATCTGAGCAGTTGTGCCCCAAGCTACCCACCCAGCAAGTGAGGTCCTGTGAGGAGCTGACAGGCAACCCAAGCTGGCAAAGCCATGTTGTTGCCTGGACCTAGGGAGGCTTGCTTGCTGCGTGGAAAGGATCTGAGCAGCCTAGCGAAGCCATGCATGAGCTGCGCTGCGTGAACCTCCTTCATAAGTGCCATCACAAAAACAAGCGGAAATAGGCTGATGTAAGTTCCAGTTTTGCCTCACATCTGACCTCTGCTGCCCTTGGTGGTTACACACAATGCCTGGTGATGACCACCATGCTCTGCCTGGTGTGCACCCTGTGATGAATGTGCCTCACTCAATTCAAGCGTCACCCTACTAGGGTTTGCGTGGAGGGCTGTGAGAGGGGGCTGCCATGTACCGCCTACGCCATCATCTAAGCCGGCCAACACACTAGGTGGTGGGGTCCAGTGCCAAAGGTTGGGAATGGGGTGGACGTATGGTGTGCATTGGTGCGTGTACACCCACCTGATGGTCTTGTCTTCAGACCCTGACACCAGGACCTTGCCATCAGGGCTCAATGTCACACTCGTAACCTGCCATGTGTTCCCCTCCAGGGTGTGTGTGCAGCTGCTAGTGGCCATGTCCCACACCCTGCAAGCAAGCAAGACGTGACCACCATGCGCAGCTTACACAACAGGAGCTACTGAAGATGTCAGCACCATGGCAATAAGATTGCACTAGGACGAGCAAGGCTTGCAAGACACTGTCAAGATGCGTGACCAATGTGTCCATTGGCTGTGGATGTGTCCACCGTGACATGTTGGAACTACATTGAGTGCATTAGCCACAGCGGTAACCGTGCATGCAATGAGTAGCAGTGTAAGTTAGCCTAGCCACCAGCCATCTATAACTTGATGAGAGCATGTCATTTAGAAGGGAAGACGAGAGTGAATGGATCCTACTGCATGCATGCCAGATCATGCACCATGCAGCTCTCGTTGCTTGCCACGGGACAAGTGGTAAGTGGCTAGACACGGCACTTGGACAGGTAGCATCACATGCCTGTGGGTGGCGCACACAAAGCCTAGCAGCATACAGGCCACCCAACGGTGAGAGCCCAGACCTTCCCAGCCATGAGGGACAAGGCACCCGCCACAGCTGTCCAGGGCGTATTGCAGTCCCATCAAGCACAGCTGAAAAACATGGCTGCACCACTAACAAGAGTCATGCAATGCATTGCAGTCAGGCCATTAGGACACACCTCAAGCATCAAGGATGCCACCATGAGTCAGCTCACCCTGAAGTACCCGGCTTGGGCCCCTCCACCACAGTGGCACACCAACAACCATGAAACAAGATGCTGACAAAGCTCAGCCCCAGCCCGCCCGCCACACTTCAAGCCTGGCAGCAGGCTAACCTTGCCGTGATGCTTGCCCTAGTTGCGATGAGCATGTCAGCAGCTGTGCCCCAAGCTGCCCACCCAGCAAGAGGGGCCCTGTGAGGAGCTGACAGGCACCCCAGGCTGTCAAAGCCATGTTGTTGCCTGGACCTAGGGAGGCTTGCTTGCGTCGTGAAAAAGGAGCTGTGCAGCCAAGCGAAGCCATGCATGAGCTGCGCTGCGTAAACCTCCTTCATAAGTGCCAACACAAACACAAGCGGAGATAGGCTGATGTAAGTTGCAGTTTTGCCTCACATCTGACCTCTGCTGCCCTTGGTGGTTGCACACAATGCCTAGCGATGACCACCATGCTCTGCCTAATGTGCACCCTGTCATGAATGTGCCTCCCTCAATTCAAGCGCCACCCTACTAGGGCTTGCGTAGAGGGCTGTGAGAGGGGGCTGCCATGTAGTACTAGCGCCGTCATGTAAGCTGGTCAACACACAAGGTGGTGGGGTCCGGTGCCAAAGGTTGGGAATGGGGTGGACGTATGGTGTGCATTGGTGCGTGTACACCTACCTGATGGTCTTGTCATAAGACCCTGACAGCAGGACCTTGCCATTAGGGCTCAGAGTCACACTGGTCACACAATCTGTGTGCCCCTCCAGGGTGTGTGTGCTGCTGCCGGTGGCCATCTCCCACACCCTGCAAGCAAGACATGACCACCATGCACAGCTTACACAACAGGGGCTATTGAGGATGTCAGCACCATGGCAATAAGATTGCACTAGGACGAGCAAGGCTTGCAAGACACTGCCAAGATGCGTGACCAATGTGTCCATTGGCTTTGGATGTATCCACCGTGACATGTTGTAGTTGCATCACAAAGCCAAGCAGCATACAACCCGCGCCACGTTGAGAGCCCTAGACCTTCCTGGCCGTGAGGGACAAGGCACCCGCCACAGCTGTCCAAGGCGTATTGCAGTCCCATCAAGCACAGCTGAAAAACATGGCTGCACCACTCACAAGAGTCATGCAATGCATTGCAGTCAGGCCATCAGGACACACCTCAAGCATCAAGGATGCCACCATGAGTCAGCCCACCCTGAAGTACCCGGATTGGGCCCCTCCACCACAGTGGCACACCAACAACCATGAAACAAGATGCTGACAAGGCTCCGCCCCAACCCGCCCGCCACACCTCAAGCCAGGCAGGCAAGCCTTGCCGTGATGCTTGCCCTAGTTGTGATGAGCATCTCAGCAGTTGTGCCCCAAGCTGCCCACCCAGTAAGAGGGGTCCTGTGAGGAGCTGATAGGCAACCCAGGCTGTCAAAGCCATGTTGTTGCCTGGACCTAGGGAGGCTTGCTTGCTTTGTGAAAAAGGATCTGAGCAGCCTAGCGAAGCCATGCATGAGCTGCGCTGCGTGAACCTCCTTCATAAGTGCCATCACAAACACAAGCGGAGATAGGCTGATGTAAGTTCCAGTTTTGCCTCACATCTGACCTCTGCTGCCCTTGGTGGTTGCACACAATGCCTAGCGATGACCACCATGCTCTGCCTATTGTGCACACTGTGATAAATGTGCCTCTCTCAATTCAACCGCCAAAGTTCCAGGGCTTGCGTGGAGGGCTAAGGGAGGGGGCTGCCATGTAGTACTAGAGCCGTCATCTAAGCTGGTCAACACACTAGGTGGTGGGGTACAGTGCCAAAGGCTGCAAATGGTGTGGACGTATGGTGTGCATTGGTGCGTGTACACCCACCTGATGGTATTGTCTCTAGATCCTGACACCAGGACCTTGCCATCAGGGCTTAGTGCCACACCGTTCACACCATATGTGTGCCCCTCTAGGGTGTGTGTGCAATTGCCAGCGGCCATGTCCCACACCCTGCAAGCAAGCAAGACATGACCACCATGCGCAGCTTACACAACAGGGGCTACTGAAGATGTCAGCCCCTCGACCTCTTTGGCTCACCAACAACCACAAAACAAGATGCTGACAAGGCTCCGCCCCAGCCCGCCCGCCACACCTCAAGCCCGGAAGCATGCAAGCCTTGCCTTGTTGCTTCCCCTAGTTGTGATGAGCATCTCAGCAGTTGTGCCCCAAGCTGCGGGGGGTTCTGTGATGAGCTGCCAGGCAACCCTGGCTGTCAAAGCCATGTTGTTGCCTGGACCTAGGGAGGCTTGCTTGCTGCGTGGAAAGGATCTGTGCAGCCAAGCGAAGCCATGCATGAGCTGCGCTGCGTGAAACTCCTTCATAAGTGCAAACACACACACAAGCGGAGATGGCTAATGGAAGTTGCGCTTTCGCCTGAAGTTTGGCCTTTGCTGCCCTTGGTGGTTGCACACAATGCCTGGCGATGACCACCATGCTCTGCCTGGTGCGCACCCTATGATGAATGTGCCTCAGTCAATTCAAGCGCCACCCTTCCAGGGCTTGCGTGGAGGGCTGAGGGAGGGGGCTGACATGTACCGCCAGCGCCGTCATGTAAGCTGGTCAGCACACTAGGTGGTGGGGTCCAGTGCCAAAGGTTGGGAATGGGGTGGACATATGGTGTGCATTGGTGCGTGTACACCCACCTGATGGTCTTGTCTTCAGACCCTGACACCAGGACCTTGCCATCAGGGCTCAATGTTACACTGGTCACACAATCTGTGTGCCCCTGCAAGGATTGTGTGCAGCTGCCAGTGGCCATGTTCCACATCCTGCAAGCAAGCAAGACATGACCACCATGCGCAGCTTACACAACAGGAGCTACCGAAGATGTCAGCACCATGGCAATGAGATTGCACTAGGACGAGCAAGGCTTGCAAGACACTGTCAAGATGCGTGACCAATGTGTCCACTGGCTGTGGATGTGTCCACCGTGACATGTTGTAGTTGCATTGAGTGCATTAGCCACAGCGGTAACCGTGCATGAAATGAGTGGCAGTGTGAGTCAGCCTAGCCACCAGCCATCTATAACTTGCTGAGAGCGTGTCATCAAGAAGGGAAGACGAGAGTGAATGGATCCTACTGCATGCATGCTAGATCATGCACCATGCAGCTCTCGTTGCTTGCCACGGGACAAGTGGTAAGTGGCTAGACACGGCACTTGGACAGGTAGCATCACATGCCTGTGGGTGGCGCACACAAAGCCTAGCAGCATACAGGCCACGCCACGGTGAGAGCCCAGATCTTCCCAGCCATGAGAGGCATGGCACACGCCACAGATGCCCAGGGTGTATTGCAGTCCCATCAAGCACAGCTGAAAAACATGGCTGCACCACTAACAAGAGTCATGCAATGCATTGCAGTCAGGCCATTAGGACACACCTCAAGCATCAAGGATGCCACCATGAGTCAGCACATCCTGAAGTACCCAAGTTGGGCCCCTCCACCACTTTGGCTCACCAACAAACATAAAACAAGATGATAACAAGGCTCCGCCCCAGCCCGCTTGCCACACCTCAAGCCAGGCAGCAGGCAAGCCTTGCCGTGATGCTTGCCCTAGTTGTGATGAGCGTCTCAACAGCTGTGCCCCAAACTGCCCACAAAGCAAGAGGGGTCCAATGAGGAGCTGATAGGCAACCCGGGCTGTCAAAGCCATGTTGTTGCCTGGACCTAGGGAGGCTTGCTTGCTTCGTGCCAAAGGAGTTGTGCAGCCTAGCGAAGCCATGCATGAGCTGCGCTGCGTGAACCTCCTTCATAAGTGCCAACACAAACACAAGCGGAAATAGGCTGATGTAAGTTGCAGTTTCGCCTCACATCTGACCTATGCTAACCTTGGTGGTTGCACACAATGCTTGGCAATGACCACCATGCTCTGCCTGGTGTGCACCCTGTGATGGATGTGCCTCACTCAATTCAAGCGCCACCCTTCCAGGGCTTGCGTGGAGGGCTGAGGGAGGGGGCTGACATGTACCGCCAGCGCCGTAATCTAAGCTGGTCAACACACAAGGTGGTGGGGTCCAGTGCCAAAGGTTGGGAATGGGGTGGACGTATGGTGTGCATTGGTGCGTGTACACCCACCTGATGGTCTTGTCTTCAGACCCTGACACCAGGACCTTGCCATCAGGGCTCAATGTCACACAGGTAACCCAAGATGTGTGCCCCTCCAGGGTGTGTGTGCTGCTGCCGGTGGCCATCTCCCACACCCTGCAAGCAAGACATGACCACCATGCGCAGCTTACACAACAGGGGCTATGGAAGATTTCAGCACCATGGCAACCAAATTGCACTAGGACGAGCAAGGCTTGCAAGACACTGCCAAGATGCGTGACTCTGTGTCCACTGGCTGTGGATGTATCCACCGTGACATGTTGAAGTTGCATTGAGTGCAATAGCCACAGCGGTAACCGTGCATGCAATGAGTGGCAGTGTGAGTCAGCCTAGCCACCAACCATCTATAACTTGTTGAGAGCGTGTCATCAAGAAGGAAAGACGAGAATGAATGGATCCTACTGCATGCATGCCAGATCATGCACCATGCAGCTCTCGTTGCTTGTCACGGGACAAGTGGTAAGTGGCTAGACACAGCACGTGGACAGGTAGCATCACATGCCTGTGGGTGGCACACACAAAGCCAAGCAGCATACAAGCCGCGCCACGGTGAGAGCCCCAGACCTTCCCGGCCATGAGGGACATGGCACCCGCCACAGCTGTCCAGGGCGTATTGCAGTCCCATCAAACACAGCTGAAAAACAGGGATGCACCACTAACATGAGTCATGCAATGCATTGCAGCTAGGCCATTAGGACACACCTCATGCATCAAGGATGCCACCATGAGTCAGCTCACCCTGAAGTACCCGGTTTGGGCCCCTCCACCACTTTGGCTCCCCCACAATCATTAAGTAAGATGCTGACAAGGCTCTGACCCAGCCCGCCCGCCACAGGAGAAGAAGAAGAAGAAGACTACTCCGGTATTCACCGGCGTGCATTAAGGGAGAGGTTACCGCCTGGGGCGCGGCCTGCTCCCACCAGTCGAGCCAAGGAAGAGGCGACCCCCCTACCCTCCCTCCCTCTTGGTAGCCCTGAGTCTGTGGCTTGTCTTTGCAATGGAGTGGGCTGTCTCCACCGCGTGTCTTGATAGCTTGTGTAATAGTTTAGTAGTGTTATCTTGTGAGACCCCCAAGGCCAAGAGGTGTTGCCGTGTGTGTGCTTCATACGTTATGCCACCTATGCCCAGGAGGATTGGTCTAATCTCCACCATGTGGCCTTCCTTGCGTATGGTTTGAGCTAGATTGGTGTGTTGGTTGAGTGCCTTGTCTAAGTGATCCGTCCACCTAGAGTCCGAGCAGTATGTGATTTCTATGATGGTGACCCGATTGATGGCTTTGCCACGTTTGTCCGTCTTCGTTGTAGGCATCACCATGAGAATGTCTGGTCTGGCGGTGTTTTTGGTTGCTGCTGTCTTCAGTCCGAGTGCTTTTAGCGTTGTGTGGAGTGTGGCGTTAGGGAGGTCGAGGTCTTCTTTTGCGCCCTTCTCCCAACTGCCGGTGTCCGCGAAGCTGATGTACCCGCCTAGGGTACCCTTGCTTATGGCTTTAGCGATGAGGCGCCCGCCCCTATTGTGCCTTTCTCGCACCATCGGTAGTGTCTCGCTGCAGCCCGAGAGGAGGTGAGTGGCACTGTCAGCTTCCCCGCAGAGTGGGCACCGGTCGTCGGTCGCCCGTTTCCAACGCATGGCCAGCTTTTGGGCCCGCCCCCCATACTTCAAGCCAAGCAGGCAAGCCTTGCCGTGATGCTTGTCCTAGTTGTGATGAGCGTCTCAACAGTTGTGCCCCAAGCTGCCCACCCAGCAAGAGGGGTCTTGTGAGGAGCTGACATGCAACCGAGGCTGTCAAAGCCATCTTGTCGCCCTGGCCTAGGGAGGCTTGCTTGCTGCGTGTAAAAGGATATGAGCAGCCTAGCGAAGCCATGTATGAGCTGCGCTGCGTGAACCTCCTTCATTAGTGCCATCACAAACACAAGCGGAGATAACTGCTGTAAGTTGCAGTTTCGCCTGACATTTGACCTGTGGCTGCCCTTGGTGGTTGCACACAATGCCTGGCGATGACCACTATGCTCTGCTTGGTGTGCACCCTGTGATAAATGTGCCTCACTCAATTCAACCACCACCCTTCCACGGCTTGCGTGGAGGGCTGCGAGAGGGGGCTGCCATGTACCGCCAGCGCCGTCATGTAAGCTGGTCAACACACTAGGTGGTGGGGTCCAGTGCCAAAGGTTGGGAATGGGGTGGACGTATGGTGTGCATTGGTGCGTGTACACCCACCTGATGGTCTTGTCTTAACAGTGCACGATGCGAAAGTACGGATGCGATAGTACGGATGCGATAATACGGATGCGATAGCACGATGCCATAGTGCGTGTACACCCACCTGATGGTCTTGTCTCGAGACCCTGAGACCAGGACCTTGCCATCAGGGCTCAATGTTACACTGTTCACACCATATGTGTGCCCCTCCAGGGTGTGTGTGCAGCTTCCAGTGGCCATGTCCCACACCCTGCAAGCAAGCAAGACAGGACCACCATGCGCAGCTTGCACAACAGGAGCTACTGAAGATGTCAGCACCATGGCAATGAGATTGCACTAGGACGAGCAAGGCTTGCAAGACACTGTCAAGATGCGTGACCAATGTGTCCACTGGCTGTGGATGTGTCCACCGTGACATGTTGTAGTTGCATTGAGTGCATTAGCCACAGCGGTAACCGTGCATGCAATGAGTGGCAGTGTGAGTCAGCCTAGCCACCAGCCATCTATAACTTGCTGAGAGCGTGTCATCAAGAAGGGAAGACGAGAGTGAATGGATCCTACTGCATGCATGCTAGATCATGCACCATGCAGCTGTCGTTGCTTGCCACGGGACAAGTGGTAAGTGGCTAGACACGGCACTTGGAAAGGTAGCATCACATGCCTGTGGGTGGCGCACACAAAGCCTAGCAGCATACAGGCCACCCAACGGTGAGAGCCCAGACCTTCCCTGCCATGAGGGACAAGGCACCCGCCACAGCTGTCCAGGGCGTATTGCAGTCCCATCAAGCACAGCTGAAAAACATGGCTGCACCACTAACAAGAGTCATGCAATGCATTGCGATAAGGCCGTGAGGACACACCTCAAGCATCAAGGATGCCACCATGAGTCAGCCCACCCTGAAGTACCCTGGTTGGGCCCCTCCACCACTTTGGCTCACCAACAACCATAAAACAAGATGCTGACAAGGCTCCGCCCCAACCCGCCCGCCACACCTCAAGCCAGGCAGGAGGCAAGCCTTGCCGTGATGCTTGCCCTACTTGTGATGAGCGTCTCAACAGCTGTGCCCCAAACTGCCCACAAAGCAAGAGGGGTCCAATGAGGAGCTGATAGGCAACCCAGGCTGTCAAAGCCATGTTGTTGCCTGGACCTAGGGAGGCTTGCTTGCTTCGTGCCAAAGGAGTTGTGCAGCCTAGCGAAGCCATGCATGAGCTGCGCTGCGTGAACCTCCTTCATAAGTGCCAACACAAACACAAGCGGAAATAGGCTGATGTAAGTTGCAGTTTCGCCTCACATCTGACCTCTGCTGCCCTTGGTGGTTACACACAATGCCTAGCGATGACCACCATGCTCTGCCTATTGTGCACACTGTGATGAATGTGCCTCTCTCAATTCAAGCGCCACCCTACTAGGGTTTGCGTAGAGGGCTGTGAGAGGGGGCTGCCATGTAGTACTAGCGCCGTCATGTAAGCTGGTCAGCACACTAGGTGGTGGGGTCCAATGCCAAAGGTTGGGAATGGGGTGGACGTATGGTGTGCATTGGTTCGTGTACACCCACCTGATGGTCTTGTCTCCAGACCCTGACACTAGGACCTTGCCATCAGGGCTTAGGGTTACACTGGTCACACGATCTGTGTGCCCCTCCAGGGTGTGTGTGCAGCTGCCAGCGGCCATGTCCCACACCCTGCAAGCAAGCAAGACATGACCACCATGCGCAGCTTACACAACAGGAGCTATGGAAGATGTCAGCACCATGGCAATAAGATTGCACTAGGACGAGCAAGACTGGCAAGAAACCGTCAATATGCGTAACCATTGTGTCCACGGGCTGTGGATGTACCCACTGTGACATGTTAAAGTTGCATTGAGTGCATTAGCCACAGCGGTAACCGTGCATGCAATGAGTGGCAGTGTGAGTCAGCCTAGCCGCCAGCCATCTATAACTTGCTAAGAGCGTGTCATCAAGAAGGGAAGACGAGGATAAATGCATCCTACTGCTTGCATGTCAGATCATGCACCATGCAGCTCTCGTTGCTTGCCACGGGACAAGTGGTAAGTGGCTAGACACGACACTTGGACAGGTAGCATCACATGCCTATAGGTGGCACACACAAAGCCAAGCAGCATACAGGCCACGCCACGGTGAGAGCCCAGACCTTCCCAGCCATGAGAGGCATGGCACACGCCACAGATGCCCAGGGTGTATTGCAGTCCCAATAAGCACAGCTCAAAAACATGGTTGCACCACTCACAAGAGTCATGCAATGCATTGCAGTCAGGACCATGAGGACAAACCTCAAGCATCAAGGATACCACCATGGGTCAGCCCACCCTGAAGTACCCTGCTTGGGCCCCTCCACCACAGTGGCACACCAACAACCATGAAACAAGCTGATGACAAGGCTCCGCCCCAGCCCGCCCGCCACACCTCAAGCCCGGCAGCAGGCAAGCCTTGCCGTGATGCTTGCCCCAGTTGTGATGAGCGTCTTAGCAGTTGTGCCCCAAGCTGTCTACCCAGCAAGAGGGGTCCTGTGAGGAGCTGACAGGCACCCCAAGTTGTCAAAGCCATCTTGTCGCCCTGGCCTAGGGAGGCTTGCTTGCTTCGTGCAAAAGGAGCTGTGCAGCCTAGCGAAGCCATGCATGAGTTATGCTGCGTGAACCTCCTTCATCAGTGCCACACTCCTACAACTTAATCCCTGCATTTGTCTCTGCATATTTGACCAACCTTGTCGGATCGAGCTGGAATTTTGATAGATGGTGTTTTGCTGAAAATAAGACTTGTTGTTTTTTGAAAATAAAACAAAACCTATGTATTAAGTTCTAGGAGTGCATCACAAACAGAAGCGGAGATGGCGAATGTAAGTTGCAATTTTTCCTCACATCTGACCTGTGATGACCTTGGTGGTTGCACACAATGCTTGGCGATGACCATCATGCTCTGCCCGGTGCGCACCCTATGATGGATGTGCCTCACTCAATTCAAGCGCCACCCTACTAGGGTTTGGGTGGAGGGCTGAGGGAGGGGGCTGCCATGTACCGCCAGCGCCGGCATATGAGCTGGTCAACACACTAGGTGGTGGGGTCTTGTGCCAAAGGTTGGGAATGGGGTGGACGTATGGTGTGCATTCGTGCGTGTACACCCACCTGATGATGTTTTATCAACAGTGCAATAGATGGTACGGAATGTTTGAGGAGGCAAGGCTGATACCTAGTACTGTGTCCTTGCAACATATTTTTGTCATATACCGAAATACACTACAACAAGGTGCTTGCGGAACATGCATTGCAGCTTACTGATGCGCATGGGGTTATCAAAACCATCTGCACCATCTAAAGCAACCTCAATATGACTGGCGCCACACGATGAGTGCCGAGCACCACCTCCTTAGCATCACTAACAACATGGTCACCCACCAGCTCATATTGTACCCATAGAGTGAACATACAAACATAACAACCTGGTAGCACATCGACTGAAGAGTGCTCCTCTCAAACAAGGCTGCTGCCCACCTTACTGTGTTGTCTGCGGAGCCCGAGGCTATGACCATGCCGTCTGTAGCCACACTGTTCACACTACTCTTGTGGCCTGTCAGCACGGTCAAGCAGGCTGTCCAGCTGTCCTCCTTGTTCAAGAGGGTGGCCACAGGCTGAATGGGCAAAGAGGCAGCTCGCTTGGCCACCAGGCTGTTGTGCGGGCTATCCCTGGCCAGCTGCCATGCCGCCCTGCAAGACTCAGCAGACTTCATCAGTGATTGCAACAAGTAGCCTCCAGGGTTTGGCTGTGTCTAAGGCTGTAGCACACAGGCTTTGAGCATACAGTGAGCTAGGGGCACAAACAAATCAGCATGAAGTCCCCCACCCTCTTCCTTGCTAGCAAACAATGGCTGCCTTTGATGACCCACATTTTCATGAATACCTTGCCACACTCCCCTGGTGAAGCCTTACACAGGAGGAGAGCAGCATGTGCGGATACCTTGTTGATGACTCTGCCCGTCCCACCATTAGCTATGGCTGACGCTGACTGCATGTGTGAGGCGTTCATGTGGACCACCAAGAATGCAGCCCACCATGCCGGCATGCTGAAGACCCAGGCTTGCCCCGTTGCCCTCCCAACAAAGTAAGTCAAGGTCAGAGTAGTTTGACTGGAGCTGTGGGATGCGTAGCATTCAGCGGTAGCACTGCACCCCTACCACCAGCACAACCTTTGGGTAAGGCCGAAGTGGGTAATGCACACCAAGCAGTCAAGCAGCAAACACAACTAAACAGCTAGTCCCCTTGACGCTTTGAGGCTCACCTAGGCAGGCATCTACCCTTTGCGCATAAGCTGCCGAGAATCATCTGCAAGCTCCTAATTGATATGAATGAGGACACAACTTATGGCTTTGATGGTATGCCAGCACCTCGTAAACAAATGCTAAACATTACCACGTTAATGCCCCCAACCTCAACTCAACATGCTGCAAAGAAGAAACTTAGCAACCAGCCCCCTCTTTAACGACAACGACCCCACCCACTCCAACAGAATGTAGAAGTGGCATTGTGAGCTCCCACAAAAACAGCACCAGGCAGGCTTGACCACCCACCATGGATGCTTGACCAAAGTGTTGCTGCTCATGCGCAGCCAGCGGGTCACATCATGGACAACTGGCTTGCTGGCAGCCGGAGCTTGTTGACTCAGGCTCAGGAGGTCCCTCAGCACATCAGGCCCATGACCTGTGCAGGCACAGGCTGCCAGGCCTCAGTGCCTGACCGCCATAGCAGTGAGGGGTCAGGGGCAGGCAGGCAGGCTGACGGATGGGCGGGCAGCTGTGCCCTGCCTACCTGCGGTGTAGGCAGCCTGCCAGAACCCAAACTCCAGAAGCAGGGTCTGGAGCACCTCGGCCTCCCCTGCCAGGCAGGCATGTGCCACAGCATGCCGCAAGGTGTAGCGCAGGTTGGGGCCGGGCACATCATCTGTGCAGGTCTTTGAGCTACTAGGCTGGCCATCAACAACACACTGCTTGGCTTGCTGGAGGCAGGCGCTGGCCAGCAAGCGGTGGCCCTGCTGTGTGCTGGCATGGAACTGGCCAGCAGACATGCCCGCCGCTGAGGTCAGCCAGTCCAGCACTGATTTGTGGTAAGGGGCCACACGCTCCTGCTGGTCCAAGCCGCCGGCACGGCATGGGAACAGGTTGGCCAGCAGCCCCACCAGCTGCTGCACCTGCAGGGCAGGGCCAGGGGCATGAGCTCATGCAGCCACTGGCTGCCCAGCTGACAGTAACCCACTGAGCAGCATGGTGCTGATACCAGCTGGCTCGGCTGCCCACCTTGCCAGTGTCTGCTTCACAGCCTGCGGCCCACGCCAGCTCCTGCACCGTCAAGGGCTCCAGGCATGCCACCAGGACAGGCAGCAGGCGGGTGCGCAGCAGCTCTAGCAGGTCAGGCCGCTCAGTCTGCATGGCCTCCTCAAGCGTGCTCAGCACCCTGCGGTACATGCCCTCCAGCCCGCTGGGCAGCTGCGCCTCCATCTCCTGCAGTGTCCAGGTTGCCTGCTCTGCCAGGTCGTCAAAAGCTGCGATTGAAGCGTGAGGCAGGCAGCAGGTCAGACCCACAACGATAGCAGCTGGCACCAACAGGCTGGCCGGAGACTAAGAGCAGAGTGAAGCTTTGCGTAGCAAGCTGCCGCCTTAGACGCACCATACTTGGTGTAGATGAACTGCCCTGAGCTCTTGCGCAGCATCAGCTGGGCCGCGGCGTCCAGGTCGCTGTCCGCCACAAGCTGAGCCTGGCCCAGTCGCCACTGCAGCAGATCCAACAAGTCGGCCTGGTTCTGCTTGTCCCCAGGTTTGATCCACTCTGGCTTCCAGGCGGCAAAGGCTGCCTCCACTTGGGGCCGCCCGGTCAGCAGGACACGCACCCACACTGGCAGCCGCAGGAACCTGGACAGGGGCGGGCACCACAGCAAGCATCTTCTGGACGTAGAAGGCAGAGAGACTGTGCCAGTGCCATCACAGTTAAGCTGTGCTGCCAATAAGTTGCCTGCGTGTTAACTGTGCCATTACTCATGAAGCATATTACCGCGAAGAATTACAACTGCTTAGAAGCCTTGTGGCAGGGATCCGCAGCAATGGGTGACGTCTATAAGATTGACCAAGCCATGTGACCAACAGCAGCAATGGCGGTTTTGCTAGTGCCATCACTTGGGCAGCCGGGCTACTCACTCTTTGGCAATGAGGGCGGTGACTGGCTGCCACCCTTTGCCGCAGTCATCCGCCTCATCCAATGCATCCAGCAGCAGCAGGGCAAAGGGCCGGGGTGCTTCTGGCAGCAAAGCCTTGTCCAGCGCCAGCAGCGGCTCCAGCAGGAAACTGCAGTCAGCAGCAGCAGCAGCAGCAGCAGCAGGTGCAGGGGGCAGCTGGCTGCAGGGAGAGGGGCAGGACAGCAACCAGGCTGTGCACCTGGTGAATGTGTCCTGCAGCGAGAGCTGGCTGGCGTTGCCATGCTGCTCCACCACTGGCAGCAGCAGCTCAGCCAGGCCCGGCAGTTTCTCAGCCAGCTGTTGCGCCAGGCAGAGTAGCATGGTCCGGCCTTGAGACCTGGCCTGGCCAACAGTGAAGAAGTGGTGAGCCTGCAGCAGCCAGGGCAGGCAGTAGGCACACAGTAGCCATGTTTCTGCTGTCAGTTCCTTCTCAGCCATGCAGTTGCTGTTGTATGCCAGTGTGGGAACGGGTGCCAGCAAACCCAGCTCCTTAAGAAGCACAGCACTCACCATGACCAGGCCGCTGTCTTTGTTGCCCCTCACCAACAGCTTGGTGTGCATGACTGCACTGAACACACTCTTGCCCATTCCCGCATCAGCCAGGAGCAGGAACAGGCGGGAGGCTGTCGCCTCACCACCAGGGCTGCTGCTGCTGCTGGCATTGAGCCAGTCATTGACCCGGGTGTACATCCACTGCCTGCTGCCTGAGTGGTACTCATCCAGCAGCTGAGCAATGCGGTAACCCCGTATCACCTCAGCCACCTTCAGATGCACAGGCAGGCATTCATGTTGGCCTAGGCTGGTGGGTGAGCAGCAGCATGTGCACATCTTGCCTGCAGTTTGTCACGGACAGTGGCCATCACATCAGCACTCTCCATCACCAGCTCTTTGGCGAGCATGTCGCGGTCATGGCCCTGCAGGCATCAGGCAAATGTTCCATGTTCTGAGCTTGAGGCGACAACGAGACAGTGTGCAGGATGCATTATACCATTGCACTGATGAGGTGTGGGCTGCCAGTGCCCCTTTACTTCACACCAGGAACACCGCAGATAGCAGTTGGGGTAGACTCTCGGGGGCATCCACCAATGCCTGCTCTGCATAACACTCTCCCAGCTGCTGCAGGCGCAGCAGCTCTGACCGGGTCTGCATGCAGTGCGGCAGCAGAGGCAGCAGGTCTGCTCAGGGAAGCACCACACACCACCAGCAGGGCAACAGTGGAGGGGGCACTTACGACAAAGCCGTCCTTGTCCATGTCCGCCAGAGGCACAATGACAAAGTGCAGGAAAACATGTTGCTGGTGTGGCAGCAGCGGCAGCGTTCCCTCAGTGCGCAGCTCCTTGTCGTACTCAGCTAGCGTTGCTTGCAGCCTGCACAAACACAGGAGAAGACTGGCCCATCCAGACCAAGCAGCAGCAGCAGCAGTAGCAGCAGCAGCCTGTTGAGGCACAGTAGTCCTGCCTTGCTTTGTGCACATGTTTGTCATGCCAACTCTAGGCTATAGCCCTGTCACAGGGGTCAGCCAATAGTGTAGGCGGTAGGCGCCCGGGCCATGTGCATCTCCACACAGACCAACCAGTACCCCTAGTAAGGGAACCTGCTTTCACCTTTGCAGCTTGAGGGAAGTGCTGATGTGAGTGCTGTGTTGGGCAGTAGTGTGCAGTTGCGGTGAACGATGCCACTTTTGTGCCACGCAAACAGAATGGTAGGACACAGGTTGTCGTGACCAGCACTGCTGTGTATGGCCCGCTGTGTAACCCACCCGGCCTGTGAGAACCAGTTGACCAGATGGGCGACAAAACTGCTGTTTGCCACTCGCATCTTCAGCCCACCAACACTGTTGTACCACCAAGTCTGCAGGTACTTAGGCAGGGCTACAGGGCCACTGGTAGCGGCCTTGTCCTGGGATTGTTGCAGTTTGGCCAGCTCAGAGCCCAGCTGCACCATGCCTGCCTTCATGTCTGACAGCTCCATAGCCATGATTTGATCAGCGAGACGTAAGTGCTGCTCCTGGATGCTGCGCAACACGGCAGGCTGGAAGCTCTGCAGCTGCAGCAGTGCATGCTGGACTTTGCTCTCAGGCAGGCCGGCAGCCTTGCACACTGCGGCTCGGAAGGCTGCCCATTCATCAGAGTATGACCCTTGGGTAATGACCAGCTCCACAGTCATGGCAAAGCACGCCCCCTGCAGCCAGTAGGCCAGCGCCCAGCAGAGGTGCAGCTCCAGGCAGCCAGTACCAGCCTAGTAGGGGAGCTAGTACCAGCATCACACCTGCATGGCCGCCCTGATTTGGGCCTCCAGGCTGGCAAAGGTGGCCTTGTCACTGGTGCTCGTGACGGCACGCATCAGGAAGCCACGCCCATTGTAGGAGGCCATGACGCGGCCCGCCTTCACCAGCAGCTCAGCCATGGTGCGCAGGCCCTGCTTGGCCTCAGCCGGCACCTTGTGGCCACCCTGCTGCCGCTTGACACGGCACATCAGCTTGGCCAGCTGCCTGTCACACTGCTGCACCAGGGCCAGCAGCCGGGCGCAGTTGGCTGAGTTCTTGGCGGCCTGCAGGCACAAGCAAGCCAGGACGATGCACAAACTGCTGGCAGCCCGCAGCAACAGCCTGGGCTCATGCAGCAAGCCACACTGTACACCAGCCTAGCAGTCGCAGCATGGCAGCAGCACAACACCTGTGTAGCCCGGGCATAGATGCCACCGATGGCGGCCGCCACTGGCGCGCCAAAGGGCAGTGCAGCCACTGATGCTGCTGCGAGGTCCACCACCACCTGCCCCAGCACTGACAACTGAGCCAGCTTGCGCTCTGCACTGCTGCGGTTGGGCAGCTTCAGGGCCTGCAGGTCTACTGCGCCCTGCGGGTCGTCCAGCAGCTTGCTGACTGTGCTCAAAGCGAGGTCCACCTCCTTGTCCAGGTCAGCCAGGGAGGCCTCATCACCCGACGCCACGCCCTCCAGCAGGTTCAGGGCCCGAATGCAGGCTTCCTCCTGTTCCTGCTGAGGGGCCACCAACTCAGTCTTCACTTGCTGGCTCGCTGAAGACTCTGCCTCAGCCTCCTTGATTTGTGCTACGATGTCAGATCCAACTGCCTTGGCAGCACTGATGGCTTCCTTCTTTGCCACCCTGGTCAGAGTTGTCCTGATGGTCGAGGCACCGCGTCCCATGGTGGTGGAGGCACCGCATCCCATGGTATCCTGATGCCCTGCTGATCGGGGCTTGCACAGCGGACATGTGGCCTCGCGACAAATGGTTTGTCAAGCAGCGCGCCCCAATACACCTATCGAGCATCTCCTGTAGCTGACTGACGCAGCCCGCCGCACCTGTGCACTGGATCCCGTATTCTAGGCCGATGGCTGTCGCCAGCAGCCCAACACTATGATGTACGCAGCGCTGCAGTGGCGGGTCGCGAAACTGAACACGTGCCGAAACGAGACCCACCAGATGTACTTTGCATGCGAGGTCGAAGGGTTTTTAAAGCCCACTTACACGGCTCAACATTGAGGTTTCGGCCCTCATTGTAAAAGCAAGTAAAAGCAAGCAAAATGGCCGAAGCATCTATTCCAGCAGCAGCATACATGCGGCCAATGTGCCATACCAAGATGGGTCACCAGGGCTGCATAGATGCATAGATGGAACTCCAGTAGCTGATGGGCTGGATGGCTACTACACAACAATGCACCCCTACTTTTTGGCTCTACTTGAAGCTCGCAGTGTCACCACCAATGCATGCACTCAGTCCTTGGGTTTGAAGCTGGCTTTTTCTAGCTGTTGCACGGCCTGTGGAGCTTGCCCCACTGCTCAGCAGGCCTTGGGTTCCACCTAGCATCCATGACAGCTCCCAAGGCTCAGCCAGGACTGGCAATGGGAGTGACTGGGTTGCCCGCATGGCTGCTGGCCATGTCCCTGCAGCCTGCGATCGCATCAGCGTAGCACTGCAACGCCACCCACCCTCCAGTTGTGCGCCCGGATCACCCCACCCCACCTGTACCCCAGCAAGCCATTAGCATGGCAATGGAGGCCATGCAGTTGGTCAGTGAGCCCTTCTCTAACCAGGCCCTCCTGCACTGCGCCCTGCACCAACCTCAGCTGTTCACCGCACTGGACGCGGCCTGGGCTGCAGCTATGTGCTGACAATGTCCTGCGCAGGCTGGTGGCCCTCAACCAGGTCCCACAAGGTCTCATTGGCAAAATGCACCGTGAGCCATTTGATGCCGCGCTTACACAGCCGTGATCAGCGAGCCTTCCCGATATGCCTACTGCATCAAAGGGCCTGCACGGCCTGGACGCCCACCAACCCTTGCCAAGTGTCCAGGTGGCAAGGTTACTGTAGATGGATGCGGCACTCTTTTGTAAGCGGGTGCTGGTAGGTACGGTACACAACAGCGCTAGCGCGAGAGCCGGCGGTTATGTCGGTTAACCGAGTGGCTCGCATCTCGCATCGGGCTGCCGCAGCTCGCTCGCAACATACCTAAGCGTTGCGATGGCCCTACTTCTCCACCACATCAAAGCATATACTACGAGCTGCAGGCAGCATGTCCGAAGGAACTGTTTTTTCCTGGTCTCTCCTTCGACGACATTATTGAGAGGGCTAATGAACGACGAGAGCTTCCTATGCTTTCTTATGCTTTCCTATGCTATCCTCTGCTGTCGTATGCTTTCCGATCCTTCCTATTCTTACTACGCTGACTGCGTCGGCCCATCGCTAGTTATGGCCGCCAGTCTGCATCATTTGTGCCGCTGATGAACGTTGGTGGTAGCTTGGAGGAATCAGAACAACCTCTTACACTTTCGCAGCCTAGTGAGCGCGAGATGATGGGCTAATTTAGACATGAGCATGGTAGGTATGTCTGGGTGATCTATGGGTGCTAATCCTAAGAATAACGCTACCAAAAGTGTACGAGATTCTCGGGGCACACCGTTTGCATCTCTACAGGAGGTCAGCACGGCGTTTCATGCACTTCCTGCCCAAAAATAAGGTTTCTACGCACTGGAATTTCAAAAGCCTCCCAACCCGCGCAGGGCAGATATATTACACTGCAATAGCTTCCCGTGGGAGCTATGAGTATACGTCAACGCTAGGGCGCAAAAACTAGACGGATGCATAGCACCAACAAGCAGCAAATCGATCTCAAAAACAGCACTGCAGATTTGCATGACGGCACCCCATCCCGGTACGCCGACCGACCGACTAGTGACCGCTCTACCTCGCTCGTTGCTGCGGCGTTATTGTATGCACGTGCACTACCGTTAGGGTGCAAGGAGTCACTGGTGCCAGGATACCGCGGAGGGGGGCAATGTTGACTTTAGCCCGTCCCTCGCAGGCCAAGCTGCGGAGCTGCACGCCGCAGCGGGGCGTCGCGGTTTGACCTCTTGGAGTTCCGTATGCGCGACAACAAGTGACGGTACATTTTTTCGAGCCATTTTACCTGACCCTCAACAACCGGCGTAATGCATGCCGTGCCTTGGCAGGGGGTGTGGCGCTGAGCCTGGGTGGTGAGGCGGCGTCAGTGTCAGGGGATGCCTTCTGCGGCCTATCATCTATGATAGCAGCAGGGGCCCCTATTACTTACACTGTTCTTCTGAGTGCATGTTGTTGGTGGTCTCAGGGGCAGCAAGGTCAGCTATGTTGGAGCTGTTACTAGGGCCCGGCCTTACTATCAGTATCATCACATTCACATGATGACCGTGGTGGCAAGGAGAGGGGCACAGATGCCTGAAGCACTGGTCACTGGGGTGCATAGGTTGGTATCACCAATACCATGTATTACTGCTTTCATTGCTGCATTGCGTGGCTGACAGCACAGACGGGCTGGACCACGCCCTCGCCGTGTCTGCTGGGGCTGCTGTCTCATGTCGTCTTTGCTGCTGCACGCCACCATGTGGCGCATAGCGCCAGGCTGGTGGCAGATAGGTCCCTAGCGGTCCGACTCTAATGGAGGCCCTAGTGAAGGACGAGGGGGCTGGTGGTAGATAACAGGTTAGGATACGTGCCCAGCGGGCACACCAGTCACACTAGTCACATGGTTACTGTGGTGTGACTTTGCAACAACAATGGGGTGACAATCATGGGATTGGCAAGTATGGGATCGCCGCATAACGTCTCGCTTCATTCCTGGGCCGGTGCAACCGCCTTGGGCAGCCGCACATAGCCGCGCATAAATCCCAGCAACGGAACACAACTCATGGTGTCGGTGAGCAGTGCATTCTCGTGACAGCTGTCCCTCGCATGACGCTGCTCATGCACTCGCAAGATGTCCGGCATACATCGCTGCGCGCGCTGCGGTTCACAACCGGTGGCCGCTTGTCACACCCGCTGCCACACCCCCTGCAGTGCACTGTTGTGTGCAAGACTGGCGACACCGACACCTGGCAGCATCTGGTGCTGCACGACTGGCTACACAGAGCCCTGAGCCGGGGAGGCGAGGATTGGCTGATTGAGGCAGTCCAGCTCAAGGTGTGGCCAGCCTGCTCCCTGAAGTCTAATCCTCCTGCACTCATCCCCCCTCCCTCCCTGCCCACAACTCTACTCTTCTCTACTCCCCCCCTCCTCCCCCTCCTCCCTCACTCCCCCTTGCTCCTCCCCCACCCTGCTCTCCCCCCTCCCCTCCCCTGCCCCTCCGCCTTCCCCTCAATAGGCCAGCACTGGTGCGGGGCGGGCCGTGAGGCCGGACACTTGACCCACATTGTGGCGCAGGCAGAACAGGCCGGTGCCGGTGGGCATGGGGATGTAAGTAAGTAAGTGTAGGCAAGTAAGTGCAGGTCAGCCAGTTGTACAACAGCCTGGCCCCCAGTCTGGCCCCCCTGGTCCCCTCCCCCCCACCTGCTGTGGCCATGACCCTGCGCAGGTCCGTGCCCTCCACCAGCAGCATGTAGTGCTCCGCCTTGCCGCCCTTGGCCTTCTCCTTGCTGATCACGGCGCGCTCCACGCTGGGGATGCCCGTCACGATGACCTTGGGCAGCGCCAGCAGCAGCGCCTGCAGCCGGGCAGGGGCAAGGTGGGCGGAGCAGCCTAGGAGTCAGAGCCTGGGTGGGGCCAGGGTCAGGGGCAGCTTCTCACAAGGCTGGGTGTGGGGGGCAGGAGCAGTGCTCATGGTGGGTAGGTCTGGTCTGGGGAAGGCTAACACAGTCTAGAGGGCTGGGTGGGCAGCGCTTCCCCCACGCCCCCTACCTGGCCTTTCCCCTGCAGCCCCTACTGACCTCCATGCCGAACAGCAGCGCCTGCCGGCTGTCATCCGGGGCGTACACCAGCAGCTTGTCAACAGCCACCGGTCGCACGTGCTGCTCCTTGAGCTTGATGCGGGGGTGGGCCAGGATGACGTCCCTGGGGCAGGGGGGGCAGGGAGAGGCAGGGGGGCAGGGGAAGAGAAACGACCAAGGTGAAGGGAGAGCTGAGAAGAGCAGGAAGGGGAGGGCTGTTGCCAGCTATACTGGGGAGTTGCACCCCGCTGCAGCCCTGCACAGTGAACTGCGCCACACCCCCTGGTGAGCGGGGTGTCCAGTCGTCTGCAGCAGGGGGGGGAGGGGAGAGGGGGAAAGGGGGGGAGGGGCAGAGTGTCAGCTGAGTGTCAGCTGTTTGAGGGTCAGCTGGCTTGGCGCACTGACTTGACCAGGCTGGGGTGGTGGCCTCAGGGCAATGGGAGGGAGGGGGTAGGGGTACCCAGTGTGACGTAAAGTGGAAGATCTTAAGCGTCATCTGTGTGCCCGGCTCACCAATGGACTGGGCACCCACTGCCCCCTCGCAAGCCGCCCCATAAGGGATCAGGCAATAGTGCAGGGGGCCCGAGTTTCTTTCAAATCCACGCATGTGCAACTGGCAGCTCGCCCGTGCCAACCACTGCCATGACAGTGACATCAGGTTAGCCAGGTAGCAGACTCCGACCTGGAGTTGGTCCTTTAAGCGGAGCTTTGCCCTACGCAAGCTCCTTGGTTAACTAGTTGCAAACTCAGAACCTGCTTAATACGTCATCCAGCTGGGGCCTGGATGCTCTGCTGGTCTGGCCGCTACAGCAGTGTTTGCTGCAGGCAGGCAGACAGCTCCCAGCATGCGCATGGTGCTGTGGCCAGTGTTGGTGGCCTGTGCTTGACTAGCACACTGCTTCAATGCGGCTGCCCCTGCCAGCAACTAGCCCTGGTGCTGCCCAGTGCGAGGTCGTGCTGCCTGGGACCTGAGGAGTGGCACTAGGCTGGTGGTGTCAGGGAGGGAGGACGGGGAGTTTAGGGTCGAGGGTGGGAAGAAGGGAGGGGGTGGGCCTGTCACCATCATGATCGCCGGAAAACCTGAAGGTGACTGTCAGGAAAAGGGCAGACAGCATGGACGGGTGAAGGCTGAAGCTATTGCCTTTCTGCCTGCCCTCCAGCCATGGATTGGAAGCTTGCCTGCCCACTTGCCTGCTTGTGCAAAACGAGGGCATGTGAGTGCCCTCATGTGATGACACAACAATCCTATACCTCAGCCCTGATGCTGACGGCTGATGCGGTCATTGTGATTACCAGCCCTGATGCGATGGTGTGTCACAGCAGGTTCTGATTGCATCACAAGCCAGGACCACTGGACTGCTGTGGTTGGCGCACCCGACAGCTGCTTACAGGACCCATGCGCTTGGCATGGGCGCCTTCTACCTACATTGCTGCCTGACCCTCGTGGCAGGGCTATAGCCTAGGTCATGGCATGACCTGCCAGCTTCACCCGGCATAACCTGCAAGCTACCCCTTAAACGCCTTCTCACAGCACTAGCAAGAGGAGTGGCGCACAAGGAAGGCACTCCTCTCAAGCAAGGTTCCCACCCAAAGCTTGGTCCACCAGCATTGACTCTGCCTTGGCTCTGCTCAGCCCCGGCAGAAGGTGGCTCCTACCTGCCTGCCTGGGCCCTGCCCCCTCACTTGCCCCCCACCCTTCACCCTCATACCTTGGCAGGGTTGGGGAGTCACTCCTTGGGGGGTCTACACACAGCTAGGCCTGACCATACGGACAAGGGATGCCTATAAAAGCAGCTGATTGAACAAGTGCTTAAGCACTAGCAACCTGGTTAACAAGGACTGGGTGTTTGACCGACAGGCGGAGACTGCTGGCTTAGTCTTTTACCTTTGAAGGTTGGCTTGTATCCACCCAAGCCCTACCTCCTTAGTGTAACAACTACTACTACACACAGCTAGACCAGACCATAGCGAAAAGGGATGCCTATAAAAGCAGCTGATTAGACCAGTGCTTAAGTTGGTATGCGTGTAAGTGCGCATTTCAAACTCCCGCTGCAGGTGCTGGTACAGCAGCCGGAGCCAGCAGTAGGCCCAGGCCCCTCCAACAGCAGGAGGCCAGCGGCACAAGCAGCAGCAGGCCCCTCCAGCAGCGGAGGCTTCACAACAGCAACGTAAGGAGCAGGCCCCCCAGCTTTGCCCCGCGTGGGCAAAGCTGACAAGCGTGACTTTGTGATTGACCGGGTGGGGTGGACTTGGGGCAGGACCCAGGCGGTGAACGCCCCCCAGGGGTGTGGGGTGAGGAAGGCTTGCTGGTGACAGGGGACCTGGCTAGGTGGAAGCTAAGCAAGAGCCAGCTGCGGCACGACAGTGGGATGTACAATGCCACACCACGCAGTCGTGGTCAGCCGACTTCCAGCCCCACCTCATCCACTGGGCAACAGCCAGCTCAGCTGGCACCTCCCTAGCGGCCAAACAGTGGCATTATGCCATCACCCTGGTCACCTGGGACGTTGTGTAGGAGTGTATGTGCGCCAGCCGAATCAGCTCATCTGTGAACAAGTCCCAGCCCTAGGAGAATACGGCCAGCAGGCCTGGAGAGTGGAACCCCCAGAAGACGAGGCGAACCTTTGCCTTGTAGCAGCAAGCATGCAGCCAGCACCAGCAGGCTTGGCCTACAAAGTGGCTGCAAGATTGAGCACCAGAGCACAGCAGCGGCAGCAGGAGCCCGTGGCACAATGAAGTGTGCTATGTGTATCATGCCAAGCTGTTGTGCCGCTCCTTAGGGGTCAAGCACCAGTACAGGGGATAGGCACTCACAGCCTCAAGGACACTACGGTGTGGATCGAGGTTGCCGCACCCTATCACCAAATCACCCTTGACAATGCGCTCTGCATGTGCATCAGTGTTGGGGAAGCAGGGCAGGGCCGTGAGGGGCACAGGCAGGTAGGGGAGGTACCAAGCCAAGGTCTAGCTACCAAGCAGCCTAGAGCACCCTAGGTAACCATAGCTCTCACTCACTTGCATTGATATTCACATCGTTCTTGATGCCCATGTCCAGCGTGCTGTGTCGTAGTTGCCAGCTGCTCCACATGCAGCCATGCTTTGTTGCTAAATGAGCAGGCAGTGCCAGCTGGGTTCAGCTCGTGCCTGACCTATCTGACCTATCTCAACCATTCAAACATCGACAACCCTCACAGCTCGCTAGATTCTTGCAATGGCCACCAGGGGCAGCAATGGTCGCTGCCTGTGAGCACAAATCACGATGTGTTGCTTGAAGATAGACATCGGACATGAATACCCCATGGGCATGGTCAGCTACCCTTCATTCCACTCTCGCTGAACCCAAAGCTACTTGCCAGCGGCACAGGCAGCAGTGGTTGCATTCAGCTGGCTAGCTGTCATGGCGGGGCGGGGCGGGGCGGGGCGGGGCGGGGCGGGGCGGGGCGGGGCGGGGCGGGGCGGGGCGGGGCGGGGCGGGGCGGGGCGGGGCGGGGCGGGGCGGGGCGGGGCGGGGCGGGGCGGGGCGGGGCGGGGCGGGGCGGGGCGGGGCGGGGCGGGGCGGGGCGGGGCGGGGCGGGGCGGGGCGGGGCGGGGCGGGGCGGGGCGGGGCGGGGCGGGGCGGGGCGGGGCGGGGCGGGGCGGGGCGGGGCGGGGCGGGGCGGGGCGGGGCGGGGCGGGGCGGGGCGGGGCGGGGCGGGGCGGGGCGGGGCGGGGCGGGGCGGGGCGGGGCGGGGCGGGGCGGGGCGGGGCGGGGCGGGGCGGGGCGGGGCGGGGCGGGGCGGGGCGGGGCGGGGCGGGGCGGGGCGGGGCGGGGCGGGGCGGGGCGGGGCGGGGCGGGGCGGGGCGGGGCGGGGCGGGGCGGGGCGGGGCGGGGCGGGGCGGGGCGGGGCGGGGCGGGGCGGGGCGGGGCGGGGCGGGGCGGGGCGGGGCGGGGCGGGGCGGGGCGGGGCGGGGCGGGGCGGGGCGGGGCGGGGCGGGGCGGGGCGGGGCGGGGCGGGGCGGGGCGGGGCGGGGCGGGGCGGGGCGGGGCGGGGCGGGGCGGGGCGGGGCGGGGCGGGGCGGGGCGGGGCGGGGCGGGGCGGGGCGGGGCGGGGCGGGGCGGGGCGGGGCGGGGCGGGGCGGGGCGGGGCGGGGCGGGGCGGGGCGGGGCGGGGCGGGGCGGGGCGGGGCGGGGCGGGGCGGGGCGGGGCGGGGCGGGGCGGGGCGGGGCGGGGCGGGGCGGGGCGGGGCGGGGCGGGGCGGGGCGGGGCGGGGCGGGGCGGGGCGGGGCGGGGCGGGGCGGGGCGGGCGGGGGGCGGGGAGGTGGTGGATAAGTGAGGGATGAATGAGGGATGACAAGATGACATGCTTGCTACTTTGCATGCAGAGATGCTGAAGCAAGTCAAGGCGACACACTTGGCATTTGACGGATGCACAATCAAGCGCCATGGGAAGGTGCTCGTCATCAGGGTCACAGCAGCCATACCTAAGCTGCAGGGGCAGGAGCAGTCATTAGCAGAGCGGGCGGGGCTGTCATGCTCAGCTGCTGCCCCACGCCTCACCACCATATTCACTGATGTTGTGGGCGTCATCCAGCTGGCCAGCGGCACGGCTGAGGCCCATGTCCTGGTCATCATGCAGATGTTGGGTGACCTCGGTCTTGCAGGCATGAACAATGCGGGCATCGGTGCAGACAGCGCCTCAATCAACATGGGGGAGTTTACCGGTGTCCTCGGCGACCGGGGGCAGCACCCGGCACTTTCAGATGTGCAGTGAAAACGTTCAGATTTTCAAATGAAAATTTTCACAAGCCTGGTCCTCGCGCGCATCAGCCAGCTGCTGCAGGAGGAGGGGCAGGTTGGGATGACGCGGGCGCAGCCTTGCTACAGCCACGGCATTCACAACACCCCCCTCAAGGGTCTGAGGGTGCTGTGAAAAAATGTGCAAATGGGCCAGCATGGACAAAGCAGGTCACCGCGTGCCGCAATTATTGCACCCGCCTGCTGCATTGGTATAGTCAGGCCTGTCCCTTGATTTTTCCTGGAAGGGCAGGATTGCTGTGTATTGCCCCGTATCACTCGTTGCTCGAATCGCAAACTTTTGCCGAACACATGTCGTCGGGGTTAGCTGCAAGTAAGAACATTTCGCACTTGCTCCGTTGCGTAGCTGCAACAATGAGCGCGTGTGGCTCACTAACCGTGGACCCGACTGCGACCATGCAGGGGTGCTGCAATCCCGGCCCCCGGTCTAGCCAGGGCGACATCTAGGCTGAATTCCCAACCTACTGCTGGTTTTGGCATGAGGTATTCACGGGAACTGGTTGCAGCGCAGTGCACGCGGTGAGTGCACAATGGCAGGGAATGTCACTCATCACACACTGTGTGGTGTCAAAGAGCACGGACGTGATATTCATCAACGAAACTTGTAGGGGATGTTGATGACGGTCACAGCAGTGTCCTGCCATGAAACCATCGTATTGTAAAAATGCAGGCATTTACGGCACAATTATAACCAAAGATTGCAATGCCGTGAGTTGTGTCATTGCCCTACAACTCAACACATGCAAAACTTCCTCTTTACACTGTGCAGTTACATGCCAACTTTCGCACATCCCAACAACGGGCAAGTTGTGCAGCTGAAGGGCGCATAGGTCAGGTTGGACCGTTGCGTGCTGTGCAAACTGTCGACTGCAACATGCGTGGTTGGCAAATGGAAAGCATGGACATTGGACAACGTTGTGCATGGCACCCAACGGGGATGGGAGAGACACTGTTTGGAAAGTACTACGTGATGCTCCAAAGCTTTCAGCGCGGTGATGCTGTAGGGCCAGCCACCCTTGTTGACAAAACCCTCCAAGCTGGGTGTGAGGCAATGCACCTCCCACTTGCAGCCCACTAGAAATGTGTGCAGCGGGTGAAGGTGGAGGTTAGCATTCGCTCTCAGCCACCTGCCCCGGTCTTGGGCAACAGCTGCAGCAGCATAGGCCCTGGGGCGGGGGGCACGAGGGCAAGGTGTGGGCAGTGGGCACCATTCCCCCCTCGCACTCAGCCTCTTGCCCTAGCGCCGGACAAAAACAGCAGCAGCAACAGCAGGGGTATGGGGGGGGGGGGGGCCAGGGGGGCAGGGGGTGGGGCTGGGGCAGTGGGCACCATCCCCTCCTCGTACTAATCCTCTTGACCCGGCGCCGGGCAACAACAGCAGCAGCAGCAGCAGCAGCAAGGGTCCTTGGAGGGAGGGGGCTGGAGGGCAAGCTTACATCCCAATCCATCCCCAAGGAGGCAGCAACCATGGTGGCATGGGGATTCTTGGGGCCAAGAGCTGGACATCCTTGTTTGCCACTGCCGCTCAAAAGCCTTCCTTGTTCCCCCTTCCCAGCAGTGCGTGTTGGCCCAATTACTCTCTATTGGGCTTGTACCATATGACAACGCTGGGCAAGGCCGCTGTGGACTCGAGTCTTTGTGGCATGGATTGGAGTTACCAGGCACAACAATACAGGTGTGGTGCCATGCATTGTGGGTACAAAGCTCACGTAACCATGCATGATAAGGAGATCATGTACTACTAATGCAAGCGGGGCCTGTTTGCATTTTGCAGGGAGCGAGTTTTACTCGTGATCTTATGGTTCATGGAGTGTTTACACTTGTGGACCTGGCTGAGCAACGGCAGAACCAGCGGGCATTACGGGTGTTGCAAAGCATCGAGCAGAATCTCCTACCCATTGAAAGTCTGAATGAAAATCTGCAATTTTCACAAGCCTGCCCGCAACATGCCATGACCTGACCACACATGTAAGGTCTGCAACCACAGCCACAACCTCAGATGTAAACGCAAGCCTGCCAACTTGCATCACGGCTAGGCACTTGTCATTGAGTACGTTATCGTGCACTGCACCCTGCTCTACGTTGGGTTGTGCAAAGAATAGCATTGCGGTTGATAACATCCCAGGCTGGTGGCTGATAGCAACTGCTGCCTTGCGTCAGTGCACTCGCTCTTGTCCTGCTATGCGCAACACCCACGCCTTGCCCTAAAGCCACTGCTTCACCTTCACACTGGAATGTTTAGCTGGTACACAATCAATCTGCCACCAACAAACACCGCCAACCTGTTGCCGGTGATACACAACGTGTTGAGTTCACACGGTTGAGGGAGCACCATAGATCCCAACAGCCGCAGGTCACTGCTCCTCAAGACCTCCACCATCACCCCGTCCTTACATTGTACAATTGCAGACGGTGGCAGAGCCTGGTAGGGCCCCTCATCATCCAGCGGCCACACCCTGCACAATGAGAATGCACTGATGGTAAACAGCCGCAGAGACAAGGCTTGATGCCATGTCGGAGTGTTAGTCAGTGTGTGCTATGCTGTGGTGCTGGCTAGCACATAGAACACACCTGATAGAGTCACTATGCCAAGTTGTAAGGACCCGACCATCCGTGCTGAAGGTCAGCTTGTAATCCATTTCATCATGGCCTCGCAATGTACACTTGCAGATGCCCTTGACGAGGTCCCACACCCTGCATTGGCCAACGTCCATCAAGTGTGCTCCAGTAGTATATGCGATACTCAATGACCATGACCCTTGCATCAGCAGATTAAAGATGGGATGATCATGCATGTATTGAGGAAAATGCGGTAGGTGGCTCTAGGTGGCTTTGTTGATGAACCATGTACTCATGCATAATGAAACAACCCAGAGCTTAGGGCATAGCTGCTGAGATGCTCATCACAACTAGGGCAAGCATCAAGGCAAGGCTTGCCTGCTGCCTGGCATGAGGTGAGGCGGGCGGGCTGGGAAGGAGCCTTGTCAGCATCTTGTTTCATGGTTGTTGGTGCGCCAATATGGTGGAGGGGGCCAAGCGGGGTACGTCAGGGTGGGCTGACTCATGGTGGCATCCTTGATGCTTGAGGTGTGTCCTAATTGCCTAACTGCAATGCATTGCATGACTCTTCTGAGTGGTGCAACCATGTCTTTCAGCTATGCTTGATGGGACTGCAATGTGTCCCTTATGGCCAGAAAGGAGTGGGTCTCTCACCATTGCATGGCCTATCTGCTGCTAGGATTTGTGTGCGCCACCCACAGGCCTGCACTACCACCTGTCCAAGTGTCGTTTCTAGCCACTTAACACTTGTCCCGTGGCAAGCAACAACGAGCACGGTGCATGCCATGAGTGCCCCTTCAGGGTGTGTGTGCAACTGCCAGTGGCCATGTCCCACACCCTGCAAGCAAGCAAGACATGACCACCATGCATAGCTTACACAACAGGAGCTAGCAAAGATGTCAGCACCAGGGCAACAAGATTGCAGTAGGAGGAGCAAGCCTGGCAAGACACTGCCGAATTGCGTGACCCTGTGCCCACTGGATGAGGATGTGTCCACCGTGACATGTTGAAGTTGCATTGAGTGCATTAGCCCCAGCGGTAACCGTGCATGCAATGAGTAGCAGTGTGAGTCAGCCTAGCCGCCAGCCATCTATGACTTGCTGAGAGCATGTGATCAAAAAGGGAAGAAAGGGATATATGGACCCTGCTACCTGCATCCCAGATCATGGACCGTGCAACTTGTGTTGCTTGCCACGGGACAAGTGGTAAGTGGCTAAACACTTGGACAGGTAGCATCGCATGCCTGTGGGTGGCGCACACAAAGCCTAGCAGCATGCAGGCCACGCAACGGTGAGAGACCCAGACCTTCCCGGCCATGAGGGACATGGCACCCGCCACAGCTGTCCAGGGCGTTTTGCAGTCCCATCAACAACAGCTGAAAGACATGGCTGCACCACTCACAAGAGTCATGCAATGCATTGCAGTCAGGCCATTAGGACACACCTCAAGCACCAAGGGTGCCACCATGAGTCAGCCCACCCTGAAGTACCCTGCTTGGGCCCCTCCGCCACTTTGGCTCTCCAACAAGCATGAAACAAGATGCTGACGAGGCTCCACCCCAGCCCGCCCGCCACACCACATGCCAGGCAGCAGGCAAGCCTTGCCTTGATGCTTGCCCTAGTTGTGATGAGCATCTCAGCAGCTGTGCCCCAAGCTGCCCACCCAGCAAGGCGGGTCCTGTAAGGAGCTGACAGGCATCCCAAGCTGTCAAAGCCATGTTGTTGCCTTGGCCTAGGGAGGCTTGCTTGCTTCATGAAACAGGAGCTGGGCAGCCTAGCGAAGCCATGCATGAGCTGTGCTGCGTGAACCTCCTTCATGAATGCCAACACAAACACAAGCGGAGATAGGCTGATATAACCTGCATTTTCGCCTCACATCTGACCTCTGCTGACCTTGGTAGTTACGCACAATGCCTTGCAATGACCACCATGCTCTGCCTGATGTGCACCCTATGATGGATGTGCCTCACTCACTTCAAGCGCCACCCTACTAGGGCTTGCGTGGAGGGCTGTGAGAGGGGGCTGCCATGTAGTACCAGCGCCGTCACCTAAGCTGGTCAACATACTAGGTGGTGGGGTGCAGTGCCAAAGGTTGGGATTGGGGTGGACGTATGGTGTGCATTGGTGCGTGGACACCCACCTGATGGTCTTGTCATCAGACCCTGACACCAGGACCTTGCCATCAGGGCTCAGTGTCACACTCGTAATATAAGATGTGTGCCCCTCCAGGGTGTGTGTGCAGCTGCCAGCGGCATTGTCCCACACCCTGTAAGCAAGCAAGACATGACCACCATGCGCAGCTTACACAGCAGGAGCTACTGAAGATGTCAGCACCAGGGCAACAAGATTGCAGTAGGAGGAGCAAGCCTGGCAAGACAATGCCAAGATGCGTGACCCTGTGCCCACTGGTTGTAGATGTGTCCACCGTGACATGTTGAAGTTGCATTGAGTGCATTACCCACAGCGGTAACCGTGCATGCAATGAGTAGCAGTGTCAGTCAGCCTAGCCGCCAGCCATCTATAACTTGCTGGGAGCGTGTGACCAAGAAGGGAAGAAGGGGATACATGGACCCCGCTGCATGCATGCCAGATTATGCACCGTGCAACTTGTGTTGCTTGTCACGGGACAAGTGGTAAGTGGCTAGACACGAAACTCGGCCCGGTAGCATTGCATGCCTGTGGGTGGCGTACACAAAGCCTAGCAGCATGCAGGCCACGCCACGGTGAGAGCCCTAGATCTTCCCGGGCATGAGGGACATGGCACCCGCAACAGCTGTCCATGGCGTATTGCAGTCCCATCAAGAATAGCTGAAAGACATGGCTGCACCACTAGAAAGATAGAAAGAAAATAAAAGAAAAGAAAAGAAAGAAATCCACCCTACCCCCGAAGCTTCAGGGGGCGTGCACTAAGGAACCGCGCGCCGCTTCTGGCTTTTCACACCATGGGGAGGGCCCCCGCGCTGCCACTGCCCTCAAGAGAGATCCCCCGGCCTCTCGCAAGAAGAGGGAGGTTTGTATCTGCTGAACCACAACTGCTGCATGGGGCTGCACCACTGACAAGAGTCATGCAATGCATTGCAGTTATGCCATTAGGACACACCTCAAGCACCAAGGGTGCCACCATGAGTCAGCCTGCATGGGTCCCTACACCACTTTGGCTCACCAACAACCATAAAACAAAATGCGGACAAGGCTCTTCCCCAGCCCGCTCGTCACACCCAAGCCAGGCAGCAGGCAAGCCTTGCATTGATGCTTGCCCTAGTTGTGATGATCATCTCAGCAGCTGTGCCCCACGCTGCCCACCCAGCAAGAGGGGCCCTGTGAGGAGCTGATAGGCACCCCAAGCTGTCAAAGCCATGTTGTCGCCCTAGCCTGGGGAGGCTTGCTTGGTTCGTGAAGTAGGAGCTGGGCAGCCTAGCGAAGCCATGCATGAGCTGTGCTGTGTGCACCTCCTTCATATATGCCAACACAAACACAAGCGGAGATAGGTTGATGTGAGTTGCGTTTTTGCCTCACATCTGACCTCTGCTGCCTTTGGTCGTTGCACACAATGCCTTGCGATGACCACCATGCTCTGCCTGGTGTGCACCCTATGATGGATATGCCTCACTCACTTCAAGCGCCACCCTTCTAGGGCTTGCGTGGAGGGCTGTGAGAGGGGGCTGCCATGTAGTACCAGCGCCGTCATCTAAGCTGGTCAACGCACTAGGTGATGGATGGTGATGGGGTCCAGTGCCAAAGGTTGGGAATGGGTGGACGTATGGTGTGCATTGGTACGTGTACACCCACCTGATGGTAGTGTCACGAGACCCTGACACCAGGACCTTGCCATCAGGGCTCAGGGTCACACTAGTAACCCAATCTGTGTGCCCCTCCAGGGTGTGTGTGCAGCTGCCTGCGGCCATGTCCCACACCCTGCAAGCAAGCAAGACATGACCACCATGCGCAGCTTACACAACAGAAGCTGTTGCTGATGTCAGCACCAGGGCAACACGATTGCACCAGTAGGAGCTAGCCTGGCAAGACACTGCCAGAATGCGTGACCCTGTGCCCACTGGATGTGGATGTGTCCACCGTGACATGTTAAAATTGCATTGAGTGCATTAGCCCCAGCGGTAACCGTGCATGCAATGAGTAGCAGTGTGAGTCAGCCTAGCCGCCAGCCATCTATAACTTGCTGAGAGCGTGTGATCAAGAAGGGAAGAAGGGGATACATGGACCCCGCTGCATGCATGCCAGATCATGCGCCATGCAATCCATGTTGCTTGCCACGGGACAAGTAGTAAGTGGCTAGACACGACACTCGGACAGGTAGCATTGCATGCCTGTGGGTGGCGCACACAAAGCCTAGCAGCATACAGGCCACGCAATGGTGAGAGACCCAGACCTTCCCGGCCATGAGGGACATGGCACCCGCCACAGCTGTCCAGGGCGTATTGCAGTCCCATCAAGCACAGCTGAATGACATGGCTGCACCACTCACAAGAGTCTTGCAATGCATTCCAGTCAGGCCTTTAGGACACACCTCAAGCACCAAGGGTGCCACCATGAGTCAGCCTGCATGGGTCCCTACACCACTTTGGCTCACCAACAACCATAAAACAAGATGCGGACAAGGCTCTTCCCCAACCCGCTCGCCACACCCCAAGCCAGGCAGCAGGCAAGCCTTGCTTTGATGCTTGCCCTAGTTGTGATGAGCATCTCAGCAGCTGTGCCCCAAGCTGCCCACCTAGCAAGAGGGATCATGTGAGGGGCTAACGAGCACCCCAAGCGTCAAATCCAATTGTCGCCCTGGCCTAGGGAGGCTTGCTTGCTTCATGAAACAAGATCAGAGCAGCCTAGCGAAGCCATGCATGAGCTGTGCTGCGTGAACCTCCTTCATGAATGCCATCACAAACACAAGCGGAGATAGGCTGACGTAAGTTGCATTTTCGCCTCACATCTGACCTCTGCTGACCTTTGTAGTTACACACAATGCCTGGCGATGACCACCGTGCTTTGCCTGGTGTACACCCTATGATGGATGTGCCTCACTCAATGCAAGCGCCACCCTACTAGGGCTTGCGTGGAGGGCTGTGAGAGGGGGCTGCCATGTAGTACCAGCGCCGTCATCTAAGCTGGTCAACGCACTAGGTGATGGGGTGCAGTGCCAAAGGTTGGGAATGGGGTGGACGTATGGTGTGCATTGGTGCGTGGACATCCACCTGATGGTCTTGTCATGAGACCCTGACACCAGGACCTTGCCATCAGGGCTCAGTGTCACACTCGTAATATAAGATGTGTGCCCCTCCAGGGTGTGTGTGCTTCTGCCAGCGGCCATGTCCCACACCCTGCAAGCAAGCAAGACATGACCACCATGCGCAGCTTACACACAGAAGCTACCAAAAATGTCAGCACCAGGGCAACAAGATTGCAGTAGGAGGAGCAAGCCTGGCAAGGCACTGCCAGATTGCGTGACCCTGTGCCCACTGGTTGTGGATGTGTCCCCCGTGACATGTTGAAGTTGCATTGAGTGCATTAGCCCCAGCGGTAACCGTGCATGCAATGAGTAGCAGTGTGAGTCAGCCTAGCCGCCAGCCATCTATAACTTGCTAAGAGCGTGTGATCAAGAAGGGTAGACATCATGAATGGATCTTGCTGCATGCATGCCAGATCATGCACCGTGCAACTTGTGTTGCTTATCTCAGGACAAGTGTTGAGTGGCTAGACACGACACTCGGACTGGTAGCATCGCATGCCTGTGGGTGGCGCACACAAAGCCTAGCAGCATGCAGGCCACGCCGCGGTGAGAGACCTGAGAAAACATGGCTGCACCACTCACAAGAGTCATGCAATGCATTGCAGTCAGGCCATCTAGACACACCATAAGCACCAAGGGTGCCACCATGAGTCAGCCCACCCTGAAGTACCCTGCTTGGGCCCCTCCACCACTTTGCCTCTCCAACAAGCATGAAACAAGATGCCGACAAGGCTCTTCCCCAGCCCGCTCGACACACCCCAAGATAGGCAACAGGCAAGCCTTGCCATGATGCTTGCCGTGGTTGTGATGAGCATCTCAGCAGATGTGCCCCAAGCTGCCCACCCAGCATGCGGGCTCCTTTGAGAAGCTGACAAGCACCCCAAGTTGTCAAAGTCATGATGTGAATTAGGAGTTGCGCAGCCTAGCGAAGCCATGCATGAGCTGTGCTGCGTAAACCTCCTTCATGAATGCCAACACAAACACAAGCGGAGATAGGCCTTTTAGCCTCACATCTGACCTCATCTGCCCTTGGTAGTCGCACACAATGCCTAGCGATGACCACCGTGCTTTGCCTGGTGTACATCCTATGATGGATGTGCCTCACTCAATTCAAGCGCCACCCTACCGGGGCTTGCGTGAAAGGCTGTGAGAGGGGGCTGCCATGTAGTACCAGCGCCGTCACCTAAGCTGGTCAACATACTAGGTGATGGGATTCAGTGCCCAAGGTTTGGAATGGGGTGGACGTATGGTGTGCATTGGTGCGTGGACACCCACCTGATGGTCTTGTCATAAGACCCTAACATCAGGACCTTGCCATCAGGGCTTAGTGTCACACTCATAACCGAACCAGTGTGCCCCTCCAGGGTGTGTGTGCAGCTGCCATCGGCCATGTCCCACACCCTGCAAGCAAGCAAGACATGACCACCATGCATAGCTTGTGGATGTCTCCACCGTGGCATGTTGAAGTTGCATTGAGTGCATTAGCCCTAGCGGTAACCGTGCATGCAATGAGTAGCAGTGTGAGTTAGCCTAGCCGCCAGCCATCTATGACTTGCTGAGAGCGTGTGATCAAGAAGGGAAGAAGGGGATATATGGATCCTACTGCCTGCATATCAGAGCATGCACCGTGCTCGTTGTTGCTTGCCACGGGACAAGTGGTAAGTGGCTAGACACTTGGACAGGTAGCATCGCATGCCTGTGGGTGGCGCACACAAAGCCTAGCAGCATGCAGGCCACGCAACGGTGAGAGACCATGACCTTCCCGGGCATGAGAGACATGGCACCCGCCACAGCTGGCGAATTGCAGTCCCATCAAGCACAGCTGAATGACATGGCAACACCACTCACAAGAGTCATGCAATGCATTGCAGTCAGGCCATTAGGACACACCTCAAGCACCAAGGGTGCCACCATGAGTCAGCCCACCCTGAAGTACCCTGCTTGGGCCCCTCCACCACTTTGGCTCTCCAACAAGCATGGAACAAGATGCTGACGAGGCTCCGCCCCAGCCCGCTCGCCACACCCCAAGCCAGGCAGCAGGCAAGCCTTGCCATGATGCTTGCCCCAGTTGTGATGAGCATCTCAGCGGCTGTGCCCCAAGCTGCCCACCTAGCAAGAGGGGTCATGTGAGGGGCTAACGAGCACCCCAAGCGTCAAATCCAATTGTCGCCCTGGCCTAGGGAGGCTTGCTTGCTTCATGAAACAGGATCAGAGCAGCCTAGCGAAGCCATGCATGAGTTGTGCTGTGTGCACCTTCTTCAGGAATGCCAAAACAACCACAAGCGGAGATAGGCTGATGTAACTTGCATTTTCGCCTCACATCTGACCTCTGCTGACCTTGGTAGTTGCACACAATGCCTGGCGATGACCACCATGCTCTGCCTGGTGTGCACCCTATGATGAATGTGCCTCACTCAATGCAAGCGCCACCAGCGTTTACACCCACCTGACGGTATTGTCTTTACATCTCGACACAAGGACCTTGCTATCTTGGCTCAAAATCACACCCGTAACCCAATCTGTGTGCCCCTCCAGGGTGTGTGTGCAGCTGCCAGCGGCCATGTCCCACACCCTGCAAGCAAGCAAGACATGACCACCATGCGCAGCTTACACAACAGGAGCTAGCAAAGATGTCAGCACCAGGGCAACAAGATTGCAGTAGGAGGAGCAAGCCTGGCAAGACACTGCCAGAATGCGTGACCCTGTGCCCACTGGTTGTGGATGTGTCCACCGTGACATGTTGAAGTTGCATTGAGTGCATTAGCCCCAGCGGTAACCGTGCATGCAATGAGTAGCAGTGTGAGTCAGCCTAGCCGCCAGCCATCTATAACTTGCTGAGAGCGTGTGATCAAGAAGGGAAGAAGGGGATACATGGACCCCGCTGCATGCATGCCAGATCATGCACCATGCAACTTGTGTTGCTTGCCACGGGACAAGTGGTAAGTGGCTCGACACTCGGACAGGTAGCATCGCATGCCTGTGGGTGGCGCACACAAAGCCTAGCAGCATACAGGCCACGCAACGGTGAGAGACCCAGACCTTCCCGGCCATGAGGGACATGGCACCCGCCACAGCTGTCCAAGGCATATTGCAGTCCCATCAAGCACAGCTGAATGACATGGCTGCACCACTCACAAGAGTCATGCAATGCATTGCAGTCAAGCCATTAGGACACACCTCAAGCACCAAGGGTGCCACCATGAGTCAGCCTGCATGGGTCCCTACACCACTTTGGCTCACCAACAACTATAAAACAAGATGCGGACAAGGCTCTTCCCCAACCCGCTCGCCACACCCCAAGACAGGCAGCAGGCAAGCCTTGCATTGATGCTTGCCCTAGTTGTAATGAGTATCTCAGCAGCTGTGCCCCAAGCTGCCCACCTAGCAAGAGGGATCATGTGAGGGGCTAACGAGCACCCCAAGCGTCAAATCCAATTGTCGCCCTGGCCTAGGGAGGCTTGCTTGCTTCATGAAACAGGATCAGAGCAGCCTAGCGAAGCCATGCATGAGCTGTGCTGCGTGAACCTCCTTCATGAATGCCATCACAAACACAAGCGGAGATAGGTTGACGTAAGTTGCATTTTCACCTCACATCTCACCTCGGCTGACCTTGGTAGTTACACACAATGCCTTGCGATGACCACGATGCTCTGCCTGGTGCGCACCCTATGATGGATGTGCCTCACTCAACTCAAGCGCCACCCTACTAGGGCTTGCGTGGAGGGCTGTGAGAGGGGGCTGCCATGTACCGCCAGCGCCGTCACCTAAGCTGGTCAACATACTAGGTGGTGGGGTCCAGTGCCAAAGGTTGGGAATGTGTTGCGTTGGAATAGGTGCTCGCGAGATGTTAGGGGTGCACATCCGGTGCATTATATACCCACGTAACATTCCTCCCCGCCTATTGGGGTCCGTCCTCGGGCCCTTAGCTCTACAAGGCCTTGCCTTGGGCGTTTCGGTGCACACGAGTGAGCGAAACCCCATCCAGGTATTCTTTCTACCGGATGTGGGAGAGACACCACGCACTTCCCAAGGATCGAACCCGTGTCCTTTCGACACATTGGGTAACGGTCGGAAACCAATGTTGCGTTGGAATAGGTGCTTGCGAGATGTTCGAGGTGCACATCCGGTGCATTATATACCCACGTAACAGAATGGGGCGGACGTATGGTGTGCATTGGTGCGTGGACACCCACCTGATGGTCTTGTCACGAGACCCTGACACCAGGACCTTGCCATCAGGGCTCAGGGTCACACTCGTAACCGGCCATGAGTGCCCCTTCAGGGTGTGTGTGCAACTGCCAGTGGCCATGTCCCACACCCTGCAAGCAAGCAAGACATGACCACCATGCATAGATTACACAACAGGAGCTAGCAAAGATGTCAGCAGCAGGGCAACAAGATTGCAGTAGGAGGAGCAAGCCAGGCAAGACACTGCCGAATTGCGTGCCCCTGTGCCCACTGGATGAGGATGTGTCCACCGTGACATGTTGAAGTTGCATTGAGTGCATTAGCCCCAGCGGTAACCGTGCATGCAATGAGTAGCACACTCGTGCAAATTAAGGCCTGGCTGGCTTAAAAAACCTGAGAGTTGAGGTCTGAGACTTGGTATGTGGGCTGCTGTGACCTAGGGGATGACAAGACTCTCTTGGGCCAAAGTGTAATTCTCACTCGGTGTCGAGTTGCTGGGCCAGGTATGGGGCTGAGACCCTGATTTTGGCTAAGGGAGTTGGCACCGTATGACCAAAGTGACTTTTCATGAAATGTGAGTATAAGAGGTTGTAAAGGGTGGTTACAGCTGCCCAACCTAGTAGGTGGCATGCAAAACGTCCAAGCCAGTGATGAGCTATGGCCCGTGTCCTAGGACCCTGCACCGGGTCCTAGCGTCACCATGGTCGTAGGACCCTGTACAGGGTCCTGTGTACCCTATGAATGTAGATATTATAACCATTCTTTGCATCGCTGTGTCATAGAACCCTGTTAGGATTCCTACATAGCTTGTGGTTGGTCCTGTTGACCCCGTTTGGATGCTTTTGACCATGTGTGCCTGGACCCTGTACAGGGTCCTACGATGAGTGTCTTTCTACACAGGGTCCTGGCACCACACCACAGGGTTCTGGCTCACAGGGTCCTGGCACCACACCACAGGGTTCTGGCTCACAGGGTCCTGGCACCACACCACAGGGTCCTGGCACCACACCACAGGGTTCTGGCACCTCACCACAGGGTCCTGGCCCACAGGGTCCTGGCACCGCACCACAGGGTCCTGGCACACATGGTCCAGCTGCACACCCACAGGGTCCTGGCACCACACCACAGGGTCCTGGCCCACAGGGTTCTGGCACCACACCACAGGGTCCTGGCACCACAGGGTCCTGGCACCACACCACAGGGTCCTGGCACCACACCAAAGGGTCCTGGCCCACAGGGTCCTGGCACCACACCACAGGGTCCTGGCACCACAGGGTCCTGGCACCACACCACAGGGTCCTGGCACCACACCACAGGGTCCTGGCCCACATGGTCCAGCTGCACACCCACAGGGTCCTGGCACCACACCACAGGGTTCTGGCACCACACCACAGGGTTCTGGCTCACAGGGTCCTGGCACCACACCACAGGGTCCTGGCACACATGGTCCAGCTGCACACCCACAGGGTCCTGGCACCACACCACAGGGTCCAGGCACCACACCACAGGGTTCTGGCTCACAGGGTCCTGGCACCTCACCACAGGGTTCTGGCTCACAGGGTCCTGGCACCACACCACAGGGTCCTGGCACCACACCACAGGGTTCTGGCACCTCACCACAGGGTCCTGGCCCACAGGGTCCTGGCACCGCACCACAGGGTCCTGGCACACATGGTCCAGCTGCACACCCACAGGGTCCTGGCACCACACCACAGGGTCCTGGCCCACAGGGTTCTGGCACCACACCACAGGGTCCTGGCACCACACCACAGGGTCCTGGCACCACAGGGTCCTGGCAGGTCCGTGTGGGTGTGCAGCAGGACCCTGTGGGTGTGCAGCAGGACCCTGTGGTGCCAGGACCCTGTGGTGTGGTGCCAGGACCCTGTGGGTAGCAAGACCCTGTGGTGTGGTGCCAGGACCCTGTGGGTGTGACGCAGGACCCTTTGCAAAAGGGTCAACCGTGGCTCACGGTTTCAGGGCTGAAACTAGATATGTGGGCTGCTATGACTTTGAGGAGTACAAGTCTCTCTCAGGCCAAAGTGTAAATCTCAGTCGTTGGGGAGTTGCTGGACCATCATGTTGCATGGAAATCATCATGTTGCATGGAGACTTGCATGGAGGCTTCGCAAAGGAACCGCGAAGGAATCAAGTGAATCGCGAATGCCATCAGGCTGCCCCGTCAAGCTCGCATTAGCAGCCAGGAGCAGCCAGGAACCAAGCTAACCAAGCCATTTCCCGCAGACAACATCGCAGCTACTTTCGCTTGCCACATCGCAGCCAGGCAGCCACATTGCAGGCAGCCAAGCTCACTAGCGGCCAGCCTCCCAGCCATGTTTGCAGCCACGTAGCACAGTATCTCGCAGCCTCCCTCGCACGCAACTAGCGGCTTGCCTAGCAGGCCTCGCAGACGTAGCAGCCAGCCTCAAGATCGCGACGCAGTACAACTCAACGCAACGCAATTGAACGCAATTGAACGCA
>JASKMD010000008.1:13485145-13526170 GCA_030144725.1 Haematococcus lacustris | reverse complement strand
GCCTTGCCTCCTGCCAGCCTGCTGAGGCATTCTTGGAAGCCTGCCTTGTCCATGATGGCTGTGTGCAACCAGTGTATGTTTTGGCATGCGTGCATTGCGAAGGCGTCGTCTGCTTTGGCGCGAGCCCACGGGTAGTTTCGTGTCTGTGTGTCTAGCAACATACAGGCCATGCAATGGTGAGAGACCCCGACCTTCCCGGCCACGAGGGACATGGCACCCGCCACAGCTGTCCAGGGCGTATTGCATTCCCATCAAGCACAGCTGAAAGACATGGCTGCACCACTCACGAGAGTCATGCAATGCATTGCAGTCAGGCCATTAGGACACACCTCCAGCACCAAGGGTGCCACCATGAGTCAGCCCACCCTGAAGTACCCTGCTTGGGCCCCTCCGCCACTTTGGCTCTCCAACAAGCATGGAACAAGATGCTGACGAGGCTCCGCCCCAGCCCGCTCGCCACACCCCAAGCCAGGCAGCATGCAAGCCTTGCCGTGATGCTTGCCCTGGTTGTGATGAGCATCTCAGAGCTGTGCCCCAAGCTGCATGCAAGAGGGGTCTAGTGAGGAGCTTACATGCACCCCATGCTGTCAAAGCCATGTTGTCGCCCTGGCCTAGGGAGGCTTCCTTGGTTCATGAAGTAGGAGCTGGGCAGCCTAGCGAAGCCATGCATGAGCTGTGCTGCGTGAACCTCCTTCACAAGTGCCGACACAAACACAAGCGGAGATAGGTTGTTGTAAGTTGCTTTTCGCCTCACATCTGACCGCTGCTGCCATTGGTGGTTGGACGATTGGATGGTTTGTTGGCGATGACCACCATGTAGGGTGCGGTTTCTTGTGTCTAATTAGATTACATGCTATACATTAGATGTTATATTAGACTACTGAACTCTCCCTTTTTATTCGCGTCCGCAAATCGGTTTTTTGGCATCGCGAAATCGCTAACGAGTAAACAATGTGATTTTCGACTGAATCGCGAAGTGGTCAAACAATTACATGACCGTTGCGAAAATGGTGTTGCGATGCACCGCTTCGTGGTCCGTGACATCAATGCCGACGACGCAGCCTTATATCTTCTACGCCAGATTGACCACGATGAAATGCTCCTTAATCTTGAAGACAGCTGCAGCAACGGCAGATGATCCACCCATGCCCAACCGTGGCAGGCCACCGGGCTACGAAAACAAGCCTAAGCTAGCACCAACAGCACAAGCCACGCCCACTCCCACACGCACGCATGCACGGTTGGTGTGCAACAATAGCGGCAGCGCCAACAGGAGCAGTGCCAGCACCACCAGTGCCACCACTAGCAGCGCCAGCAATAGCAGCGGCGACAACAACAACAGTGACGATAGCAATGCCAGCAGCGATTGGTGGGTAGATGGCAAGTTATACTGATGGTTTGCGGCCGAGTGTGAGGGGAGTGAGGGAGTTTGCGCCTGACGCTGTGACGCCCGTTCTTTGCAGGGCGGGCACCAGCGCGCTGCGCTGAGTAAGATGGGCGTCACAGCTCACATCGGGGCCGAGTTTGCGGCCTGGTCACTCGTAACCTGTGAGCCTCCTCACATTATAAGCCGCATCCCTGACGCTTCGTTGCGATGTTTCCGATGGGATGTCCTGCCGATGGTAGCGATGGCACACAGGCACACTGCAACTCGGTTTGATTTGGAATATGCCACTGTACTCTACTCACAGGTACTCGTTGATACAGACTTTCGGGGACACGGGTTGACAAGTCGATAGTGGCCTGTAAGGAGCAAATATACATAATTGTACGCAGCACAATGCGCAGCTGTCAGACAACATGTTGCTCTTGCAAGGAAAACAAGTGCTAGGAAGGGCTTTGCTATTTGCAAGAGGGGTGATGGTGGCATGGCTACAGCTGGCATGGCTACAGCTGGCATGGCTACAGGGGTGGAGGCAGGGCAGCTGCCCCTGCTGGTGGTGGTGGTAGTGGCAGCAGGAGGGGTGATGTTGTCATGGCTACAACTGTTGGTAGGTGGTGGCAGGGCAGCTGCCCCAGCTGCTGCTGGTGGTGGTGGTGGAAGCAAGAGGGGTGATAGTGGCATGGCTACAACTGCTGGTAGGTGGTGGCAGGGCAGCTGCCCCTGCTGGTGGTGGTGGTGGCAGCAAGAGGAGTGATGGTGCCATGGCTACAGCTGCTGGTAGGTGGTGGCAGGGCAGCTGCCCCTACTGCTGGTGGTGATGGTGGTGGTGGCAGGGTGGTGGTGGTGGTGGTGGTGGTGGTGGTGGCAGGGTTGGGCCTGGTTGGAAGGGGGTGGGGCAGGGCTGGGAGGGGCATGGCTGGGAGGGGCAGGGCATGGCTGGGAGGGGAGGGGCATGGCTGGTTGGGGGTGGGGCAGGGCTGGGAGGGGAGGGGCAGGGCAGGGCTGGGATTGGTGGGGCAGGGCTGGGAGGGGAGGGGCAGGCTGGGAGGGGGTGGGGCAGGGCTGGGAGGAGAGGGGCAGGGCAAGGCTGGGAGGGGTGGGGCAGGGCAAGGCTGGGAGGGATGGGGCAGGGCTGGGAGGGGTGGGGCAGGGCTGGAAGGGGAGGGGAGGGGCAGGGCAGGGCTGGGAGGGGTGGGGCAGGGCTGGGAGGGGTGGGGCAGGGCTGGGAGGGGAGGGGTGGGGCAGGGCTGGGAGGGGTGGGGCAGGGCTGGGAGGGGAGGGGTGGGGCAGGGCTGGGAGGGGTGGGGCAGGGCTGGGAGGGGTGGGGCAGGGCTGGGAGGGGAGGGGTGGGGCAGGGCTGGGAGGGGTGGGGCAGGGCTGGGAGGGGTGGGGCAGGGCTGGGAGGGGTGGGGCAGGGCTGGGAGGGGTGGGGCAGGGCTGGGAGGGGTGGGGCAGGGCTGGGAGGGGTGGGGCAGGGCTGGGAGGGGTGGGGCAGGGCTGGGAGGGGTGGGGCAGGGCTGGGAGGGGTGGGGCAGGGCTGGGAGGGGTGGGGCAGGGCTGGGAGGGGTGGGGCAGGGCTGGTGGTGGCAGCATGAGGTGTGATGGTGTCATGGCTACAGCTGCTGGTGGGTGGCAGTTGCCCCAGCTGGTGGTGATGGTGGTCGTGCAGCAGGGCTGGCACCTGGGCATGGCTGGTGCAAGGCCAGGGCACATGCAGCAAGGCTGGCACCTGTGCTGGGTTGGTGCAATGCGCATTGCAATCCTCATCTGGGTTGACTGTATTCGCCTGTCGCACGACCTGTTGATTGTACGTGCTCTGCTGATAGCTCCATTGCAACGCTGCAACGCATCGCTGCATTGCGACGCTATAATGCACATCCGCTGCTCGCATCCATTTCTCTAGGTTGGTCTAGAGTGGTGCCCTGCCCTGCTTGTCTTGCGCTTGTCTCGTTGGCCCTGCGCTTGCGTCCGCTGCCTTGCCCGCCCATCCATTGAGAGCCCCAAATAACCGGGCCCTTTTTTTGGTTATTCAATGTTTTGCACGCGGGCGTGCAAAGTGGCGTGCAAACTGTCTCTGTGACTTCTCACTCTCCGTGCAAACCATCGTGTTATTGCCCAGTTTTCAGCTGGGGTGGCCGCACGAAGTCAACTGTTGGGGTGGTTGGCCAGTCTCGGGCAGCAGCCGGGGTGGCTGGCCACACCGGGTCAGCTGCCGGGGAGGCTAGCCAAGCTGGGGCAGCAGCTCGAGAGGCTGGCCGCACCAAGTCAAGTACTGGAGTGCTTGCCTTGACCAAGGCTGCGGCATGGGTGACTGTTAGGGCATGCAAGTTTGAGTGTTCGGAGGAGGAGGGAGGAGGAAGAGGTATACCGGCACTGCAAGCAGCCACATGAACACCATGACTTCGTGGGGGAGGTTCAGTGCCCATACAATGTAAAGTCCAAACGGTGACTTGGTGCACAGTGGCTTACTTTTGCACAGTGGCTTGGTGACTGTGTGGCTTGAGTTGGTGAACTGTGCAAGCAATGTGTAAACCACGGAGGATTGACGTGTAATGCAAGGGATGGCTGTCTAGAATAATTATAAGCACCACCACATTCGCAAAACTGTGTTTTGCTACAACTATTGCATCGGGAAACAGTAAAGCAAACATTTTGTTTTTGGGTCGGGAAAGAGTATTCAAAAATTTTTATGGGGGGCCTCGCGAATTAATTAGGAGAGTACGGTAATGAGACGGCTATTAGAAGTCTCCATTTGACCCCAGGCGACGAGGGCATGCCAGAGCGACCACGGTGCATCAGTTATTGGACTCTAGAAGGACTAGAGGGACTAGCATTCCCCACCGAGGGAGCCGAGCATGTCGGCAGAAAAGAATGATGCAAGCAAGCGCAAGCAAAAGCAGGACCCCGTATGAACGGGGCGAGCAGAGCATTTTTCGCAACAGCGGCCATCCTTAGACTCTGCTGCCCGAGATGCGGGTTGGACTGCGGAATGGCCGATGGAAGGCGCCCTCCGCGATAGTACGAGCATGCTTAACTACACAAAAATGATGTATCGCGGAAACAAGGTCGGGGTTAAGTTTAAATATACATTTGAATTTAGACGACCCCATCTAATACTATCTCACTATACTATACTATATATTTAAAAACAAACGCATCCTACCACCATGCTCTGCCTGGTGTGCACCCTTTGAAGGATGTGCCTCACTCGGTTTAAGGGCAACCCTACCAGGGCTTGCGAGGAGGGCTGTGAGAGGGGCTGCCATGTACCGCCAGTGCAGTCATTTAACCTGGCCAACATACTAGTTGGTGGGGTGCAGTGCCAAAGGTTGGGAATGGGGTGGACGTATGGTGTGCATTGGTGCGTGGACACCCACCTGATGGTTTTGTCTGCAGACCCTGACACCAGGACCTTGCCATCTTGGCTCAAAACCACACTCATAACCCAAGATGTGTGCCCCTCCAGGGTATGTGTGCAGCAGCCAGCGGCCATGTCCCACACCCTGCAAGCAAGCAAGACATGACCACCATGCGCAGCTTACACAACAGGAGCTAGCAAAGATGTCAGCACCAGGGCAACAAGATGGCAGTAGGAGGAGCAAGCCTGGCAAGATACTGCCAGAATGCGTGAACCTGTGCCCACTGGATGTGGATGTGTCCACCGTGACATGTTGAAATTGCATTGAGTGCATTAGCCCCAGCGGTAACCGTGCATGCAATGAGTAGCAGTGTGAGTCAGCCTAGCCGCCAGCCATCTATAAGTTGCTGAGAGCGTGTGATCAAGAAGGGAAGAAGGGGATACATGGACCCGCACACAAATGTAGGCCACGCAATGGTGAGAGACCCAGACCTTCCCGGGCATGAGGGACATGGCACCCGCAACAGCTGTCCAGGGCGTATTGCATTCTTATCAAGCACAGTTGAAAGACATGGCTGCACCACTCACAAGAGTCATGCAATGCATTCCAGTCAGGCCATTAGGACACACCTCAAGTACCAAGGGTGACACCATGAGTCAGACTGCATGGGTCCCTACACCACTTTGGCTCACCAACAACCATAAAACAAAATGCGGACAAGGCTCTTCCCCAACCCGCTTGCCACACCCCAAGCCAGGCAGCAGGCAAGCCTTGCATTGATGCTTGCCCTAGTTGTGATGAGCATCTCAGCAGCTGTGCCCCAAGCTGCCCACCTAGCAAGAGGGGTCATGTGAGGGGCTAACGAGCACCCCAAGCGTCAAATCCAATTGTCGCCCTGGCCTAGGGAGGCTTGCTTGCTTCATGAAACAGGAGCTGGGCAGCCTAGCGAAGCCATGCATGAGTTGTGCTGTGTGCTCCTCCTTCATAAGTGCTAACACAAACACAAGCGGAGATAGGCTGACGTAAGTTGCATTTTCGCCCCTCACATCTCACCTCGGCTGACCTTGGTAGTTACACACAATGCCTTGTGATGACCACCATGCTCTGCCTGGTGTGCACCCTATGATGCATGTGCCTCACTCAATTCAAGCGTCACCCTACTAGGGCTTGCGTGGAGGGCTGTGAGAGGGGGCTGCCATGTAGTACCAGCGCTGTCATCTAAGCTGGTCAACGCACTAGGTGGTGGGGTGCAATGCCAAAGGTTGGGAATGGGGTGGACGTATGGTGTGCATTGGTGCGTGTACACCCACCTGATGGTCTTGTCATAAGACCCTGACACCAAGACCTTGCCATCCGGGCTCAGGGTCACTCTGGTCACAATACCTGTGTGCCCCTCCAGGGTGTGTGTGCAGCTGCCAGCGGCCATGTCCCACACCCTGCAAGCAAGCAAGACATGACCATCATGCGCAGCTTACACATCAGGAGCTACCGAAGACGTCAGCACCAGGGCAACAAGATTGCAGTAGAAAAAGCAAGCCTGGCAAGACACTGCCAAAATGCGTAACTCTGTACCCACTGGATGTGGATGTGTCCACCGTGACATGTTGAAGTTGCATTGAGTGCATTAGCCCCAGCGGTAACCGTGCATGCAATGAGTAGCAGTGTGAGTCAGCCTAGCCTCCAGCCATCTATAAGTTGCTGAGAGCGTGTGATCAAGAAGGGAAGAAGGGGATACATGGACCCCGCTGCATGCATGCCAGATTATGCACCGTGCAACTTGTGTTGCTTGTCACGGGACAAGTGGTGAGTGGCTCGACACTCAGACAGGTAGCATCGCATGCCTGTGGGTGGCGCACACAAAGCCTAGCAGCATGCAGGCCACGCAATGGTGAGAGACCCAGACCTTCCCGGCCATGAGGGACATGGCACCCGCCACAGCTGTCCAGGGCGTATTGCAGTCCCATCAAGCACAGCTGAATGACATGGCTGCACCACTCACAAGAGTCATGCAATGCATTCCAGTCAGGCCATCAGGACACACCTCAAGCACCAAGGGTGCCACCATGAGTCAGCCCACCCTGAAGTACCCTGCTTGGGCCCCTCCGCCACTTTGGCTCTCCAACAAGCATGAAACAAGATGCTGAAGAGGCTCCGCCCCAGCCCGCTCGCCACACCCCAAGCCAGGCAGCAGGCAAGCCTTGCATTGATGCTTGCCCTAGTTGTGATGAGCATCTCAGCAGCTGTGCCCCAAGCTGCCCACCTAGCAAGAGGGGTCATGTGAGGGGCTAACGAGCACCCCAAGCGTCAAATCCAATTGTCGCCCTGGCCTAGGGAGGCTTGCTTGCTTCATGAAACAGGATCAGGGCAGCCTAGCGAAGCCATGCATGAGCTGTGCTGCGTGAACCTCCTTCATGAATGCCAACACAAACACAAGCGGAGATAGGCCTTTTAGCCTCACATCTGACCTCATCTGCACTTGGTAGTCGCACACAATGCCTGGCAATGACCACCGTGCTTTGCCTGGTGTACACCCTATGATGGATGTGCCTCACTCAACTCAAGTGCCACCCTACTAGGGCTTGCGTGGAGGGCTGTGAGAGGGGGCTGCCATGTAGTACCAGCGCCGTCACCTAAGCTGGTCAACATACTAGGTGATGGGGTGCAGTGCCAAAGGTTGGGAATGGGGTGGACGTATGGTGTGCATTGGTGCGTGGACACCCACCTGATGGAATTGTCACAAGACGCTGACATCAGGACCTTGCCATCAGGGCTTAGTGTCACACTCATAACCGAACCAGTGTGCCCCTCCAGGGTGTGTGTGCAGCTGCCAGCGGCCATGTCCCACACCCTGCAAGCAAGCAAGACATGACCACCATGCATAGCTTACACAACTGGAGCTAACGAAGATGTCAGCACCAGGGCAACTAGATTGCACTAGGACGTGCAAGCCTGGCAAGACAATGCCAAGATGCGTGACCCTGTGCCCACTGGTTGTGGATGTGTCCACCGTGACATGTTGAAGTTGCATTGAGTGCATTAGCCCCAGCGGTAACCGTGCATGCAATGAGTAGCAGTGTCAGTCAGCCTAGCCGCCAGCCATCTATGACTTGCTGAGAGCGTGTGATCAAGAAGGGAAGAAAGGGATATATGGACCCTGCTACCTGCATGCCAGATCATGGACCGTGCAACTTGTGTTGCTTGCCACGGGACAAGTGGTAAGTGGCTAGACACGACACTCGGACAGGTAGCATTGCATGCCTGTGGGTGGCGCACACAAAGCCTTGCAGCATACAGGCCACGCCACGGTAAGAGACCCAATCCTTCCCGGGCATGAGGGACATGGCACCCGCAACAGCTGTCCATGGCGTATTGCATTCCCATCAAGCACAGCTGAAAGACATGGCTGCAACACTCACAAGAGGCATGCAATGCATTGCAGTCAAGCCATTAGGACACACCTCAAGCACCAAGGGTGCCACCATGAGTCAGCCTGCATGGGTCCCTACACCACTTTGGCTCACCAACAACCATACAACAAGATGCTGACGCGGCTCTTCCCCAGCCCGCTCGCCACACCGAAGCCAGGCAGCAGGCAAGCCTTGCATTGATGCTTGCCCTAGTTGTGATGAGCATCTCAGCAGCTGTGCCCCAAGCTGCATGCAAGAGGGGTCATGTGAGGAGCTGACAGGCACCCCAAGCGTCAAATCCAATTGTCGCCCTGGCCTAGGGAGGCTTGCTTGCTTCATGAAACAGGAGCTGGGCAGCCTAGCGAAGCCATGTATGAGCTGTGCTTCGTGAACCTCCTTCATGAATGCCAACACAAACACAAGCGGAGATAGGCTGATGCAAGTTGCATTTCGCCTCACATCTGACCTCTGCTGCTTTTGGTACTTTCACACAATGCCTGGCGATGACCACCATGCTCTGCCTTGTGTGCACCCTATGATGCATGTGCCTCACTCAACTCAAGCGCCACCCTACTAGGGCTTGCGTGGAGGGCTGTGAGAGGGGGCTGCCATGTAGTACCAGCGCCGTCATCTAAGCTGGTAAACGCACTAGGTGGTGGGGTCCAGTGCCAAAGGTTGGGAATGGGGCGGACGTATGGTGTGCATTGGTGCGTGTACACCCACCTGATGGTCTTGTTTCAACAGTGCACTATGGTATAGTACGGAACTACTATGTTTGATAGATAGTACAGCATGTTTGAGGAGATAAGGCTGGTACCTAGTACTGTGTCATTGCAACACATCATTGTCAAAGTATCAAAACACCCAGCTAGGTGCTTGCAGACAGCTAGGTGCTTGCAGAACATGCATTGCAGCTCACCGATGCGCATGGGTTTATCACAAAGCTGACATCTGCACCATCAAAAGCAACCTCAATGTGACGCTGACATGTACAAACCTTGCCCACTTGTCAACCCGGGTGCCTAGTTCATGCGGCATTGCTACCCTTGGAGAAGAACAAAAGCATTTATTGGCGCCATACGATGAGTGCCAAGCACCACCTCCTTTGCATCACTAACAACATGGTCACTGATCAACTCAATTTGCAATCACAGTGAGCATACAGAGAGGACATATTAAGGCAATGTGTAGGCTACAGACAGGCATGGCATAGTGAAGTCATACGAAGGAAACAGCAGTGCAAGGGACTGAGTAAGCTGGTCGGCAACCTGGCAGCACACCGGCTGACAAGTGCTCGGAGTGCTCCTCTCAATCAAGGCTGCCGCCCACCTCACTGTACCGTCTTCGGAGCCCGAGGCTATGACCATGCCATCTGTAGCCACACTGTTCACACTACTCGTGTGGCCTGTCAGCACGGTCAGGCAGGCTGTCCAGCTGTCCTCCTTGGTGAGGAGGGTGGCCACCGGCTGGATGGGCAAAGAGGCAGCTCGCTTGGCCACCAGGCTTCTGTGCGGGCTATCCCTGGCCAGCTGCCACACCGCCCTGCAAGATGCAACAGACTTCATTAGTAAATTGCAACAAGTAGCCTCCAGGGTATGACTGTGTATAAGGCTGTAGCACACATCCTTTTAGCATAGAGTGAGCTAGGGGCACAAAAAAATACACTTGACCTAGGCTTTTGATGGACACTTTGCAAGACTCCCCTGGTAAAGCTTCAGACAAAGGTCTTACCACCAGATATGTCTGACGTTGACCGCATGTGTCAGGCGCTCATGTGGAACATCAGGAATGCTGCCCACAGTGCCAACATGCTTGCCTGAGTAGCACTGCACCCCTACTGCCAGCACAAGCGCTAGGAAGGAGGCTGGCTGGATCAAGCATAAGGCTGCCAAATTAAGGGAAAACAGGCCCATCGTATTAGTGCTCCTCATACTTAGATATGGTTCTAGATATAGCCGTCAGCGCCAGAGAATTTGCGACATTTGCATGCTCAGCCAGCCTACTAGTCATCCTACTAGCCAGCCTAAAAAGTAGTAGTCGCAGGCATTGGCCGATCTCTGCTACTTGAGTGCTAGCTGCCATGGAGCGGCCAAGCCTGCAGCCACACCAGGCTGACAGCTGCAACGCACCACACAAGAACTATGCCGTAAGCACTGTGGGAAAGCAACGAAAGGCTGCCATGTGTGCTGCTCAGAGCCCAAGGCCTGCTTGACGGTGGCATGATGCACAGAAGACGGGTAAAACGCAGCGGATGGTGGGCAAAGGTAGACATGCATTGCAAAGAAGTGGCATTGTGAGGCCCCACATAAACAGCACCAGGCAGGCTTGACCACCCACCATGGGTACTTGACCAAAGTGTTGCTGCTCATGCGCAGCCAGCGGGTCACATCATGGACAACTGGCTTGCTGGCAGCCGGAGCTTGTTGACTTAGGCTCAGCAGGTCCCTCAGCACATCAGGCCCATGACCTGGGCAGGCACAGGCTGACATGCCTCAGTGCCTGACCGCCACAGCAGTGAGGGGACAAGGGCAGGCAGGCGGGCTGGCGGGAGGGCGGGCAGCTGTGCTCTGCCTACCTGCGGTGTAGGCAGCCTGCCAGAACCCAAACTCCAGAAGCAGGGTCTGGAGCACCTCAGCCTCCCCTGACAGGCAGGCGTGTGCCACTGCATGCCGCAAGGTGTAGCGCAGCTTGGGGCCTGGCACATCATCTGTGCAGGTCTTTGAGCTACCAGGCTGGCTATCAACAACACACTGCGTGGCCTGCTGGAGGCAGGCGCTGGCCAGCAGGCGGTGGCCCTGCTGTGTGCTGACATGGAACTGGCCAGCAGACATGCCCGCCGCTGAGGTCAGCCAGTCCAGCACTGATTTGTGGTAAGGGGCCACACGCTCCTGCTGGTCTGAGCCACCAGCACGGCATGGGAACAGGTTGGCCAGGAGCCCCACTAGCTGCTGCACCTGCAGGGCAGGGCCAGGGGCATGAGGTCATGCAGCCATTGGCTACCCAGCTGACAGTAACCCACTGAGCAGCATGGTGCTGATACCAGTTGGCTCAGCTGCCCACCTTGCCAGTGTCTGCTTCACAGCCTGTGGCCCACGCCAGCTCCTGCACCGTCAAGGGCTCCAGGCATGCCACCAAGACAGGCAGCAGGCGTGTGCGCAGCAGCTCTAGCAGGTCAGGCCGCTCAGTCTGCAGGGCCTCCTCCAGTGTGCTCAGCACCCGGCGGTACATGCCCTCCAGCCCGCTGGGCAGCCGCGCCTCCATTTCATGCAGTGTCCAGGTTGCCTGCTCTGACAGGTCGTCGAAAGCTACGGTCAAAGCGTGAGGCAGGTATCCGGTCAGATTCATAACGTTGCCAGCTTGCACCAACAGGCTGGCCGGAGCATAAGAGCAGATTAAAGCTTTGCGTAGCAAGCTGCCGCCTCAGACGCACCATACTTGGTGTAGATGAACTGCCCTGAGCTCTTGCGCAGCATCAGCTGGGCCGCGGCGTCCAGGTCGCTGTCCGCCACCAGCTGAGCCTGGCCCAGTCGCCACTGCAGCAGATCCAACAAGTCGGCCTGGTTCTGCTTGTCCCCAGGTTTGATCCACTCTGGCTTCCAGGCGGCAAAGGCTGCCTCCACTTGGGGCCGCCCGGTCAGCAGGACACGCACCCACACGGGCAACCGTAAGAACCTAGACAGGGGCGGGCACCACAGCAAGCATCTTCAGGACATAGAAGGCAGAGAGGCTGTGCCATTGCCATCACGGTTAAGCTGTGCTGCCATTGAGTGGTCTGAGTGTTGACTGTGCTATTAACTGTGAAGCATATCACTGTGAACAATAACACCTGCTTAGAATTCGTGTGGCAGGGATCTGCAGCAACGGGTGACGTCTGTAAGATTGGCCAAGCCATGTGACCAACAGCAGCAATGGCGGTTTTGCTAGTGCCATCACTTGGGCAGCCGGGCTACTCACTCCTTGGCAATGAGGGCAGTGACTGGCTGCCACCCTTTGCCGCAATCATCCGCCTCATCCAACGCATCCAGCAGCAGCAGGACAAAGGGCCGGGGTGCTCCTGGCAGCAAAGCCTTGTCCAGCGCCAGCAGCGGCTCCAGCAGGAAGCTGCAGTAAGCAGAAGCAGCAGCAGCAGCAGCAGCAGGTGCAGGGGGCAGCTGGCTGCAGGGAGAGGGGCAGGGCAGCAACCAGGCTGTGCACCTGGATGTGGACCTGGGCGCATTCTCTGTGCAGGTCCGTGCCTTGTGTACAGCCGTTACAAAGCACATCGCCCAATGAAGAAGTGGAAGAAGCAGAAGGGCACCGCCAAGCAACTACAGGGCCCGACAAAGAATTGAAAGGTACGTTGTCGGCTGTGTCGTGAGCTCCGTGCTGTGTAATCACCCGTTGGTGCCATCGCTACTTCTCGTTCGCCACAAGGCAAGTAACGACAGGATCGGAGGGATGGATGGAAAATGCAGCGGCAGGGAGCAGCTATAGAGCCATACAGCCAGCAGCCTGGGACCAGCACTCCCCTGCCAGCCAAGCCCAGTAAGCGCACCAAGGCTGAGCAGGCAGCTGAGCCCACCCAGCCCACCTAAGGCAAAGGCACCACAGCCAGGCAGGTGGCTGGATAGGAAGTGCAATGCAGCGCTGAACCTGCAGCGCATTCGGGAGAGCAGGTGGCCGAAGCAGGCAGCTCTGCCATTCAAGGGCAAGGGGTACCCTGGCCTGGGCTACAAGCGGCTGCGAGACAAGCCACCCAAGGCCCAGCAGCAGCAGCCTGCTGGGGCACAGTAGTGTGTGCCCTCCCCTTGGAGCTGTCATTAGCTCACAACCAGTGCATGTTTGTCATGCCAACTATAGACTACAGCCCTGTCACAGGGGTCAGGCAATACTGTAGGTGAAAGGCGACCATGCCATGTGCCATGTGTATGGGATCATACTCCACACACCCACACACGATCCTGAGTGGTCCCTAGTAATCCTTTGTGGTCCCTAGTGGTCCGACTCTGATGGAGGCCCTAGCGAGGGACGGGGGTGCTGCGCACCTGGTGAATGTGTCCTGCAGCGAGAGCTGGCTGGCGTTGCCATGCTGCTCCACCACTGGCAGCAGCAGCTCAGCCAGGCCCGGCAGTTTCTCAGCCAGCTGTTGCGCCAGGCAGAGTAGCATGGTCCGGCCTTGAGACCTGGCCTGGCCAACAGTGAAGAAGTGATGAGCCTGCAGCAGCCAGGGCAGGCAGTAGCCACGTATTAGCCATGTTTCTGCTGTCAGTTCCTTGTCAGCCATGCAGTTGCTGTTGTATGCCAGTGTTGGAACGGATGCCAGTCAACCCAGCTCCTTAAGAAGCACAGCACTCACCATGACCAGGCCGCTGTCTTTGTTGCCCCTCACCACCAGCTTGGTGTGCATGACTGCACTGAACACACTCTTGCCCATTCCCGCATCAGCCAGGAGCAGGAACAAGCGGGAGGCTGTCGCCTCACCACCAGGGCTGCTGCTGCTGCTGGCATTGAGCCAGTCATTGACCCGGGTGTACATCCACTGCCGGCTGCCTGAGTGGTACTCATCCAGCAGCTGAGCAATGCGGTAGCCCCGTATCACCTCAGCCACCTTCAAAGGCATAGGCAGGCACAGACGTTCATGTTTACCACGGCTGGTGGGTGCGCAGCAGCATGTGCACATCTTACCTGCAGTTTTTCACGGACAGTGGCCATCACATCAGCACCCTGCATCACCAGCTCTTTGGCGAGCATGTCACGGTCATGGCCCTGCAGGCACCAGGCAAGTTTTCAATGTTCTGAGGTTCAAGCGACTATAAGGCAAGTGTTCAATGTTCTGACCTTAAGGCGACTAGCAGACAGTGTGCAGGATGCATTACCCACTGCACTGATGAGGTGTGGACTGCCATGGCCCTGCCGTATGTATGTATATGTGTACATATGGCCGTGAACTCCGTACCAGGAACACCGCAGATAGCAGCTGGGGTAGACTCTCAGGGGCATCCACCAATGCCTGCTCTGCATAACACTCTCCCAGCTGCTGCAGGCGCAGCAGCTCTGACCGGGTCTGCATGCAGTGCGGCAGCAGAGGCAGCAGGTCTGCTCAGGGAAGCACCACACACCAGCAGCAGGGCAGCAGTGGAGGGGGCCACTTACAACAAAGCCGTCCTTATCCACATCCGCCAGAGGCACAATGACATAGTGTAGGAAGACATGCTGCTGGTGTGGCAGCAGTGGCAGCTTCCCCTCAGTGCGCAGCTTCTGGTCGTATGCAGCAAGGCGAGCTTGAAGCCTGCACACACACAGGACAAGCTGGACTGGAAAGCCAGAGCAATCTGGTGTGAATTCTGTCCAAGTGAGCCGCAACATTGAGCACGAGAGTTGTTGGAGCGTGGAGTGTGCAGAGACTTACAGCGCCTTCACCAGGAAGCCAGCCCTGAGCCAGCACAGGGACAGGTGGTTCGGCACAGGCAATGTGGACAGCCAGGGGTTTGGACAACCAGGGCGGTGTCAGCATGTTTGTGCCCTACCCAACCCTCCTCCCCTCCAGCAGCACCAGCCGCCCAGAGACCACCGCAGGCTCAGCCGCAGAGGCCCCTGTGGTGGGACTCAACCACATTGGCAAGGCCTTAGCTGAGCAGTGTAGATTTGTAAAGCGCCACAGCATCCAAAGCAGCTAGTGTTGTTCTTGAGCGCAGCTGTCATTGGCACCCGGGGTGGCTGGGGTGCTGATGCGGTGCTGTGGGCCTGCTGCCAGGGCACAGACCAGCGGTCAAGTAGATGAGTATCACACCAGCCGGGTCAGCTCAGCAGTGAGTGGCCAGCAGCCCAGTGAGAGCCGCAAGGCCACCAGGCCTTCAGACAGGGTGGCCCCAGCAGGGCAGGTGGGGCCCCCTGCTGCGCCCAGCCTCAAGCCAGCCAGTGTGGGGCCTGACATGGTGCCCGGTAATGCTCCCATGCAGCTCCCACGGCTCCCATGCAGCCAGGAAGCCACACAGCCAGCAGCCTCAGAGCTGGGGCCCAGCATTCTCCCCAAGCCAAGCGCATCAAGGCTGAGCAGGCATTCTAGCCTAACTAGCCCAATAAGGACAAGGGCAAAGGCAAGGCCCACCCACCCCAGCACCATAGCCTGGCAGATGGGTAGACTGGAACTGCAATGCAGCATGGATACGCAGTATTGTAAAATGCATCGCAGTAGGGAGAGCGCCCTGTTACAGAAGTCAGCCAATAGTGTAGGTGGAAGGCGCCCGTGCCATGTACCATGTACCATGTACCATGGGATCATGTACATCTCCACACAGACCAACCACTACCCCTAGTGAGGGAACCTGCTTTCGCCTTTGCAGCTTGATGAGGGAAGTGCTAGTGTGAGTGCTGTGTTGGGCAGTGGTGTGCAGTTGCGGTGAACAATGCCACTTTTGTGCCACGCAAACATTATGGAAGGACACAGGTTGTCGTGACCAGCACTGCTGTGTATGGCCCTCTGTATGACCCACCCGGCCTGTGAGAACCAGTTGATCAGTTGGGTGACAAAAGTGGTGTTTGCCACTTGCGTCTCCAGCTCCCCCACACTGTTGAACCACCAAGTCTGCAGGTACTTGGGCAGGGCTGCAGGGCCTCTGGCAGCGGCCTTGTCCTGGGATTGGTGCAATTTGGCCAGCTCAGAGCCCAGCTGCACCATGCCTGCCTTGATGTCCGACAGCTCCACTGCCATGACCCGGTCGGGGAGACCGCAGTGCTGCTCCTGGATGCTGCGCAACACGGCAGGCTGAAAGCTCTGCAGCTGCAGCAATGCATGCTGGACCTTGCTATCAGGCAGGCCGGCAGCCTTACACACTGCGGCTCGGAAGGCTGCCCATTCATCAGCGTATGGGCCTTGCGTAATGACCAGCTCCACAGTCATGGCAAAGCACGCCCCCTGCAGCCGGCAGGCCAGGGCCCGGCAAAGGTGCGGCACTAGGCGGATAGAAGCGAGGGAGCCAGCGCCAGTGTCAGTGGCACCAGCACCACACACCTGCATGGCCGCCCTGATCTGGGCTTCCAGGCTGGCAAAGGTGGCCTTGTCACTGGTGCTCGTGACAGCACGCATCAGGAAGCCACGCCCACTGTAGGAGGCCATGACGTGGCTTGCCTTCACCAGCAGCTCAGCCATGGTGCGCAGGCCCTGCCTGGCCTCAGCCGGCACCTTGTGGCCACCCTGCTGCCGCTTGACACCGCACATAAGCTTGGCCAGCTGCCGGTCACACTGCTGCACCAGGGCCAGCAGCCGGGCGCAGTTGGCTGAGTTCTTGGCAGCCTGCAGGCACAAGCAAGCCAGGACGATGCACAGACTGCTGGCAGCCCGCAGCAACAGCCTGGGGTCATGCAGCAAGCCATACTGTACACCAGCCCAGCAGTCGCAGCATGGCAACAGCCCAACACCTGTGTAGCCCGGGCGTAGATGCCACCGATGGCGGCCGCCACTGGCGCGCCAAAGGGCAGTGCAGCCACTGATGCTGCTGCGAGGTCCACCACCACCTGCCCCAGCACTGACAACTGAGCCAGCTTGCGCTCTGCACTGCTGCGGTTGGGCAGCTTCAGGGCCTGCAGGTCTACTGCGCCCTGCGGGTCGTCCAGCAGCTTGCTGACTGTGCTCAAAGCGAGGTCCACCACCTTGTCCAGGTCCGCCAGGGAGGCCTCATCACCCAACACGCCCTCCAGCAGGTTCTGGGCTCGACTGCAGGCTTCCTCCTGTTCCTGCTCAGGGGCCGCCAAGTCAGTCTCAACTTGCTGGCCCGCTGGGGACTCTGCCTCAGCCTCCTTGTTTTGTGCTACGATGTCAGATTTAACTGCCTTGGCAGCACTGATGGCTTCCTTCTTTGCCACTCTGGTCGCAGTTGTCCTGATGGTGGAGGCACCGCGTCCCATGGTGGTGGAGGCACCGCATCCCATGGTATCCTGATGCCCTGCTGATCGGGGCTTGCACAGCGGACATGTGGCCTCGCGACAAATTGTTTTTCAAGCAGCGCGCACCAATACACCTATCGAGCATCTCATGTAGCTGACTGACGTAGCCCCGCCGCACCTGTGCACTGGATACCGTATTCTAGGCCGATGGCTGTCGCCAGCAGCCCAACACTATGATGTACGCAGCACTGCAGTGTCGGGCCGCGAAACTGAACATGTGCCGAAACGAGACCCACCAGATGTACTTTGCATGCGAGGTCGAAGGGTTTTTAAAGCCCACTTACACGGCTCAATCTCGGGGTTTCGGATCTCTGTCACAAGCGCCTGCTTCGTCTCTAGTAAAATCAAGCAAGATGGCCCAAGCATCTATTCCAGCAGCAGCATACATGCGGCCAATGTGCCATACCTAGGTGGGTTACCAGGGCTGCATAGATGCATAGATGGAACTCAAGTATCTTATGGGCTGGATGGCTACTACACAACAACGCACACCTACTTCTGGCTCTCTACTTGAAGCTCGCATTCTCACCACCAATGCATGCACTCAGTCCTTGGGTTTGAAGCTGGCTTTTTCTAGCTGTTGCACGGCCTGTGGAGCTTGCCCCACTGCTCAGCAGGCCTTGGGTTCCACCTAGCACACATGACAGCTCCCAAGGCTCAGCCAGGGCTGCAGGTTCCCAGGGCCCAGGAGAGATAAGTAAGGGAACTGGCAATGGGAGTGACTGGGTTGCCCGCATGGCTGCTGGCCATGTCCCTGCAGCCTGCGATCGCATCAGCGTAGCACTGCAACGCCACCCACCCTCCAGCTGTGCGCCTGGATTACCCCACCCCACCTGCAATGGAGGCCATGCAGTTGGTCAGTGAGCCCTTCTCCAACCAGGCCCTCCTGCACTGCGCACTGCACCAACCTCAGCTGTTCACCGCATTGGACGCGGCCTGGGCTGCAGCCACGTGCTGACAGTGTCCTGCGCAGGCTGGTGGCCCTCAACAACCGGCGTAATGCATGCCGTGCCTTGGCAGGGGGTGTGGCTCTGAGCCTGGGTGGTGAGGCGGCGTCAGTGTCAGGGGATGCCTCCTGGTCACCCCCGCCATTGGCTGCACCCCTGATAGCTATCCGACTGATCTTTACAGGTTTTTCAGCGATTCTTGCGCAGGGCTGTGCAGCTCACGAGCGCGAGGCTAGCGGGCTGCTCGGGCTGATGTGCACCTGTGCCGGGGCGGGCGGGGGTGTTGAGAATTCTGGTCGCATTGTGCCGGGATTGGCCTGCTTAGTGGGGCTGTGATCGGCGAATAGCTATCGCGCTCAGCGGCTCAGCTTTTCATAATTCTGAATTTCTTGTCGGGCGCAAGAGGTCACCCCTCCCATTGATGCGCCCAGCCTGGAGCCTGCGGCATGCTAAGTATGTGCGGGGCTTGCAGTGGTGCCATCAGGTGCCGCCAACCCCCCCTCCCCCTCCCCCAGTTGAGCACCCCCCCTGCCCAGGACCCCCCTGCCCCTGCCCAGGCCCTCCTTGCCCAGGAGCCACCTGCCCAGGACCCCCCACCCCCTCCCCCAGCCCAGGAGACATCTCCTCCCCCTGCCCAGGACCAGCCCCCTGCCCAGGACCAGCGAGATAACCCACAGTCGAACAGAGTACTCCATGTTGAATGAGTTGTGTTTGACTGAAAGTTTTGATTCACTCATTAAATAGTCATTGAGTGGTGGTCACCCCTCCCATTGAACCACCACGTAAGGGACATTTGACTTTGCGGCGTGCCTGGTGAGAGTTGAGTTGTCATTTTTACGCGGAACGCCTTATCATTGCGTCGCGCTTGCGCCTGCGCGTCTGAGCTGCTGGCACCCACGGTGACCGGCAGTCTGCCAGGCACGCGAACGGTTCCGCTGTGCGCGATGGGCCTTTCAAGTGCTGCCTAACAACACCCACAACGCGGGATGCAGAGTTCTCCGCTGCGGTACACTGCTGTACACTTTATGCATGGAGCCCAGTTTTCTCAACGTCATCTTACACAGCCAGCTCAATCCCACTCTGCCTGCTCATTCAGATGTTGCAGTACCATGTACCGTAGGTCAGCACGCAAGGTGTTGGCTGGCACACACAACCCCACCGCCTTGCAATACTCGTTTAACATTTTCACGCTCAGCTTCTTGCCCAAGGTACACAGCTGCTTCACGCAGTCTGGTGCAAATGAGCACAGAAGGGTGAGGCACTCATCGTCCCAATGCTTGTCATCCCTCTTCTGATCGAACATGGGCATGGCCTCAAAGGGCTTTGTGATGGAGGGCCTCATACACACACCTCTTGGTGCGGGGGTCATGCATTGGGCACATGCACATGCAGTCTGTGACCACTCAACCTGGATCCCTGTAGCAGGGAAGAAGCAGCTATGCATGCTCATAGAGCCGGGGATGGATGATGCAAAGGCATGTGCATCCCGTTGTGGAGCACTGCAAAGCTTTACCTCCTGTGTGCTCAGCTACAAACACCACCGATGACCCACACTTGCTCGTGCACGGTGAGCCTTGCTGGGGTCAGCAGCAGTAGCTGCCTTGTGATATGCATTGCAATGCTGCACAAACCCCAATGCATTGCACTTCCCAACACGATCAGCCAGGATCTCACCCCTCAACCACTGCTTCACCACCCCTCCCTCTGAATCATGCCTGCCCTTGAAGTGAGCTGTAGCCCCATAGCTCCACCACACCGGCATGGTGAACCTCTGTGCCATGCCCCAATGCTGTCGCATGGCTGGGGCGCCCTTGAACTGCCCTGCACACCCATCAGACCACATGTACAACTGCCTCATGTCCATGTCATGCTCTGCCAGCAAGTAGCACACCACCTGGTTTACTGCTGCTTGGGTAATGGCTGCCGACTGCTCCTTCCCATCTGTCATCACATACACGGTGTGCTCCTTGTAGGCCCCCTCTTTGTTCTTGAAGTATGCACACGCCACGAGAACTCCAGTCGGCCAAGCTGTACCTCAGCATCTTGCAGTGTTGACAACTGTAGCGTCACCTTGCTATCAGGCTGTGACCGCAGAAGGCGCAACAGTGCGGGTACTTGCTGTATCTGCTGGAGAACTGCAGCAGCAATTGACCTGCAGCCAAAGGACCAAAGGAGCAAAGAAGGGCAAGGCAGTTCAGCGAAGGTCAGGCTATGGCCATAGCCAGGGCAAGGCTGGTGCAAGGCAGGGCTGGTGCAGGTCAGGGCTGAGGAGTGAAAGGCGCACCTTGCGGTGGCCCAGTCCTGCTGTTGCTTGGGCATGCTTGGGGGCATGGTCTGCTCGTCCTGCTCCTCAGTGGTGTGTCTGCATGACACCACACACGGGAGTGTGACGAGTGGTGCTGCCACCAGGGTGCTAAGTGGAATGGGCTCAAACAGGCTGCAACCTGAGTGTGCAACTGATGCTGTGCAGCTGGCTTGCCATGTCAGCCCATCATCCAGCTGGGGCACTCACATGATGGGCTGTTGCTCCTTGGCAGGTGAGGTCACAGGGTTGGTGGCAGGCCTGGTGAGGATGGAGAGCCCTGGTAGGTGCAGCGGTGCTGACAGGGCCGGGTGGTGCTGGCTGGACCCCTGCAGCTGGGACTGTGATGGGTGCGAGGGTGGTTGGTCTGGGAGATGGTGGGGGCAGGGCGCATGGGCTGGCCCAGGCTGTGCAGGTGCTTGCGTGGGTGTGGAGCTGAGACGGGGCATGGGCTGGAGCTGGCTGGCTGGCTCCTGCCCCCGAAGCCGCTGGCACACAGCATGCGCAGCTGCAGCAGCCTCAGCGCAAGACCTGTGGGCTAGTGGAATCAGTGCGGGCTTCAGGTTTCTGCAGGCCTTGATGACATCAGCCATCTGGGCTGTGACCTGACCTGGACAACCCTATTGGGCTGTGCCTTGCTGTGGCCTGGTTGCCAGCTACACTGGCCCTCTCCTCCGGCTGCGGCTGCTGCTGCTGCCCCACCGCCCTCAGTCCTACCTCCCCCTGGGCAGGGCCAGCAGCAGAGCAGGTACCTGACGCAGGACCAGCACCGCTGCCCCGCCCCACCGGCCCCCTCCAGCTGCCTTTGCCGCTGGGGCAAGGGCCACTACCTCCCAAGAACAGCGAGCTGGGCAGCAGCAGGGGGCGGCGGGTGCCGTTCCTGCCCCCCCCAGGGGTGCCTGCAGCCGTGCCACCGCCCTCACATGACACTGCCGAGGCCTGTACGCGGCTGCCTCCCCCTCCACATGGATCTCCACCCAGCCGGTGCTGCCAGCTTGCGTGGACTTCAAACAACACGCACAGCGGGCAGCATGGGCCCCCTTCCATCTGTAGGGGTGGGTTTTGGAGGACAAGCCCATCCCTGCAGGCATGTGCACACGCCAACTTCTAAAACCCCTATGAACAAAACTCAACAAGAGTTGAGACTTTGGCAAGGGTCCATAGTGAGTTCCCTAGCCAGTGACGCAAGGCTGGAGAGTTCGATTGAGTTCGATGGTCGTGAGACCAGCATCAGCAGAGTGGGCAGCATGGAGGAGGGTTTGCCCACCTTTTGGAGCCTAATCCACAAGGGATTGATGCAGCTGCCACTGCTGTGCTGCTACTGTGGTCTCCTCCAAGTTTCAGAGCCCCTGAGCCAGCGCATGTTGGTTAGTCCGGCCGCTCGGACCATGGGTCATGGGGTGACCTCGACTGGGCCGGACCCCGATCCGAGTGGCCTTGGCGCGTGTACCGAGCTGCCATCGCCGTTGCCCCGCGCTGGCGCACCTAGTCATGTGGGCGAAAAGGCCTGTGACCGTCTGGGCCGACTGGGCGTGACAGCTGGTGGTTGGTGTTTGGAGCCAAGCAACGTGTTCCTTAGTGGTTGGAGCCAAGTTCCTTCGTGTTCCTTAGTGATTACCTTGGTTCGAATCGAGTATGTTGCGATGTGGGTCGTTGCGACGTGGACCTAAACTGTAACCCCTGACCGTGAACAAAACTCAGGAACCGTGCAGCGGCTCGCTCTAAGCGCACGCATAGAGCTGTCACCCGTTGCACCCACGCACAGAGCAGAAAGCATACTCGTCTCTAGAGGTGCTAACAGTGCGTCAAGTGCCCCAAGTCTAGGAGGACAAGTCCACAACCCCGTGACATTCAGCCCCAAGCACCAAGGCATAGATTGTTCAGCCATACATGTACAGTTGCTTGCTGCACAGTGTGTGTGGATGCGCAGCTCCTGCATAGCACTTATACAGTGGTGCTGGTGCATGGTGGTGGGGCATGTGCTCCTGGCATGTGGTGGTGGTGGTGGGGCAGGTGCTCTTGGCATGTGGTAGTGATGGTGGTGGTGGGGCAGGTGATCCTAGCATATGGTGGTGGTGGTGGGGGGGCAGGTGCTCTTGGCATGTGGTAGTGATGGTGGTGGTGGGGCAGGTGCTCCTAGCATATGGTGGTGGTGGGAGGGGGGCAGGTGCTCTTGGCATGTGGTAGTGATGGTGGTGGTGGGGCAGGTGATCCTAGCATATGGTGGTGGTGGGGGGGGGGCAGGTGCTCCTGGCATGTGGTAGTGATGGTGGTGGTGGGGCAGGTGCTCCTAGCATATGGTGGTGGTGGGGGGGGGGGAGGTGCTCTTGGCATGTGGTAAGGATGGTGGTGGTGGGGGGATGCTCCTGGCATGTGGTGGTGCTGGTGGTGGGGCAGATGCTCCTGGCATGTGGTGGGGGTGGTGGGGGTGTTCCCGGCATGTGTGTGTGGGGGGGGGCGGGTACTCCTGGCATGTGTTGTGTGTGGGGGGGGGCATGCTCTCCCGGCATGTGGTGGTGGTGGTGGTGGGGCACCATTAATCGGATGGATTAGACGAGGAAGAGGAGCTTTTGTTTACAACTTTTGTTCACAGCGAAGCATGAGCATGAACAAAGGCTAGGCCACTCAGTTCTATTCCTTGCTAGCCACACGTTTGGCCTTGCGGACCCTGCCTTGCACATCATTAATATGCTTTGCAGCCTGCTTGTAGAGGTCCTTGGTGGCCTTGGGTAGCTGGCCCCATGCAGCCATGGCCTGCTGCATGGCATGCTTTTTGTGGGCTCCTGCTATGCTGGCAAACACATTGCAGCTGTTCAAGACGCCATGGCTCGGGTTTCTGGCACCAAGGCTGAGAAAGGCTGTCACGATGTCCTCTGTTGTAGTGGGAGAAGCTCTTGCCCCACTTCCAGCAGCTGTCAGAGCCTGAGGGGGGGTAGCAGGTGACCAGGGTGCCTCCCTGCCAGCAGCTGCCAGGGCCTGGGGGGAGGTGGCAGGGGGCAGCCCAGCTCCCCTGCGAGCAGCTGCCAGGGCCTGGGGGGAGGTGGCAGGGGGCAGCCCAGCTCCCCTGCGAGCAGCTGCCAGGGCCTGGGGGGAGGTGGCAGGGGGCAGCCCAGCTCCCCTGCGAGCAGCTGCCAGGGCCTGGGGGGAGGTGGCAGGGGGCAGCCCAGCTCCCCTGCGAGCAGCTGCCAGGGCCTGGGGGGAGGTGGCAGGGGGCAGGTGCCAGGGCCTGGGGGGAGGTGGCAGGGGGCAGCCCAGCTCCCCTGCCAGCAGCTGCCAGGGCCTGGGGGGAGGTGGCAGGGGGCAGGTGCCAGGGCCTGGGGGGAGGTGGCAGGTGACCAGGCTGCCCCCCTACCAGCAGCTGCCAGGGCCTAGGGTGGGAGGTGGCAGGTGACCAGGCTGCCCCCCTGCCAGGAGCTGCCAGGGCCTGGGGGGAGGTGGTAGCTGACCAGGCTGCCCCCCTGCAAGCAGCTGCCAGGGACTAGGGGAGGGGGTGGCAGGTGACCAGGCTGCCCCCCTGCCAGGAGCTGCCAGGGCCTGGGGGGAGGTGGCAGGTGACCAGGCTGCCCCCCTACCAGCAGCTGCCAGGGCCTAGGGTGGGAGGTGGCAGCTGAGCCACTGCGTCAAAGACTTCTGCAGCCACTGCAATCCGCTTGCCGCTCAAGTGTTGCTGTTGCTCCTTATCCGAACTGGGTGCTGGGTCGCCGGTCTCCCCATCGGCCGCTCTGTTATGTGCTGTAGGCATTCATGTGCGCCTGCTAACCTCCGCTAACGCGGTTAAAAAATGGTTCTCGGTCCAGGCTGGTCCGGGAGGCTCGACTGGTCTGGTCCGGGGCTGGTCCGGGAGTGACTGGCAAAATTGTCCGAATTGTCATGCTAACGCGTGGTTAACATGTTGGACATGGGGTCGGGCTCCTAACACATCGCGCACTATCCATCGCGTTAAAAAGGGACTCAGTGCTACTGGGTCAACGTACATCAAGTCCGCAGGCTTGGTAGGGTCGGATACCCGGCAACATGCCCTACCGGCTCAGCGTGTGGCTCAGCGCGGCCGCATTCCGACGCTTCAATCCGCGTGTGAATCGGTGCAGAAACGAGTCCGGAAAAGCCGTTGTCCCTTATCGTTAGGGGGGTTGGTGGTTCAATGGGAGGGGTGACCAAGACCCCCCCGACATGTGTTCTAGTGCCAGTGCTAGTGCTTATGACTTGTTCGAGAGTAGTGGTATGGCTTGTGGCCTGTCCCTGCACCCGAACAGCGTGCAACTCGTGTCGCGTCACCCCATGTCAAATTTCCTCGAAATGGGCACTTTTCCGGCCGCCATAACTGTCCAACCAGGACGTCGAATGAGGAACTGCCAGTTGTGTGCGTTTCCTTGCGTGGGTTCTTGACATGTATGGTAACCAGAAACGCGTTGTCTTCATCCGTGGGCCGTCTGTGATGCTCCAAAGTAGACCCCCGTGCATCTTACACCCAGCCATATCAATTGTTCGCCTCATACTCAAACTCCAGCTGCTCACTCCTTAGGTCCCTCACCACCAAACGACGCAATATCCGACGTTCCTTTGGCCTATTCAACCCGATGTGCTGGCAATATCGTGCACAGTGTGTGTTGGTCAGTTTGCCAAAGCACACCTCATCATGCAACAAATCGGGATGGAACCACATCAACAATGCATAACACTCTTCGTCATCCCACACCTCCTTCACGGTGTCTTGAAACATTGGCATGGGCTCAAGTGGGGTAGTGGTGTCAGGCTTCATGCATGGTAGGCATGGCACACTCATGCACGTGTTGCATGCACAAGCAGCCATGGCCCATTGAGGCTGCTCCCTGTCAGGTGTGAACACCATGCGGTGCATTGCCCTGCACCCCTCCACCTTATCATGCATGCGTTCCACATCAGCCTTAGGCATACTGCATACACCTGCTTGCCTAGCGTCGTCCAGCACCAGGTAGCGCCGACGCATGATGTGTCCACGTTGCCGGTGGCTGGCACTGGTGTCTTGTGCATGGCATGGTACAGCAAAATGCTTGTTAGCCCAATGTGTCAGCACAGCAGCACCTGTTGCACCTGTTGCTGCTGCTGAGCCACCTGCTGCTCCCTCTGCTGCATGTCTGCCTGCTGCTGCTGCAGCTGGTGTTGCTGCTCAGCCAACTGCTGCTCCCTCAGGTGCATGTCTGCCTGCTGCTGTTGCAGCTGCTGTTGCTGCTCAGCCACCTGCTGCTCCTTACGTTGAAGTTCATCCTGCTGGAGGTCCTGCAGCTGTTGCTGTAGCCACCTGCTGCTCCCTCTGCTGCATGTCTGTGAAAATTGCAGATTTTCATTCCAATTTTCAATGAAAATTTTCATCTGAAAATCTGAACGTATTCACTGCACATCTGAAAGTGCCGGGTGCTGCCCCCGGTCAAATCGCAGATCGGGTGTTGCAGAGCGATTGGCTTGGCTGTGATCGGCTTGGCTGGCGCCAGCGCGCAACAGCCACAGCGGAAGAAGCGTAAGCCTGAAAACGCCACAGATGGCGGATCCACGGACAGCATGGACGGCTTGCATCTTCTAAATTGGCTTGCATGTCTGACCTTTGGCAAACTACGTATTTCTGCATTTCAACCAGTGCAGGCCTACAAACAAGCCGCGTTTAAAAGAAAAGGCTGAGAAGCAGCGGCATCCGCTCAGTTTCACTGACGATGAAATTCTTTCATATTTTCACATGAAACACTTTCATTTTCATTGAAAATTGAAAATCTGAAGATTCACAAGCCTGCTCCTGCGGTCTATCATTCATGATAGCAGCACCTGGCCCTATTACCTACACTGTTCATTTAAGTGCATGTTGTTGGTGGTCTCAGGGGCAGCAAGGTCAGCTATGTTGGAGCTGCTGCCAGGGCCCGGCCTTACTATCAGTATCATCACATTCACATGCTGACCGTGGTGGCAAGGAGAGGGGCACAGATGCCTGAAGCACCTGGTCACTGGGGTGCGTTGGTTGGTATCACCAATACCATGTATTACTGCTTTTATTGCTGCATTGCGTGGCTGACAGCACAGACGGGCTGGACCACGCCCTCGCCGTGTCTGCTGGGGCTGCTGTCTCATGTCGTCTTTGCTGCTGCACGCCACCATGTGTCGCATAGCGCCAGGCTGGTGGCAGATAGGTCCCTAGCGGTCCGACTCTAATGGAGGCCCTAGTGAAGGACGAGGGGGCTGGTGGTAGCTAACAGGTTAGGATACGTGCCCAGCGGGCACACCAGTCACACTAGTCACATGGTCACTGTGGTGTGACTTTGCAACAAAAATGGGGTGACAATCATGGGATTGGCAAGTATGGGATCGCCGCATAACGTCTCGCTTCATTCCTGGGCCGGTGCAACCGCCTTGGGCAGCCGCACATAGCCGCGCATAAATCCCAGCAACGGAACACAACTCATGGTGTGGGTGAGCGATTCACTCTCGTGACAGCTGTCCCTCGCATGACGCTGCTAATGCACTCGCAAGATGTCCGGCATACATCGCTGCGCGCTGCGGTTCACAACCGGTGCCCGCTTGTCACACCTGCTGCCACACCCCCTGCAGTGCCCTGTTGTGTGCAAGACTGGCGACACCGACACCTGGCAGCATCTGGTGCCGCACGACTGGCTGCACAGAGCCCTGAGCCGGGGAGGCGAGAAGTGGCTGATTGAGGCAGTCCAGGTCAAGGTGTGGCCAGCCTGCACCCTGAAGTCTAATCCTCCTGCACTCATCCCCCCTCCCTTACCTGCCCACAACTCGGCCGTGCCCTATCCCCCCCTCCTCCTCCTCCTCCCTCACTCCCCCTTGCTCCTCCCCCACCCTAATAAAACCCCCACCCATCCATCCCCCACCCATCCATAAAACCCATCCATCCCCCACCCATCCATCCATCCCCCACCCATCCATAAAACCCATCCATCCCCCACCCATCCATCCCCCACCCATCCATAAAACCCATCCATCCCCCACCCATCCATAAAACCCATCCATCCCCCACCCATCCATCCATCCCCCACCCATCCATAAAACCCATCCATCCCCCACCCATCCATCCCCCACCCATCCATAAAACCCATCCATCCCCCACCCATCCATAAAACCCATCCATCCCCCACCCATCCATCCATCCCCCACCCATCCATAAAACCCCCACCCATCCCCCACCCATAAAAAAAAAAAAAAAAAAAAACCCGCTGCCACACCCCCTGCAGTGCCCTGTTGTGTGCAAGACTGGCGACACCGACACCTGGCAGCCAGCCATCCGCTCAGGCAGCTTCTGGTGTTGCACGACTGGCTGCACAGAGCCCTGAGCCTGGGAGGCGAGAAGTGGCTGATTGAGGCAGTCCAGCTCAAGGTGTGGCCAGCCTGCACCCTGAAGTCTAATCCTCCCTCCCTGCCCACAACTCTACTCTTCTCTACTCCCCCCCTCCTCCCCCTCCTCCCTCACTGCCCCTTGCTCCTCCCCCACCCTGCTCTCCCCCCTCCCCTCCCCTCTCCTGCCCCTCCGTCTCCCCCTCAATAGGCCAGCACTGGTGCGGGGCGGGCCGTGAGGCCGGACACTTGGCCCACATTGTGTCGCAGGCGGAACAGGCCGGTGCCGGTGGGCATGGGGATGCCCATGATGATGCTCTCGCTCACCCCCGTCTGAGCAGCACACAGCAGCAGCAGGGGGCAGGCGGGTGGTGCCGGGGGGGGGGGGGGGCAAGGGGCAGGAGCAGGGGCAGCAAGGGGGCAGGCCAGCAAGGAAGGGCAGCAGGCTACTTGGCAGGCCCCCCCCAACCACTCTAAAGAGACTCCCCCCCAACACACATTGAGGCCCTGCAGCCCCCCACACTGGCCCCCCACACTTGCCACCCGAACCTTCTCCCCCCGCACATACCAAATGCTCACCCCTCCTGCTGACCCTGCACCTGCTGCTCTTGCCTCTTGTTGCCCCTGTTGACCCTGTACCCCGCATTGGGCAGCCATTGGCCCTGCTGACCCCTGCCGCCCCCTGCTGCCCCCCTGGGCCTTGCTGCACCCACCACTGCATCGCAGCGCCCGTGGATGGCTGCGTCAAACAGGTGGTCACTGGTCTTCTCGAAGCTGGCGGTGTGCAGCACACTGTCCTTCATCTTGGCGATGCCGAACCGGGTGATGCCCAGCACCTCACCCTTCAACACACACACACACACACACACAGGCAGAATCAGCTCACCACCCCTACTGCCGAGCAGGGGGGGTAAGGGGGGTGAGGAGCCTGTGTGCTGTCAAGGCAGCAAGCCTTGGCAGCAGGAGGGGCAGCAGCAGGAGCAGCACGAGGAGCAGCGGCAGGAGGGGGTGCAGCTTCTTTCCGCTCCCTCCCCACCCAACCCCCACCCCTCCCCTTCCCATCTTCCATCCCTCCCCACCCTCAATTCCTCCCCTTCCCCTCCCCCTCCCCTCCTCCTGCACCTGCCAACTTCACGTTGCTCACCCTGCCTTCTCCCCCCCTGCTGCACTCCCCCCACCCCCCTTCCACCTCCCCTACCGCCCCCCTGCTGCCCCCCCTGACCTTGTACGTCATGCAATCCGCCAGCAGCATGGTGTGTCTGTTGTCAATGGACATGCCATGGGAGCTCATGGTGTACTGGATCTCCTGCATGATGGCCAGCCGCGCCGCCTCAATGCCCAGGTAACGCTCTATCTCATGCACGTGGTTGGTGGTGGTGGCCGCCCCCCGCACGCCTACAGCCACACAAGACAAGGAGGTGGGACAGGGCGGGCCTCAAGGGGTGTGATGTGATATTGGTGTGTGACTGTTGAACAATGGCGGTCCGCGAGAGTGGAGGCCGCATGTCGCGCGTGCAGGTGGTGAGGGTCAACAACGTCAACAACGTCAACAGTGTCTGGCGGTCTGTTGCTGTGTCCTTGTGTGCCTAGGCAAGGGGGCGTGCTTGGGCAAGTAAGTGCAGGTCAGCCAGTTGTACAACAGCCTGGCCCCCAGTCTTGCCCCCCTGGCCCCCCCCCCCCCACCTGCTGTGGCCATGACCCTGCGCAGGTCCGTGCCCTCCACCAGCAGCATGTAGTGCTCCGCCTTGCCGCCCTTGGCCTTCTCCTTGCTGATCACGGCGCGCTCCACGCTGGGGATGCCCGTCACGATGACCTTGGGCAGCGCCAGCAGCAGCGCCTGCAGCCGGGCAGGGCCAGGCGGGCGGAGCAGCCTAGGAGCACCCAGAGGCTGGGTGGGGCCAGGGTCAGGGGCAGCTTCTCACAAGGCTGGGTGTGGTGGGCAGGGGCAGTGTCAAGGCGGGGTAGGTCAGGTCTGGGGTAGGCTAAGACAGTGAAGGGGGCTGGGTGGGCGGCGTTTCCCCCATGCCCCCCTACCTGGCCTTCCCCCTCCAGCCCCCTACTGACCTCCATGCTGAACAGCAGCGCCTGCCGGCTGTCATCCGGGGCGTACACCAGCAGCTTGTCAACAGCCACCGGCCGCACGTGCTGCTCCTTGAGCTTGATGCGGGGGTGGGCCAGGATGGCGTCCCTGGGGCAGGGGGGGCAGGGAGGGGCAGGGAGGGGAAGGGGGTGCAGGGAGCGCAGGAGGGGCAGGGGGGCAGGGCGATAAAAAACGATCAAAAAGAGAAACGACCAAGGTGGAGGGAGGGAGAGGAAGAGCAGGAGGAAGGGAGAGAAGGGTGAGATACTGTTGCCGGCAGTGAAGAGGACTTGTTCTCCGCTGCCGCCCTGCAGACGACTAAACTGCGCTACCCCCCATAGTGAGCAGGTTGTCTAGTTGTCTGCAGCAGGGGGAGGAGGGGAGAGGGTGGGGGGGGCGGTGCCAGGCAGGAGGTGGTCCCCCCCTGTGTGAGGGGCACTGCGGGTCAGCTGGCTTGGCGCACTGACTTGACCACATTTGCGTCGATCTCCAGCTGCAGGGCCTGGATGACGGCCATGTCTAGGCGCACGCTGATGACCGCCTCCGCCTCACTGAAGGCCTTGCGGCTGGGCCGCAGCACCTTGCGGATGTGCAGGCACACCTGAAGGAGGGCACGGAGGTGGGTGGCGGAAAGGAGCAGGGGTAGGGAAGCGGCTGGGAGGATGGTAATGTAAGGCTGGGGTAGGGGTAGGGGTAGGGGTAGGGGTAGGGGTAGGGGTAGGGGTAGGGGTAGGGGTAGGGGTAGGGGTAGGGGTAGGGGTAGGGGTAGGGGTAGGGGTAGGGGTAGGGGTAGGGGTAGGGGTAGGGGTAGGGGTAGGGGTAGGGGTAGGGGTAGGGGTAGGGGTAGGGGTAGGGGTAGGGGTAGGGGTAGGGGTAGGGGTAGGGGTAGGGGTAGGGGTAGGGGTAGGGGTAGGGTGTGTCGTGTGGAGGCAGGTCAAAGGCAAGCACAGCACTGTGGTCAGGGGCAACTGAGAGCCAGGCAAGTGTCTAGAAGAATGACCCCATCCCTAAACCTCTGCTGCTGCAGCTGCTGCTGCTGCTGCTGCTGCTCCCCTGCCGCTGTAGGTGGTGCCCACCTGGCCCAGCAGCGTGCGCTCCAGCCGCCCCTTGACGATGCGTGCTGCCTTGACGTCATTGTCCACCGCCAGCGCCACCTGCAGCCACCACTAGCCTGGTCCACTAAGGGCGGGGCACAGCAGGGCAGCAGGGCAGGCCAGCAGAGGGCGGGGGAGGCCCCAGGGGTACTCGACAGCAGGGGGGTCACGATAGGCCAGGGCAGCAAGGCAGTGCAGGGCTAGGCAGGGCGGGGGTACCCCAGCCATGGGCAACCTATCAAGTGTTGCTAAGCTGACAGGCAGTGCCTCGGCTGTCGTCCCGCTTTCGCCTGGTCATCATGAGCTGAGGCAGCCTTGCTCAAGAGCATTCCCCCGTTCCAGGTGTTGCAGCCAGTGCGAGATTAGTGCTGCCTCTTGCGGGCAGTGGGTACCTTCATGATGGGGGTGCTGATGTTCTTGGCACCGTTGATGATCTCCTTGATGCGAGGCACACCCAGTGTGACGTTCATGCTGGCCACACCCGCAAAGTGGAAGGTCTTCAGCGTCATCTGCGTGCCCGGCTCTCCAATGGACTGGGCACCCACGGCCCCCACGGTGGAGCCTGCATGGGCGGCGAGCATGGAAGTTTCTTGCGTAATGGGCGTGCGGCTAAGCGCCTGCTCCTGGGTCGCGGCTTTATTACGAGCCTGCGTGGTTCGTAATGTGGTATGCGCGATGGTGAATGCTAGTGTGACCGCGTGTGACCAGCCGCCCCGCCCCGCCTAAGCCGCATGCCGCAAAATTGACCGCAGGCCCGCCAGCACCCATGACGCACCGGGGTCGATGCGCTTCAGCTCGTACTTTGCAAGAGCGCGGTCCATGAAGGCTGTCAGCTGGCCGCGGGTTAGGCCCTCCTGCCCGGCCGCGTACTCCAGCGCCCCCAGACCCCGCTGCCCGCCCTCCAAACCCAGCCGCTTGCGTGCGGCCGCGTAGCGCTCCGCCTGGTCGTTCAGGAAAGTGCGCAGGCTATCGCGGAAGGCGGAGCTGCAGCAGCCAAGACGCAGCACATGCACAGCAGCAGAGCCTAGTGAGCAGTGGCTGGAGTAGCAGTAGTGACAGTGGCAGTGGCACTGCCAGCAATAGCCGCTTTCTTTTTGCGCCAAGCAATGCTATCCCAGTCCAGGGATCACCTGCTCATGGCCCTGCAGGTCCTGCATATGTCTCGCATGTCCTGATCACTTTCCGAAGATGAGCAGGAAAGATGGGGCATGGGGCACGGGGCATGGGGCACATCATGTTCCGCACATCCGCATAGCGCCCCATTGCCATGACGCACCTGAAGCTGTGTCGTCAAGCTGCAGTCATTGTGATGGCCAGGAGTGTGACACACTTTGATGAACAGGAGGCCTTGCTGAGGACCCGTATGCAGCATCAGACACCCAGCCAGCCAGCACCCAGCAGCAGCCTAACCAGCACAATGCCATGCGGCAGGCCCCTGGGGCTGCTGGGGCGCGGCCTGCTTGCCTGAGACTGCTGGGACCCAAGGAAGGTCGCCTGGGGAGCCTGTGCAGCCCAACCCCTGCCACTGCAGGCCTGGCGTTGCACAGTCATAGCCCCCATCCTGCTGCACATACCCCCATGCCCTGCCCTGCCAACAACGCCCTGCCGTGACCTGCCTGGCCCCTCTGGAGTCAAGTGCTCAAGTCCTGCAGCACCACACCCCTAGCCAGGGGCCAAGTCAGGCCTGGCCCCCCTCCCAGATCTATGCCCTCGCCGCGCAGCCCCCTCCCAGTCCCTGCGCCGCACCTGCACCACGCTGCGGACTCTGAGAGCTGCTTGCGCCCCAACTGCGCTGCAATGGCTGCAGCCAGCTCGGTGGGCAGGGGGACCTCCGTCTGGCCCCCCTCAGCCACTGCCTTGCGCCGCGTGGTGGCCCTCACCTGCAGCCCCATCACCCAGGGGGGCACAGCAGCGTAGAGGGTAGGCATGAGAGGGGGAGAGGGGTGGCAGGAGGGGAGGGAGCCATGGCGAAGATTTTTGAGGTTGTAGAGTGCGAGGTGGAGGTGAAGGGGAAGGTCGTGGCAAACTTGCGCGCGTTTTGACATGAGGCAAAAAAACAGTAGTGTAACCAGCAGTGAGCAACAAGCGCCTTGCGAGCAGGGTAGGGACAAGGCTAGGCCAGCGGCCACAGCGATAGGTCCAGCGACATCCTGCGCATCCATGTCTTCCTGTTTAAGCAATGCGCCTAGTCCAACAGCGGTGACAGCCACCACAGCAACAGTGGCTGGCGCCTTACCCTTGGCTGGCGCCTTATTCCATGCCCAGCACCAGGCCCTGCTGCGCCCTGCCCCTGCCCCTGCCCCTGCCCCTGCCCCTGCCCCTGCCCCTGCCCCTGCCCCTGCCCCTGCCCCTGCCCCTGCCCCTGCCCCTGCCCCTGCCCCTGCCCCTGCCCCTGCCCCTGCCCCTGCCCCTCCCACCTTCATCAGCAGCTTGTCCAAGTCCATAGGTGTGCCGTTGTTGCCCTCCATCACCACGGGGTCCATGCCGTCGTCCCCATACAGCAGCTGCACGATCCCGCCTGCTGCATTGCGCACCGTGACGTCATAGTGGGTGTACAGGTCCTCCAGAGCCTGGGACAGGCAGTAGGCAGCAGGTGGGTGAGGCAAAGGGGACCAGAGAGGGGGTCTCTCATGGCAGCCGCAGTGGCAGCAAAGCGGTGGCAGCAGGAGCGGCAGCAGTGGTGTCAGTGGCAGTGGCAGCAGCAGCAGGGGCAGCAACAGCAGCAGGAACAACATGATCAGCCTGAGCAGTGAAAAGAGCAGCAGCAGCAGCCGCAGCACCAGCAGCAGGCAGCAGAGCAGGCAGCAGAAGAGCAGCAGCCCCTCATCATCTCCCAGCCCTGGCCAGGACCTGGCCTGGCGCCTGACCTTCATCAGGCGGCGGCTCATGTACCCGGTCTCAGCTGTCTTGACCGCCGTGTCCACCAGACCCTCACGGCCCCCCATAGTGTGGAACCAGAACTCCGTGGCACTGAGGCCGCTGTAGAAACTGTTGGCCACGAAGCCCTTGCCTGGGGGGGCAGCCAGGCACACGGGCAGGAGGGTGGGCGGGCAGGGATAGGGGCAGGCAGGCAGTCAAGCGGAGGCGCAATGAGGCAGGAGGGGGTCCAGGCACAGCAGGGGCCGGGGTGGTGCCATGTGTGTGAGGGCGGCTGCCACTGGGATGACAGAAGGGGAGTGCGAGAAGGGTGTGTCACACCATGTGTCACTCTCCGCAGCGCACAGGGAGACCAGTGACTCTGCTAGCACGGGACAGGTGGTTGGTGGAGTGTGAGGCTGGCTGGTCACCCTGCCTTTGAGATGGTGGAGTTATGCTGGCAGGCATAGGGTGGGCGGCAACGCCCAAGCAATGCACCCACGCCCTCCCAGCCAAAGCTTTGTTGAATGTTGCGCCCAGTGTCCCCTCCCCCCTCCCTCCCTGCCTTTCCCCCCACCCCCCCTGACCTCACCCGCAGGTGTCTTGTCCCCGCGGGGGTAGTGCGGCAGGGTCCTGTCCGTGAAGCCGTTGAATGCGCGCTTGCCGCCCACACTCTGCTGCCCGACACACGCCACCATCTGCACACGCCAGGCACCCAGGACCCACTGCACCACACACCCTCCAGCAGCCCCTGGACCACAAGCTAAGCCTGCCTCACCCCTGGCCTGCTTCACCCCAGCCACTCCTTGCAGTCAAATGCTATGCAGGTCCTTCACCCTCCTTCCCTTCCTTTCCCTTCTTCCCTTGGCTCCCACTCCTCCCGCTCCTTCTTCTCCTCCCCCCTCTCCCTCTCCTTCCTCTCCTTCCCACACCTGAGCGATGTTGATGGGCGAGCCTTTGGAGCCGCACTGGCTCATGATGAGGGGCGAGTTGTGCCAGTGCAGGGTGGCCATACACACGCTGCCGGCCTGCTCCCGGATGTTGTTCAGCACCCCCATCACATTGGCCTCAAGACTCTGGTCCTGGTTGCACCCGGGGCTCAGCTCCAGCTCGCCCTGCAACAGCCAACACAACCAACACAACCGACACAACCATCTCAACCACCAGCACTCGTTTGCACCGGCTTGCAACGCAATCACACTCTTGAGCCACCTCTCACACCCAGTCTCACACTTTAAACGTGCCACACCTCACTCTCCACATCCACCCGCCCATCACCCATTACTGCATGGCCACCCTGATGGACCCTACAAACCCTGGTCACACCCCCGGTGGCCCACCTTCTTATAGGCCGCGATGTAGCCGTCACACTGGCTGTACCCGGTGTTGATCGTGGCGGCCTTCTCCCGCTGCAGCACCGGCCGGGGTGTGACGTCATCAATGCCTGCACACGCCCACTGCCACCACCACACCACCACCTCACCACAACCACCATCAAACCTGCAACACCGCCTTCTTGTCATGGCCATTGCTCTGGCCGGTTTCCCTGCCCTACCTCCCCCTCTCTCCCACCCCCCAGTCCCTGAACCCTTGCCCATCCTGCCCTCCCCCTCCCCCCTCCTGCCCCTCCTGCTCCAGCCTGTATCCATACCCTACCTCCCCAGCTCTCCCACCCCCCCTGCCCTCCTGCAACCAGTATCCCGCAACCAGTACATCGCCCTCGCTCCCACCATTGTCATCGCTCACACCCTCCCTCCCCCTCCCTCCCACACACCTGCCCCTGCACCCATACATCCTCCTGCCCTCACACATGCCCCTCCTCCCCTCCCCTTTTTCTCCCATCCTGCCCTCCCCGCTTCACCTATTGAGAAGCCGCGGTTGCCCATGTGGCGTGCCGCCATCTTGGCCAGGCGGCTCATCACGGCTGCTGCGGTGGCGGAGGAGTAGTCATGGTGCAGGGTGCCAAACAGGCCGCCCTTGCTGCCGCCCAGCACCACCTGCAGGGCCAGGCGGGCAGCAGCCAGGTGGAGAGGGAGGAGGAGGAGGGGACGCAGTAGAATGTTGTCAAGGGTTAGCTGCGACTTGCTGTGTCAGTCGGACCTCAGGCTGCTGTGATGCAATTGCAGGGTCAAGTCTAGTTCAGCTCGTGACTGGCCGGAGGTCTTCACTTAGAACATGATGTGTGTGAGGGTGAGGGGGAAGGGGATGAAGGAGGGGAGGTGTGTGAGGGTGAGGGGAAGGGGGGGAAGGGAGGGAGGGCGTGAAGGTCCCACCTTGCCTATTCGACCACTGATGAGCTCGGAGTTCCTGAAGGCCACATAGCCATCAGACGGGCACATGTGCAGGCCCTTCTTCGTGTAGATCTTCTCGGCGATCTCAATGTTCAGGAAGATGCTGCACAGAGGAAGCAGCAGGCAAGCAGACAAGGAAGCAAAGCGTGAGGACATTGGACCCCGCCCCGCCCCGCCCCGCCCCGCCCCGCCCCGCCCCGCCCCGCCCCGCCCCGCCCCGCCCCGCCCCGCCCCGCCCCGCTCACCGGGTCTGAGCATTGGGGCGGATGAGCATGCTGAACAGCTGCTTGCCCGTCCACAGCTCCAATGGCTTCATCAGGGCCGGGTGGGGCAGCTCCGCTCGCTCGCACGCGTCAGTCATGTAGCCGCTCAGCAGACACATCTCAGCGCGGGTGAAGAAGCGGTCCTTCACCGTGACCAGGTAGGCGCAGGTCAGGAAGTCCTGCAGGAAACAAGGGAGGGGGGAGAGGGAGGGGGTGGGTGCAGGGGGAGGGGGAAGGGGGTGCGGGGGAAGGGGGGAGAGGTTGTATGACCCCCTGGGGGTGCTTGGGTGGACCTGCAGGAGTCAGAGCCCAAGGCTACTTTAGCCAACAGCTGTTATGCACCTCAACCATGCTGCTCACACTACCCATACACCACATTGCCACATCCCCCTTCTGTTGCACACACCTGCAGCCCCCACCCTTCCTGGGCCCATTACCCCCCCGGCCCACCACACTATGCCGCCCTCCACACAGCTAGCTGCTCATTGGCCACTTCCCTCCCAGCCTGGCTGCCTCACAGGACCCTGCCACCAGGAAGCCTCCACCCCTTCTGCCCCCTCTTTGCTGTGCCTTCCCCCCAGCTCCAGCAACGTGACCACCCCGCCCCTCCACCCCCTGGTACCCCACCCCGCCACGTTGTGCGGGTGGTGGCTCAGTTGGTGATGGGTCATTCCGCAACAAGTGGCAGGTCATGAGTTCGATCCCAGCTAACGGCATGAGGATGTACTCTAGTGGTTAAATACGCCAGGTGACTGTTAGGCCTGAGGTATCACCCGATCTTGATTTACGCCTGCTGGCGAGGGGGTGTGTTCTTCTTTCCTTTCCTGGTATCCCACCTGTGTGGCGCTGATCATGATTTCTCCATTCTTCGGGGTGGTCAGGTTTGCCACTGAGCCCATCAGGTTGATGGCCTCGGCCCTGGCTTCCTCGGTCTGAGGCAGGTGCAGGTTCATCTCATCGCCGTCAAAGTCGGCGTTGAAGGGGCTGCGCCAAGAGGAGGTGAGGGCGCGGGTTGAAGGGGTAGGGCAAGACATGGGGCAGGAGGGATTGGGGAGGGAGCAGCAGCAGCAGTGGGGTGAGGCAGTAGAGTAGGGCAGGCGGTAAGGCTGGAGCAGGCTGGTCAGGGAAGGAGGGGAAGGAGGGGGCGAAGGTGGTGCAGTCAGGGCCTTCAGGTGAGCTACACAAGGGGTGGGTGGGGTGGGCAGGCGGGGCAGACAGGTCAGGCAGTCAGGGCCATGCCTGGGCAGCTGACCTGCCCTGCCAGGCTGCCGCGCACCACTCCGCCCTCCTTGCCCCTCCTTGCACATTCACTGCCCTGCGAGCCCTTTCCCTCTTGGCCCTCTTGCCTGCAAGCGCACTCGTTGAAGCGCAGCGTGCGGCTGAGCCTGACCTTGGCCCTGAAGGCCATGATGGAGATGCGGTGCAGGCTGGGCTGGCGGTTGAACAGGATGACGTCACCGTCCTCAAGGTGCCGCTCCACTACGCTGCCTATCTGCAGCCACAGGGCCCCAGGGGGGGAGGGAGGGGAGGCCGCTGGCTGCAGGCCGCTGGCTGTACAGACAGCCCAGGCAGGGCAGCAGGGGCAGCAGGGGCAGCAGGGAGCAGAAGGGGCAGCAGGGGGGGCAGCAAGGGGGCAGCAGTAGCAGCAGGGGGGCAGCAGGGGGCAGTGGGGCAGCAGGGGGACAGGCATGTCCATGTCAGGCTGAGTCCTCACTGGCCTTGAGCTCGGTGGCGATGCGCCGGCGGTCACCAAACTTGAGGAAGATGCGGTCCGCGTTGGGCAGGTTCACGAAGTTGGCCCCGGGCCAGGTGCTGGGCCCTGAGAGGCGTGAGAGGAGGGGAGGCGTGCAGGCGCACAGGTGGGCAGGTGGAGGGGCGGGTGGGTGGGCGGGCGGGCAGGTGGGCGGGTGGGCAGGTGGGCAGGTGCGCATGAAGGCAAATAAGTGGGTGGACAGGCAGGTAGGTCAGGGTTGGGTGCTAGCTACTCCCCGCACCATTTATGATGCGCTGCTTGAGCTTGTCCCTGTTGTGCGGGGTGACTCGCTCAGGGTAGGTGAGGACCACCGCCATGTGTTGAGGCACACACACCTGGGGTGGCCATGGCAGCGGGAGGGGGGCCATGGCAGCATGGAGGGGCGCCATGGCAGCATGGAAGGGGGCCGGCTGCACCGACGTAAATACACTTGAAATAGGAGGGAGGGAGGGAGTCAGATGGGGGAAGGAGAGACGGAGGGAGGAGGGCGGAGAAGGTGGGGCACCTCGTGTAGCTGAGTGGTGGTCGAGATCTGCAGGCTGAGAGTAGCAGGTGGTAGAGGGCGGCAAGCTGCTGTGAGCCTGTCCCAGTCCCACGAGCTCGCCCCTGACACTGGCTGCCTGTTGCTCGCCCCCTTCCCAGCTTCCTGTCCACCTCTTTCCTATTCGCCCCTGCCCCCCCCCCTGGCCCCTATTGCTGCCCGTCCTCAGCTGCACCTGGTTGATCTGCAGGTTGGGGTCAGGGCTGATGACGGTGCGGCCGCTGAAGTCAACCCGCTTGCCGCTCAGGTTGCCGCGGAAGCGCCCCTGCTTGCCCTTCAGCCGCTGGACAAAGCCTCTGCAGGCAGCAGGGCAGCGGGTCAGCCTGGACAGGGGGGCTAGGCCGGCTGCATGGCCATGACGGGCTGCAGGGCGGCAGGCTGACATCCAGCAGCAGGGGACAGGTGCCTGGCAGGTGCTAGGCAGAGCAGCAGGCTGCACATAATGCTAGATCAAGGAGGGCAGTAGGGCAGCAGGGCAGCAGGGCAGCAAAAAGAAAACACACCCACCCCCTGCCCCGCCCCAGTACCTGAGCCTGCTGCTGTGGCCCGGAATCGAGCCCCTGACCTCCCTGGGCTGCACTCACCGCTGAGGCCTGCCAGGAGTGAGGTACTGGGCAGGCAGGCCAGGCAGCTCGCTGTTGACCAGCATGGCGCACTGCACCTGAACACACACACACACAGTGCCACACACCCTCACACACCCTCACACTCACATATTGTACGGACTAACACATGACCCACACTGAGCAGTGCCGTGCCATGATGATTTTTGGTTTTTTTTAGGGTGGAGGCAGACTGCCAGCCTGCCGGGCCTGCGCTGGCAGCCTGTTCTGTCAGCTGTTCTGTCTTCACTGACTGAGTCAGTCCTTGAAAGTCTGTCATGCGATGACAGTGGGCAGCTCAACTGACTCAACACTGGCTGCTGCTGCCGCCGCTGCTGGCACTGCCACTGGCGCCGCTGCTGCTGCCGTGGCTGCCACTGCCGCTGGCGCTGGCGCCACTAGTAGACCCTGACCTGCAGGAAGTCCCAGTTCTCCATGAGGTTGGTGATAGGCAGCCCCTTCTCCAGGCCGGAGCGCAGCACGTTGTTCACCTCAATGATTTGCTGCAGCCACCAGGCAGCACAGCACAGCACAGCACAGCACCTGGAAGCTGCTCAAGCAAGCAGCACACACCCCAGCAGCAGTGCAGCCCATCAAGGCACACTGAGCCCCAGGCATGCCCTGCATGAGCAGAAGCAGGCACCCCAGCAGCCCCCCACACCCACTGCCGCCCCCCACCCCCCCACCCCCTCATCGTTTCACCCCCCCCACCTGCAGCCTCCTCCTTTCCCCCCTCTCACCGCCATTGCCCTGTGCTGCCCCCCTCCCGGCCTCCTCCTGTCCCCCCCTCCCCCCTCCCAGCCCCCACGTCCTGACCATGATCTTCATGGTGATGTCATCCTCGTTGCTGGCCCCGTCCATCTCCACGCTTGGCCTGATGCACACGGGGGGCACCGCCATGTGGCTGATGACCAGGTGCTCCGGGCGCAGCCCCGTGATGTCAAGCACCGCCACGTCCTCATCAGGCACGGCCTCGAACAGGGCTTGCACCCGCAGCGGGTTCAGGTCGTCAGCCACCTGGGGGGGGCATGGGCCACCATGTGTCCCCCACAGCTGGTCCTCAACAGCTGAGGTGGGGTGGTGGGGTAGGCAGCAGCTGCAGGTGCAGCAACGGCTGCCATCGTCATGCTCTGGTCATGCGGTGGCTGCTGCTGCACTCGACGGCTGCGGCCGTAGTCTCATGCGGCATTGGCGCAGTAGATGAGTGCGGTGTAGCAGCAGGGGGTGTAGCAGCAGGGGGTGTAGCAGCAGGGGGTGCACCTTGTGGAGGTGAGGGCGCAGCCCCTCGTTGTACTTGATGGCCTCGCTGAATGTCTCCTGAGGGCATGGAAGGGGGGGTAGGGGGAGGCGTCAGGGTCAGGGTCAGGGTCAGGGTCAGGGTCGGGGGCGGGGGCGGGGGGAGGGCGCGTGCGTGGGCGTGGGCAGGGGCGAGGGCGAGGGCGGCGGCGGGGGCTGAGGCTGTCACCTTGTAAGCCTCATGCATGGCCTCGTTCTTCTTCTTGTCATACCGCTCATGGATAATCTTGAGTGCGCCCGTAGTCTTCCTGACCCACCAGCCAGCAGCAGAACAGGCATCGGCGAGGCAGCCAGCCAAGCAGGGCAGCACACTCAGCCAGGGTCCCCTGCGGCTCCCCCTCACCCGCCCTCAACAGCCCCGGGGGTAAATGCAGTGACTGCGTCTGCACCTACTTCACTGTGCCGTTGTAGTTGCCGCAGTAGGTGCACAGCTTCTGGCGCTTGCACAGCTCGATGACCTGCATGCGTGAGGGAGCAGCGCGAGTAGGGCCGCAGCACCCAGCATGGCTTGAACTGTGTCCGCCTGCATCACAGCCCTGCCTAGTTCACAGGATGAGCTGCAGGAGCTGGCTCTCCTGGCCATGCCCCAGCCGCCCTGCGCTTGACCCCCT
>JASKMD010000008.1:13410914-13484645 GCA_030144725.1 Haematococcus lacustris | reverse complement strand
TCTACCACCACATACCCCCATCACCTGGCCAACGCCTGGTCCTGGCCCTCGCAGCCACCTGTCCCCCTCCCCTCCCCTGGGCACTCGGGCCCTCTAGTGCACAGCTGTTCGTTTCGTGCCGTGCAGCCTGACTCATCTTGAGCCGCTGCTTCTCAGCTGGCCCTCTGGCTTCAGCTGGTCAGGGCATGTGCTTTGCTACCCAGGCTGTTGTAAGGGTATGGATAGGAGGATGGGAAGAAGGTACAAGCCTGCCCTGGGTACCCCCTGTCCATCATCCTAATCTCTCTCTCCCTCATCCTCTTCAACCTCATCCTCCTCGTGTTCCTCATCAGCTGTTGTCCAAATGCCGACAGCAGAGCCTGGCTGCCTCCCTCTGCCTGTGACAGGGTCCAGGGCGGCAGCTGCCCCCTGCTGGTGACAGACGAGGGCAGCGGCAGCACGGCTGCAGGGGCCACTGACAGCGTGTACATCCTGCAGCGGTGAGGCCCTCCCAGCATAGACTCAGCCAGACCACAGCCTGGGTCTTACCATTGCTGCTGGCTGCCAGTCTGGCATGGCGGTGACATCCGCGGGCTCAGCTGCATGTGTTGTGCCCTGCAGGTGGACGCCGCTTATCCTGCAAGTTCAGGGTAAGGCGAGGGGCAGGGGCAGCAGGACTGCGGCAGCCTGGTGTGAGGTTAGCCTCAGCAGCCACCTGTGGTTTGCCGCAATGCCACAGCAGCATTGCATGCATTGCTGCTTTGCATGGCTGCATGGCTGCATGGCTGTGGCTGCAGGGACAGCTCGCTCTGGGTTGACCATGCGGGTGCACCCAGCCTGTGCTGCGGCTCCTCAGCTGCCGGAGCAACTGCGCAGCGTGGTCGTCAGCTTCAGTGTGCAAGCCAGCCTGTCTGTCACGGCCGTGCAGCATGGTGGAGCCTAGGCCCAGCACTGATGCCTCCGGCCAAGCAGGAGGTCAGGCGAGAGGTGGCCGAGCAGCCACCTAGATGCGGGCATCCAGTTCAAGCAGCGCTGGCCTGTTTGAGTGGGCCCAATTCCTCAGCACCTGCTGCACCGCTGGCAGCACCACCATGCATGATTGAACGAATGAACGAGCTAGGAATCAGCCTAGTCAATAGCCTTGTCACAGGGGTCAAGCAATGGTGTATGTGAAGGGCGCCCACGCCACGTGCGTGGGAACTTAGGTTGATACGTACAAAACACCACCCCTAGTGAGGGGACCTGGTTCTACCTCTACGTTGGTACTTGTCGCCCGCTGGGCTCATGAGGGAGGCTTGCATGGACAAGCCCTGCCAGCTGTGTGACAGACTCAATAGGATGTGCTCAGCAGCACCACCACGGTGTCACGTGGGCCCTTGGTGCAGGTGAATGTTAGGTTTGCCATGAGGTGCCGCGACCCACCACCCAACCCCACTACCTGTACGCACGCCTACTCAAACTCCAGCGTTTCATGTCACACACATAGAACACATTCTAGCATTACACATAAACGCCACATGAAACCATACAACAAATTCATGGAAATTTCACTCCTTGGTTTGTCCAGCCTCAAATATCGTACAGCTTCTTGACGTCTCTCCTGCCGGCCTTCTTTGCCTGAGCGGCTGTTGCCTGGGCAGCTGGTTGAGCCGCTCCAGCAGTGTTTGCCTTGGCTGCCCCACCCTGCTTCTTGCCTGTTTTGCCCGCTGGCTTGCCAGCAAACGCTTTGGGGTCAAAGAACAGGATGTAAGCGCCCAATGTAGACAGCAGGATGAGCGATGGCATCAAGCTCACGGACTCCGTAGCGTAAGAGGCATAGGTCTGCATGCACAAAAGCACTTGCCTTGCCCGTGCCCTGCTCCTGAGCCCCACCTATGTCATCCCCCCAGTGCGAGCAGGGCTGTGGCTTGGAACCCTGCTAGGTTCACCCCTTGCAGGTTTGCATGACTGGGGATGGCAGAGGGCGCTGCAGCGGGCTTTAGAAGTGTCTCAAGTCTTGTTGGTCCTGGGCCTCACCAGCAGTATGAGCCCAAGGGTGCCCAGACGCACGGGCCGCATGAAGCCCACCAAGGCTGCAAAGGTCACGATCTGGGCACAACAGGGGACAGCAAGGGCCAGGGCTGCGTGGAGGCCCAGCCGCCTGCTGCTGCTGCTGCTGCTGCTGCTGCTGCTGTTCCTGCTGCTGCTGCAAGTGCTGGCTGGAGGGGTCCTACACCCTGGTGCTTCCCTCAGGCCACACCACCGCCCACCAAGCAGGCTGACCCCTGCCTGCGTGATGCACCCCGCTCACATGGCCACCCATGAACAGGAGTTGGAGTAAGCTTGGCTTAAAGGCCTGCAGCCATGACCACCACACGCACAGCACGGTTGCTGATCCAATTTGCCGAACAGGTCAGCCACCCCATGCATGGTGCCGCGTGGGTGTTGAACCTAGCCCTAGGCATTGTTCTCCCAGGCAGGGACAAGCCACACAGCGGCCCCTCCCTGGCTTACAACCTCACATGCCAACCCTAGCCCTGTACCCTGTACTGCCCATACAACCCTGTACTGCCTGTACCGCAGTGGCCCCAGCAGGCCATCAAGGTGAACACAGCCCTACTGCGTGACAGCCGGCCAGGACATTGAACAAAGGTTTGCGCAAACAAATCAGGTTGCAGTGATGTCTGGAGGCAAGCAGCGCTGGCCTGTGTGAGGGTGCCCAACCCCTCAGCACCTGCTGCAGCGCTGGCAACACCACCATGATTGAATGAATGAATAAATGAATGAACAAACGAAGGGATGAGCTGTGACCGAGTCATGCCCACTCTAGTCTATGGTGCGGTGGTGGTCGTGGGTGTAGTATGGTGACGAGCCCACAATAATGTGCAGAGCCCTCAGCCCCACAGCACACCCGGCCTCGGCGTGTCCCTGGGTCTCTGGAGCGCCTGACCGCAACACAGTACCACCGGACACCGAGGCAGGGCGGAGTGGCCTGATCAGGCCTGGCAACATGCCCACCGTCTGGAAGTCCCTCAGCATGCCTGACAGATCCGCTTCTTGCAGCAGCCCAGCCACCTCGGTCAGCGGCGCCCAGCTGCACCCACTGCCCTCCTTCAAGTAGCACTGCCTCAATACCTTTGATGCGCGCTGCAGGCAGGGCACAAAAAGGATGCGACGGGTGGTTCACATAGCACTGCCTCTTACCTGCCTGCTGCTCCCACTTAAGTGCCCTGCCTAGATTGCTGGAGTGTGCTGGGCGCCCATACTGCCCTCATCATCATGCTAGCAAGAGCAGCTGCAGTGTCTAGGGGCAGTGTCGGGAGTGTTCAGGCCCCACATGGTCCCCGCATGAATTTCATCCCCCGGCGCCTGCTGCAGCGCTGGCCACTGCATGAATGCATGCATGAATGCATGCATGAATGAGTCTGAGTGAGCCATGAAAATGAGCCGTGAACAACGTAATTTGATGCAATGCTTGATTACATGCAACAGCACAACCCTACCGGCACAATGAATTAGAGCAGGACCTAGACCTGCACCTGGACCCCAAGTGGGCATGCCAGCGGCTGAGGCTGTACCGACTGTCAGCCACCCTGTGCGCCTTGTGTGCATGACAACAGCTGGAGGAGGAGCTGGCTGAGCTGTATACGCAGCGCTATGACTGCGTTGAGCAGCTGGTGGCCTTCTTTGGCGCAGCTGGCATTGGCTCCTGGGGAGGCTGGGGTGCTTCTGCAGCGCTGCGAGCCTGATGCAAGGTGGTGTGCAGGCCCAGGGGCACAGACCAGCGGTGCTAGTAGATGAGTTCCGCACCAACAGGGTCAGCTCAGCAGTGAATGGCCAAGAGCCCAGTGAGGAGCAGCGGAACAAAAGGCAGTTAGACCTCCGCCTGGTGCGTTCAGCGTTGAGTCAGAGGGATTACCAGCCAGGCCTGTTATGGTGCCCCCAGGTGCCCCCCCTCTCCAGCTCCACAGGCCCATGCAGCCAGGCAGGTAAGCCAGGGTCTGCAATGCGCACCGAGGCTGAGCAGGCAGCTGAGCCCACCCAGCCCAACAAGGGCAAAGGCAAGGCCCAGGGCAAGGCTGCCAAGGCCAAGCCAGCCCCACAGCCAGGCAGGTGGCTGGACAGGGACTGCAATGCAGCGCTGAACATGCAGCGCATTGGGGAGAGCAGGTGGCGCCCACTGGAGCTGTGCCGCTGGCCAGAGCAGGCAGATCTGCCAGCCAAGGGCAAGGAGTACCCTGGACTGGGTTACAAGAGGCTGCGAGCCTGCTGAGGCACAGTGGTGTGTGACCCATTAAGCTGTCATCAGCTTACATTAGTGCATGTCCGTCATGCCAACTCTAGGCTACAGCCCTGCCACAGGTGTTAGGGAATAGTGTAGGAGGAAGGCGCTCATGCCATGTGCACAGGGACATCAGTCCATACAGGCCCATAACACCACCCCAAATGAGGGGACCTGCTTGCACCTCTGCGATGGTACTTGCTGCCCGCTGGGCTGATGATGGAGGCGGTGGGAGTGTCCAGCTGGAGGGGGCAGTGTTGGGTGCTTCCAGGGTCACCAGCAACCAGGCGAGATGGCCATGGCGTGCAGTCCGCCGGTCTGCTGATGCTGGTCTGCTGATGGGACCAGCGCCAAGCCTGATGGGGAATGGGCGGTGGCCTGGCTCATGTCCACGAGGGAGCCATGCACTAGGGAGCAACTGAGGTAGGGTGCTGGCAGATGACAAACATCTCATGATGTGGTGATGAGGGTCAGGAGCATCAGAAGCAGGCCCTGGGTGCTGGCTGGCAGTGCTGGGGCTGCAGGCCCACCTTGAGATATGTGGCGGGGAGGTACAGGGCCTGGGCTATGGGCTTCAGGGAGGGTGACAGCTGTATGAGTCCCATGCATGAGCACTCCAGGGGTGAGAAGTAGTAATGCTTGTACCTGCTTCAGGGCAAGGGCACGGCTTTGGCCCTCTTTTGGCTTTGGTGATTTGAAAGGGAGCTGAATGCAAGACTTACTCTGGCTCATACTGCTCCATCAGCAGGACGGGTGAAGCCAACAGTACCAGGAGACAGTACCTGTCAGCCCGTGTGAGTTCCCCGTGAGTTGGAATGGCAGAGGGGCGATGGATAGCCTAGACCCCACCCGTAGTTCGCCAGCTTCCGGCTGCCATCGTCCACTACCTGCGGTGGTGCAGGCGCCATCGCCTCTAGTGCTGACACTGTAGCAAACGCCTCGGTCACTCTCGATTGGCAACGTCACAATTATCATTGCCTCATCTTGACCAAATGCAGATTGCCAGTACAAGGCTCGTGTAGCCCAGATAGATTGGCATGATCAGCATTGCGGAAGGCGCAAGAGGCAGTTAACACTTCACAACTTTCAATACAAGTCGTTCATAGTGCAGTCAGAAGTTTGGCCCCCGCATGAGCCGGACCCTCGGCACCTGCTGCAGCTTGTTCTTATGAGATCCCGGTTGGTCTCTCTCAACAGCCACTTTTCACCGCCACCGGTGGGGCCTTGGGAGCCCTGGGCTAGGGCTTGGGCCTAGGCCTGGTGCGCGGCTTGGGTAGTTTGGGGTGGGGCTTTCTGGGGTTGTTGCCGGAGGGTGGAGCTGGGGCTGGGGTGGGGTAAGGGAAACAGGTTGCGGCTACTGAAGCGTGGCCCAGGGCCAGTGGCCCTAGGGGCCAGGCGAGGTCAATGACAGAGGGAGGGTGGCCCCAGCGCCCATAGCAGTGGCGGCAGCGGTGGTGAGGTGCCCCAATGGCCTGACTCAAAGAGTTGGGTGGCCAACACGGATAGTAGCGGGTGCAAGGGGGGTCATGAACATGGCTGGGCTGCAGGGGAGGGAGCCGGGCCGCAGGTCATCTGCAAGGTGAGTCAGCAACACAACACGTTGCACTCCTGATGCTAAGAATGCGACACCAAGCGCCAGTTTAGGACCGCCTGAGGCGGGACGGTCACAATTGATAAGGCTCTGTTATACTTATTCCGGCCGGTCCGGCCTGCGACCTACATAACTTGGCCTGGATGCAGGCGGCCCAGCCTCGTCGCTGTCTCTATCGCGCTTCCGTCCCAGAGCCATACAGGCCCTAGCCTATTCCGGACACCTGCGGACTAAAGATACTGGTGGGCGCTGCTGATTTCAGAAGCTTGTTCAGTGCTTTGACGGAGTTTAACATGGCAAACACGCACCAGGTGCAACCAGGTCACGGCGCGGGGCAAACGCGGAAACGCGGATCCTTGGGCCACATAGATCACACATAAATTTCGACGTTGCAAGGGAGGCTTGCGACTGAAAATTTTCGACGTTGCAAGGGGTGGTGCAGCCGCGCGATGCAGCTCTGTATAGCATTCAGAGCCGTACGGCAGGACAGGGCAATACGAATGTTTCCATTTGTGCGAGCGATATCTGCCCGATGGGCGAATGCGGTCGGGAATGCAGCTGGTCAGGGGCTGAGGCCACAGAGCAGTCAACCTGACATCGTCTTGCTGGCGAGACAGCTCCTGGCCCCATGCAGCCATAATGTGTGGCCGGGACATGGCTGGACGGGACGGTCACAATTAACAAGGCGACACATGGCATGATCAGCAGGCCTGGGTCGTGCACCTCCCTCACGCATTGTGATTGAGTACGACCCCGCGGACGTGGACAGGTTCATTGCCGTGGCAGACCTGCTGGAGGACACCTTCCCGGCCATCATTGTGGAGGGTAATGAAGAAGGTGCAGAAGGCAGGCAAGGGTCATTTGAAGTACGGTCAGAAGGGCAACTCGTGTTCAGCAGGCTGTCAGAGCTGCGCCTCCCAGACCCAGACCTCATTCTTGAGAGAGTGACCAGCAGAATGACTATGCCAGCAGGTCCCGCGCCACAGGGCCCTGGGTGTGGTTAGGGTGATCCAATCCCAACATCCATGTGGGTGGTTGGGCTGTTGGTTGGGTGGTGGGTGGGTGGGCAGGTGGGTGGGTGGGTTGGTGCTCTTGTCCCCTTGAGTACACCTGCCTGCCAGGACACCATCTTGTTTTCTTTTGGCAGCAGAGCGGGTCGGTGGTGGGTGGGTGGTGGGTGGGTGAGCTCTCTGTGTGCCTAGGAGCAAATGCCACCCACTAAGGCTGCTCTTATCCCTTCATGTGCTTGGCAGCAGACTGCCAGCTTCTGCGTGCATGTTCAGGGCACGGCATGGGATGGGGCAGTTGTGCAGGGCAGCAGGGCAGCTGGGGTGGGACATGCATGTGCACATTGTTGACTAGGCCAGTGGAGTGATGCCGCGAGCCGAACACTGGAGCAGTGGGCAGAGCAGGCTGATGATAGCTGGCCACGGCAACAGTCCATGCATGGTCATTTGTCAAGGACTACTGGCATCCACCCGCACCAGCCACTGCTCTTACCTCATGCCGCTCGGAAGCAGTTGACAGTTGGAAGAAGGAGCATGTGTGTGACTCAGGTTTTGAAAGCGACACCTGTTTATGGCACTACAGAAAACGCCAGGTGTCTCTGTGCCTCAAGTATGATCCAATAGGGTTGCCTCCAACGACACCCGACGTTTTCCTTCTGTTTGAAAAGAAAGGCTAACTGTCTGCCTTGACTCAAGCCGCTTGAATTTCTCCTCTCACATGGGCTCATACGCCAGCCCGGTGTACAAATGCTTTTGGTAGTCCCGCCAGCTAATGCCCAGGAGTCGCTGGTTATGGGTCGCATGGACCTACTTCCCAACTGAACATGCAAATCATGAGACACACAGTGCTTTTCCACACACATTACTCAGCGGCACTGTACAACCAGGCTGCCGCGCTGTTCCAACCGCTGCGCTGCCACAATCGCAATGCGAACGTAGAAAAACTGCGGAGCTGCCGACAGATGGTAGTGCGCAATTTATTGGTGGCGTCAATGTGATGAGCGGAGAATCGTTCCTGCGACTCCAGGAGCTCGTCTCTCGGACGAGGCACGAGGTCATGGAGTAGTGTCCTCAAGCAGATCGCAATTGCATTAAGATGCAGTTTGCAGTCCCCAACACCCCACCAGTACAGCCAGCCCTCCCCAAGCACGGCCTTCCTGCCTGCCGCTGCACCTGCTCGCAGTTGCTACCTCTACAAGCCCAGGAAGCTGCAGCAACTAACAGTGGCCAGCCTGCCCTTGCCCACCAAGACACGGCAGCATGCACATACCAGCCTTGCTGGGCCTGGTCACCCCTTCCCTCCTTCACCTCCCTGCATCAGCAAGCTCATTCCCAACCAAGCGGCACCGCCAGGCAGCAGAGCAGCAGCCACACACCTCCTGACCCCCCTCATGGTGACGCGAGCAGCAGCAAGCTGTTCCTTAACCAGATGTGCAGGTAGGGTGCATTCCCTCTCTAGGTGCTGGTGCAGTCAGCGCAGCAACCACACCATGAAGGAAGCAGCCCCCTGATGGTGCTGGGTAGCCTTCCACCCCCCTCCTTTTCCTCAATCCTCCCTGCACTCCCTCTCTTTGTAGGCACATGTTGTAGAAGAGTGTCAGAAAAGGAGGGTTGCAGAGACCTGACAGCTGAACAGGCCTGGCAGCAGAGCTAGTGCGGCTGGTGCCCAGAAGTGTGTCAGTGTGATGTGATGCATGGTGCCAGCTGCATCGTGCGCAGGGAGGAGGAGGGCCAGGAGGTCAGCCCCTTCCTGACCGCCCTGCTCAGCGGCCGTGGCTACACCTCCCCCCACAGCGGCCCCGCCCTAGCAGTCGCCTGCGGGCTGGCAGCGCCGCATGACCACCTTGCGGACAGCCTGGTGGTGCCGGGTGCCAGCGAGGCGGGCGTGGAGCGGGTGCGGGCGGTGCTGAAGCGGCGCATCAGCACCTCCTGGTCCCTGGAGGCCGTGAAGCAGGGCGTGGTGCACGCCAAGGCTGGTGCGCATGAGGGGGTGACAGGGGGGCGCACAGGGGGGTGGGTCAGGACCCTGCTGCTGACAACCATAGTGTGGTGATGGAGGTTGAGATGCAGACGTCAGGGCACCAGGTGGCATGGCAGACTTTGTACATGGGACGTGCATGTGGCAGGGGGATGCAGATAAGGGCGGGGGTGGGGCTGGGAGCGGGGGTCTGCCTTGTTTTGGTCTCTGTGCCTGCCCAGCTCATGAGGGGCAGAGTGTGATGGGGGCAACATGGAGTGCAGAAGATCGCATGGCTGTTTTGGCCCATGCCCATGGCTGGTCAATGATGCTGTGACTTGCTGCTCTGTCAACAACCACCCTGGTGCTTGGCCTGTACGGCACCCTCACAGCCTGGCCAGCAGCACAGCTAGCAGCTAGCTCCCCAGGCTGCATCTAGCCCCACACAGCCTTGCACAGCCCCGCACAGCCCCGCACAATGTGCCACCCTTGGCCTGGGTGGGCAAGCAGTCAGCCCTGCCTGACACCATAGGTTAGCAGGGTGCAGCAGCAGGGCGCAGCAGGAGGGTGTCACAGCAGTGCGCCTGACCTGTTGCTGTGAGCAGAGCACAGGCTGCAGGCGGGCCATTGGAAGGAGCCAGCTGTCAGGTGCTCAATGTCAGACGCAGGGCTCTTGTCACAGTGCCTTGGCTCAGGGGGATGACCCACGGGCACAAAAGCAGCTGCCTTCTTCCCCTCCACCAGCTAGCCACCAGCCAGCCAGCCACCAGCCAGGCTGTGGCTGGTGGATTCCCCTCCGCCAGCCAGCCACCAGCCAGGCTGTTGCTCTCTCACTCTGCCATGGGCCAGGTGCGTTGCCCTGCTGCTGCTGGCCCTGCTGGTGGCAGGCAGGTGGCAGGAGGCGCACCGCTGCTACGACAAGGCGCTGGAGCTGCAGCCGGACAATGCTGATGCCCATGTGGCGCGGTGAGCCCCTGCTCTGCAGCCAGTCACCCTGGCAGCCCACCCTGGCCCCCACAGCCCCCTGGCAGCCTGCAGTGAGGGGCCCCTGCTCCCTGCCTGCCTGGCCTGCCTCTGCCCTCCTTCCCTCCCCTCCTCTCCCCTGACCCTGACCCCTGCTGCTGCAAGCCTGACCCAGTGACCCCTGCAGCCTCAGTCCTGGCAGCACCTGGCAGCGCTGCCACCCACCCTTGACATCAGCGCTGCCACCGTGCCTTGCTGCCTGCCTGGCCTCCTTGTCCGCTGCCTGGTCCCCCTTCCCTTTCCACCCCCAAAAGATGCACGCCACCTGCCTCTGCCTCAGAGGCCCACCCTGCTGCCCACCCCTGCCTCCCTTGCTGCCTGCCCGCCAGGGGTGCAGCCCTGGCCATGGAATCCCAGCTGGCCAGCGCTGCACACAGCTTCCGCCTGGCCCTGGCCATCGACCCTGACAGCCGCAACGCTGCAGCTTACCTGGAGCAAGGTGCGCTGCAACCAGGCAGCTGGAGTGTGCTGACGCCGCTCCCTTCTTCCACTGCCCCACCACTCTTGCCGCTGCCTTGCACTGGTGGGGCTTGCACACTGGCCAGCAGCACAGCAGAATCCAGCCATGTGGACCACCAGCGCTGCACCGGCATACAAGTAGACCAGCAGCGCTGCAAGCCACTGCCTTTTCAGAGTGAGGCCTGGGCAGTCTGCCAGCATGTGCCAGCCGTGATGCATCGGGCAGAGCAGCCACCAGGGCACCACAGGCTCACCAGGGGGGCTGCCAGCACTCAAGGGCTGATGGCTCCCAGCCCCACCACCCACCCACCACACCACCACTCACCCACCCACCCACCACACCACCACACCACCACCCACCCACCCACCACACCACCACCACCACCCACCCACCACACCACCACCCACCCACCCACCACCACCACCCCCTGCCTGCTGTGGCTGGTGCAGTGCAGCGCAAGGCGGAGCAAGAGGGCCTGGACCTAAGCCACCCCACGCCCCACCACCCCGCACCAGAAACTGCTACAGCTGCTGCTGGCACCCAGCCTGCTGCAGACAGCTCTGAGCCTGCCCCACCCGCCAGCCCACGCCGCACAGGCAGCCAGGCTGGGCCCAGTGGGGGCCCTTTGGCAGCGCCTGACCCGTGGGTATGGCGGGCGTGGGGGGCGGCGGGGCAAGCCTGCAAGGAGGGTCGGGGCGGCGGGGTGGAGGCCAGGGCAGCGCCAGGTGTACCTAGCAAGGGGCAGGAGCTTGACACGGCTCAGCGCGGGCGTGCCGCCAGCCCCGCCTCCTCAGGTGCGCTGAGGGCCGTGTGAGGTCCGTCACACTGCTGTGTGCACCGTGTTGGTGGAGGTGGTGGTGGTGTCCTGTCACAGCGGGCAGCCCTGGGGCGGGTGGGCAGGTGGCATGCAGGCAAGCGTCATCCGGACCCAGGGGGCTCAGGCTCTGACTTTGCCCCAGGCCCTAGGTCGGCCCCAGCCCCTGGCCCTAACCTCCTCTCCATAGGACGCTTACTGGTCGCGATCTATGACCTCTGTGCAGGGCTTAGTGATGGTTGACATGGTGGTGGGTTCAACGGATGGGTGTCGTGCGCTTGTCATGCTGTAGTGGCAGACTTTCAATACAGGAGGGACACAGCCGGTCACATGAAGGTCACATTGCTGCAGATGAGGGATGCGTATATCACCATGACCGTCGCCACCATGATGAACACCACCATCACTGGCCTGACCATGGCATGTGCATTGCATTGGCTGGCAATGGCCACATGCTCAACATGTGTGCTGGGCTGGGCGCAGGCAGCAAAGGTGATGGCCACAGCAGCTTGTCAGAGGGGGAGGCGGAGCTGCAGGACCTGGGCCAGGCCGATATGTCTTCTGCTGTCAAGGAAGCCTTGGCTATGGTGCTGGCGGCACGGCGCAAGTCATCCGGCCGGAAAAAAGACAAGTCCAAGAAGGAGAAGCATGGGAAGAAGAAAAAGAGGAGAAAGTGACGGGATTGAGGGAGAAGGGTCTCACTTGCACCCCAGGCTCTGTTCGTCTCGTGCAGCCCCATGCCATAAGCTGTAGTGCACCTATGCAGGCCCGAACCATGCACATGGCCACCAGGCCATCACAGACACTACCCCATGATGATGGTGCACACCCACCCACCCACCCACCCTGTCACGGCCTGTCAGTCGGGCACCGCAGCAATCCAGACCTGGCGCACTCACATTGGCTTACATGTTCCCGATGCTGGTTCTGCTTCGAAATGGTGAGCCTGCTTGTCGATGGGCGTCTTGTCGAGGCGGCTACGCAGCTTCTTGTTTAACAACGCATCATAACACAGCAACATCACAAACGATTGGAGTGCACCAATGGAAAGCAAACCTGTTGACAAAGCAGCCGAACATGAAGGAGCCAGTCAACACACCAACAAAGTCAAACCCACATCCATAACCACGTGACCAGGGTCGCCACCCACCCCTCCAAATGTGTCACAGCCCCTTCATCCCTCACTAGTACCTCCATAAGAGTCGAACTACTAAGGACCACTCAGGAAGGTGTCAAGGGGCTGTGTGAACTTATGTTCCCATGCACATGGCACGAGCGCCTGACACCTACACCTTGCACATGGCTAAGGTTGGCCAAAGTCGTAGCGGCGTATATGCGTAGGTGCGTATATAAACGTAGCGTACTCCGACCTACGTGTATCCGTTTGACCGTACAATACCGTAGGTTTGACCGTGGTTTTCACGTTTAAATTGTACACTCGACGGCAAAACCCCTTCAAGATGCTGAGTGAAGAGCCCTCCCCATACCTCACTGCCAAGGCTGTGCCCAAGCAAGAGCGGGCCCCATGCATGGACGTGTCACAGACAGCCAGCTGGACGATACGGTCTTGTGTCTGTCCCGCATGGTTGGCAGCGTGCAAGCATCGTGCACAGTGCGTGAGCAGCTCGCATGCCTGCGCATGAGTGTGCTCCTTCCAAGCCTGTCAGACATTTGCCGAGCGCTCAGCGCACGGAAGAAGCTCTTGGGAGGGCGTGTGCAGCTGGCCAAGGCCAACCACCGGCGCCACTTCTGGTCAGTGCACATGGCTTCCCACTCCCATAAGCTGGCAGGTGCAGCCATCCGTGTGCTGTCTGCCCACGTCACCACAGCAGCGGATGAGCAGAACTGTTCAGTTTTGGGCCAGATCTTCTCCAAGACACGCATCTGCCTAGCTCTGGAGAGTGCATACAAGTTGCATACATCCGGGGAAACAGCAATGCAGGAATGAAGGGTGTGGATGAGGAGGTGGTGGATGTTGTAGAGAACAAGCATGCCTGGAGGTTGAGGAGGAGGAGATGGTGATGTTGTAGAGAAAGCTGGCACGAGGGGATTAGATACATGCACACATTGTTGGGAGAGTAGGAGCACATGGCCACACATGCTTGGCACACATGGTTGGCAGAGTAGGCGCACATGGCTAACTACACAACTGCACACATGGCTGCCACAAGAAGGGTTTGGGCACATGCTTGGCACACAGAGTAGGAGCACATGGCTAACGGCATGCATGGCTGGTTGACATATAAATCCGTCACGACATTGCTATACCTTGTTACCTTGTTACCTCACTTTCGCAAAATGATGACCTTGCACCTACGGTTCGCCCTGCGGACCAATGGATACAATATATACATATGTATATATCGACGTTGAAGTCGCCACATACGGTTCTGGCCAACCCTGACATGGCACATGCACATGGCACGGGCGCCTAACACATACATCATTGCCTGACCCCTGTGACAGGGCTATGGTCTAGAGTTGGCATGATTGACATGCACTAACTGCGAGCTAATGACATCTTGATGGGGTCACACATGGGGTCACACACTACTGTGAATCAGCAGGCTGCTGCTATTGCTACTGATGGGCCTTGGGTGGCCGGTCTTGCCCCCGCTTGTAGCCGAGGCTAGGGTACTCCTTGCCCATGGTTTGCAGAGCTGCCTGCTTTGGCCACAAGCACAGCCCCAGCGGGCGTCACCTGCTCTCCCCTGGTTGTGGTGCTGGTTGTGGTGCCTGGTTGTGGTGCTGGTTTTTTACTTTTGCAGGCTTCCCCTTGGCCTTGCCATTGCCCTTGGTGGGCTGGGTGGATCGGTTGCCAGCTCAGCCTTGGTGCGCTTGGCTGGGGGAAGTGTTGGGCCCATGCACTGAGGCTGTTGGTTGTGTGGCCTCAAGGCTACTGCATGGGGTCTGTGGGGGCTTGAGTGCTCACAAACCGCGGAGCTCACAACATCATAGCGGCAGACCACACCAAGACTCACGAGCGTTTTGAATGGTGTGGCTATTCTTTCGTCATTGCGACACTTCGGTTATTCCGCCACTAGGCTCATACCAGCTACCAGCTCATACGACTGTGTCACTCCTCCACATCACTATCGCAACTATAGGACCTTCAACTACAAGTTGGGGGCCCCAACCACCAGCTCCGCCAGGCCGCAGTCACACCCAGCCGCAGCAAGCCTCTCCCAGCACGTTGCGGGGCAGCCACAACGCTGGCTCCCATGCGCCCGCCCTCAGCCCAACGTTGAACGCTGCTCCACCACGCAATGCAGCTAGGTAACCCAAGCCGAGAGCGGGGCGCATGCCACACCGTGAAGTTCAGCATGAGCGGTGTTGCCCTAGTCAGCCTGCTCCCAAGCGTCTCAGCGTGCAACCCACGACCAACCGGAGCTCCAGGACCAGGAGTAGGAGGCAGGCTGTCCTGGTGCAGAAGGCAACAAGCAGCAGGCAGCAGGGGTCACCAGCATAGGGTTGAGGTTGTTGATGTTGCTTGGCGAGACCGTGAGGCTGCGGATAAGCATGACTTGGTTGCGTACGCGCCCTCACAAGCACCAACAGCGGCTCGTCGCTGCAAGCTTGTTCAGGACGACTTGCAAAAGCAGATCAACCAACAACAGATCCACTGTTGTTCCGGTGCAACAGTGGTGCAGCAACCATACGGTATAAATCGATAGTTGTGCACTAATTTGCGTGTGTGCGGTGTGGCATGCGCCCCGCTCTCGGCTTGGGTTACCTGGCTGCATTGCGTGGTGGAGCAGCGTTCAACGTTGGGCTGAGGGCGGGCGCATGGGAGCCAGCGTTGCGGCCTGGCGGAGCTAGCGCTTGGGGCCCTCAACTTCTCGGACTTTCGCCGATGTACAAATTCTAAAAATGGTCCGTACTTTATACCCTTTTCCCACTGGCGCGGCGAAATGTATTTATTTGAATTAATAAGATTCCTCCCGGTCGGCTGGTTCCCGCACGTCCCGCTCGTACCGTTCGTCCCGTTGATTGCGGATAAGCCTCAGCCACGCCAGATGGATGCGGTGCTGGGCTTTGCGGCTGGCTGGGATGCTATGGTATGCTATGAGAGCTAACCGCGGTTCCCCCACCCGGTTTCGGCCTGGCAAAAACCGAAAAAAGTGCGGTGAGGAGAGTGAAAGCAGAAAGCCACGGAAACCGCACGCTGCGTGGTGCAGCAGCGCCCCGTCCCTTAGTGCCAGGCTACAAAAAGGAGCAGCTGTGCTATAGAGAGGAGCAGCTGTGCTACAGAGCAGCTGTGCTACAGAGCAGCCGTGCGAAAGAGAGGAGCAACTATGATGCTAGTCAGGAGCAGCTGTGGAGCTGCTGTGGTGCTGGGCAGGAGCAGCTGTGGTGCCAGGCAGGAGCAGCTGTGGTGCCAGGCAGGAGCGGCTGTGGGGCTGGGTAGGAGCAGCTGTGGTGCCAGGCAGGAGCAGCTGTGGTGCCAGGCAGGAGCAGCTGTAGTGTTGGGCAGGAGCAGCTGTGGTGCTGGGCAGGAGCAGCTGGGCTACATAGCAGCTGTATATAACATACATAGCAGCTGCTACATAGCAGCTGCTGTATATGCTATGTGGCAGCGGCTGTATATAACATACATTGTAACAGTAGTGTTTGTGCCGTCAGGATGCATGGTCGGCTGAGAGATAAATGTCGGCTGCAGCCGCCAGGCATGCTGAGTTATGCGGCTATTGCTGCCGCTGCGACTGTCTACATACTGTTCGACAGCCTCCGACTCGCGTTGTGGTAGTGCAATGTACTTACATCGTCGAGAATCAGCTCATCCTCAAAACAACTCGCTTCCCAGTCTTAAGTCACTGAGCCAGTCATACGATCAGCAGTCCACAGACGTCTCTTCACCAAGACTAAGCCTCTGAGAAAGCCACGAACACTGCAGGATCTCCTCATAAGTAAAAAGCAAGTCACACCTCATGGGATCCTGCATGGAGAAGAGAAACACTAACAAACCATTCATCCTAGCTGAGTGTCTGGACTGTTGCATACATAGCAGCTGCTAACATACATAGCAGCTTATCATGAAGCTCATGATAAACTAGAAGCCCCTTCCTTGTATCGTTGTAAACCATGCAAACAACCCGCTCACTTCCTGCCCTCTTACTTGTTGGCAATGGCAGCATACATTGTACGTTGTACACACCCTATATACCCCCCCCACATGCCCATGCTGATGCCAAGAGCTTGGTGATTTGAGCAGCCTCCATCCCAGCCCTCTTCATTGCGCGATTGGTACACTCGTCCCAGGATGGGATGCTTTTACGAGCACGTCATGGAGCCGCACTGGCCTGGAGTTCCGCAGGGCAGTTCGGCGTCCTTCATGTGGCTCAGAGAGACAAGCGTGTCGATGTCAACCCACTTGCCCAAGCGGCCAACATCGGTCAACGCACTAGCCAACGCAGCCAAAACCGACTGCGGCTGGTCCCACGTGTAATGGGTTATTTCGCAAACGTTCGTTCAAATAAAAATGCATTACACCGTAGAAAGACCGGTTCACACCGTTCAAAGTATGAAAAAACCACGCTCTCCAGGGCTGCGGGCTTGCCAAGAATACAAGAGAAAGCTGAAACAATTTACTGCGGGGTCAGAACGTGAATGGACCGAGGCAGTCGCGAGAGGTTCGGAAGATTCCGTTGACCGGTAGCCTCGCCAATGGGAAAAGGGTATTAACCGTGAGAATTATTTGTCCAGCTCCTCTTTTGCCCGGCCCTGTTTTCCCTTGGCGATGCCCTTCCGCTTCTTCCGAGTCATTGCGCGATGTGCTTCTTCAAGCAACTTGGGTTTTCACGAAGGTACTTGCCCAAGTCTAATCTAGCCTTGCCCTTACAACCATACAGCCTTCATTAGGACAGCCCTGCCGTGGAAGCTCTCCAGCCCACCGGGCCGCAGCTCACAATCTACCATACAATTCAAACGTCATTGGTCGCACCGTTGATAACGTACACAAACTAATCAAAACAGTCAAGCCGACCCTGCATCTCCATGTGCAACATGATAAGCCCACATGCTGTCCCCATGAGACTCAGGCAAACACAACTCATTCAACATGGAACAACATGTTTGACTCTGGACAATCTCGCTCAGCTACTCCATTCAAGTTAAAGCATCCTCGGTCGCACCCTTAGAGACTAGAAACCCCACACCGGTGGCACTTTCCCAACAGACCACTGAGCACCTCACCAAAACCAACAGCGTCATGCTTATATGAGGCTAACAGCCTTTGTAAACTACTAGGCCCTATGCGTTGTTGCGGTCCCAACCATCAATACCCCGTCAGAACTCTGCAGCCCGATGCAGCATCTGCCTGACCTTGGGCAGCCGGTCATTGACCAGCTTGTAGCCCTGCTGGTACTCCTTGCCAATGGGGGGTAGAGCCTCCCTGTCCTTCCAGCCGCACAGCTCCAGGGGGCGCTGCATGCTCTCCCCGATGCGCTGGAACTTCAGGCAGGGGTTGGTGTCCCGATCCAGCCACCTGCCCCATGGGGGGGCTTGGGGTCGTTGCTATGGGCCAGGTGCAGCAAGGGGGGGCTGGTCCTGGGCAGGGGGGTGCTGAGCAGGGGCAGGGGGAGGGGGGTTCGGCGGCACCTCATGGCGCCACTGCAGGCCCCGCACATGGTGACTCAGGTGGGTGGGTCCTGGTCACACCCTGCCGCCATGCAGGCCCTGCACCACCACTATCACCACTATGTTGGCTACCATCATCACAACAACCACAACCAACACAACCACTAATTGCATTGTCACCACCACCATCACCACCACCATCTTGCCACTGCAAGCAACACGCCCTGTCATCACCATCACAACAATTAGCACCACCAGCATCAGCATCATAACAACAGTGATAACATACCGATACATCCTGAAAATCACGAGTATAGCAAACTCCACTGTCCAAACCACCAACTGCACCCCACAGGAGTTGAACCCAGCACCCCAACCCCTTCCCCCCCCCCGCACTCCACCAGCCCAGCACTGCATCACCCCTGACGCTGTCAGCCACCAGCACTGACCTGACTTGGCCTGTGCTACCACCTTGACTGCCCCACCAGCAGCAGGGCGTGCCAGGGAGGTCAACACCCCCTGGGCGCATTCCTAGTCTGACCCACGTGGTCCATGCCAATGCCATGTGACAATAATGATAATGATGATGGCCAGGTCCTGGGCGCAGGGTGAGGACGGCGGCAACGTGCCTCACAACCTCATTGGACCTTCTGCTATGCTAGGCATGACTCATACACTGAGTCATAGCCTAGGACCAACAATGCCGCCGACCCACATGTCCAATGTCACATGTTGTCCATGGTAATGATGACGTGGATGAGGGGTAAAGGTACTGCTGACGGGAGGGTACCTGACCTGACCTGCCCTGGCCCGACCTGGCCTGCTGTTTTGACGGACTGCTGCCTACACAGGCTCAGTGCATTTGCATCATCACAAGCTGCTGGCGCAACCTCAGCTGCTGCACTTTGACTGCCAGGGGGGCGCTGGGGGGTGGGGCTGGCAGGTGGTGGGGCGGTCGCATCTGGGAGCTGACCCACATGGGGCCAGCTGCTGGTGCCGGCGTGCTTGCCGGCTGGTATGCTGGCGGGGGGGCGGGGAGGGGCGGGGAGGGGCCGCCATACAGGCTGCTGGCCAGCACTGTGAGGGGGACCTCAGGCACGCTGGCCATGGGCACCCCAGGGGGCTGGCAGAGCTGGGCCTGCAGGCAGCAGGCAGCGGCAGCAGCGAGCCAGGCAGCAGGGGGCAGCCAGCACATGTCAGCAGGGAGAGGCACCGACCACACCATGCTGGCAAGCAAAGCAACACCTCGGGGGGGCTGCTCCCGGTGCACCTACACCCAGGAGGCCAAGCTCTCAACTTTCACAGGCACTACCATGAGGGAGACTTGTCCAGTGCGAGTACACACAGATCGCTCCTGGGTGGCCAATCGGGTTTTGATATCCCCATAGCCCATCCCAATAGCCCATAGCCCATCCCCATAGCCTATCCCTGGGTGGCCATTCGGGTTCTGATATAGCCCATCCCAGAACGTGAATATAGCCCACCCCAAAATCCAATAGCCAATCCCAGAACGCGAGAAACGCGAGAAACGCCAGAAACGGCTTCCAACATGTCCCTTCTGCTTCTGCTTTCCACCCAGAGCGCCACCCAGACCCCCACCCTCGCCCCTAAGACTCACCTCCAGACTGCGTCGCTGCTGCTCAATGCTGCGTCGCTGCTGCTCCCGCTGCGCATCCAGGCTGCGCCGCTGCTGCTGGCGCAGATCATGCATCAGCACCTGGCTGGTGGTCACTGAGGCGCCAGAGGCCGCCAGGTCCAGGCTGACCCGCAACTGCTGCTCCAGGCTGCGCCGCTGCTGCTGGCGCTGCTGCTCAAGGCTCACCCGCTGCGCTGCACCCTGCAGCGATACGCTGGGCCGCAGGCTGCGGTTGCAGACCCAGGCCTGGTTGTGCTGGTCCACAGCCTGCGGGAAGGAGGGCAGGCGGGGAAGCTGTGGGCATGACCAGTGGGCAGGCAGTGTGCAGCTACAACATGAGTCAGGGTGGCGGGTGGAGGTAGAGCTGGCAGGGGGCTGGTTGAGGGTGGTGGCTCGGTGAAGGTGTGGGATGAGGGGAGGGTGGGACAAGGTGAAAGTGGGGCGTCCAGGGGTCGGTGCCGCTGGCAATCAGGTGGCAGCAGCAGGCTGGGCATGTGGTGTCAGCAGGTGCATGGCAGGGGTGGTGAAGCTGGACAGGGGGCCCTCTTGGTCAGCCTCTTGGTCAGCCCCCTTACCTGCAGGAGGCTAGACCCAGGCAGCTCGCCAGTCACCCCCTCTTGCGGCTGTGTCAGGGGCCATGCGCTGGCTGCTGTAGGGGCGGGGGCGGGGGCGGGGGGCCTCGGGGCCTCCAAGGAGGGGCGGGGCACAGGGGCCAGGCTGGGGGTGAGGTGCACGCTAATCTGCGCGTCCACCCAGCCTTGCTCTTGGCCTGACCTTGAGGTACACTGCCTCGCGGGCCCTGCGCCCTCCTCCTCTAACTGCTTGCCGGCTGAAGAGTCAGGGGGAGGCAACAGAATGCTTGCATGGGGCTGGGCAAGGAGGGCCTGCATGCAAGCACAGCATGTGGGTCAGTGTGGGAAGCAGGGATGGGCAGATGCAAGGCAGGTGCATAGTGTAGAAGGGGATGTGCCAGAAACATGGCCGAGGGGACGCGAAAAGACACGGGCTGTTCATTGAGGATGAGCACATGGCAGCATGAAGATGGCAGCATGGTGTGCTGGCAAAGACCAGGGCCGGGCACGCAGCACACCAGGAAGGATAAAGCACTGGTGAGTCTTGAGTAAGCTGTTGTGTGCGTGGGCCACACTCCATAAGGGGGAAGGAAGGTTGCCAAGATGATGTGCCTTCCTAGAGTATCAGTATCAGTGTGGGCAGGTCTGTAGCTGACCTGGTGACCTGGTGTGAGGCTGACCTGGCTGTCTGGGGAGGCAGCTTGAAACAGGATGCAGGCCTGGAGGCGGCCCAGCTGTATCCATGTGGGTGCTGTCAGGAGGGTGCGGTCAAACATGCGCAGTGGCAGCGCCTGGCTGTCGGTGTCAGGAGGCAGCAGGCACACGTCGTCTTTTAATGCTTGCAGAGTGTGTTTGACATGTCCTGGGGGGCCAGAGATGAAGACGCGAGCATGGTCAGGGCAGCGGGTCCCAGGCACAAAGATGCCTGCAAAGCACAAGCACATGTCGCCTGGATGCAGTAAAGCACACAATTGTAACGAAGCTGTCTGCGGTTTCGTACCATGAACTTTCTCATGCGGCAGATGCTGCTGCCACTGGCCCACTCGAGCGGCCTGTTGGACTTGGCGGTGGCGCTCCATAGCTTGCATGTCGCTTTGTTGCCATGGAGGGAGCGGGATGTCCTCGCTACTCAATGGATTTGCAATAATGTTGCATCCTGGGTGCAGGGGATAGAAGACGCCTTCGACTACTAGTGCGGCCCCACATTTGGGAACTGTGCTGGTTTGTGCGTATTGTGCGGACGCTCCAAAGCATCGCAGCATTTTAGTATTCGACACCTATTGCTATCTACAACGCCAGACACTGCGAGACAGGCGACAGTTTGTTACACAAAGCCAAAACGGCCAACTGAACTTACACAAAACAACAATCGACCAGCTTTGTTCCAGCGCATTACCCCCTACAGCTAGGAGATGCGTTATCTGTAACCCGAATTGTCTGAAACAAACAGTCAGCACCAATACCTAATGTCCTTACCCCACCCCCTTACGAGGGTGGGGCATTAAATGTTAGCATGAAACACGTGCTCTGATGTAAGCAACAGCTTGAGCATTTGCTAGTGCGCACATGCTACTGTGCTACAGGCTGCTGGGCTAGGGCCTTGGGTGCTCCTTCGCGCAGCTTCGTGAAGCCCAACGTTGGGTACTCCTTGCCCTTGGCAGGAACCCTTGCTCGGTGTTTCCACCTGCACAGCTCCAGTGGGCGCCATGGGGCCTCCCCTGCCTGCTGGAGGTTGAGAAATGCGTTGCAGTCCCTGTCCACCTGTTTGCCAATGTCACCAGGGGTGGCCTGGTCCAGCTTGGGGCACCACATGAGCCCCCGCACTGGCGCCTCAAACCGCTTGCTCCAGGCTGACCGCAACAAGCGGTCCTGTACCTGACCTGGCAAGGGCTTCCAGCCCTAAGGCCTAGAGGGCTAACTGCGATCCAGCTCCTCCTCACAGGGCTGGGGGCTGTTCAAAATTGAGCTGACCCTGCTGATGCTGAACTCATCCACCGTCACCACCTTGCCTTTCACCCTGTCTGTTGGCCTGCCGCTGTCACCACCTTGCGGCAGGCCTGTAGCACGGCCTTGGCCCCCCACCCACCCCGAGTGCCAATGCTTGCGTTGCCAAAGAACACCACCAGATGCTTGCGTGTCCCCCACCGCTGCTAGGACATGATGGCTGCCTCCTCCTCCAACTGCATGGCACACAAGGCACACAATGACATCCTGGGAAGGACTGGGGCCATGGCATCTAGCAGGTAAGATGTGGGGCAGTCATCAGCCCTTGGCCCTGCCCCTCCCCCCCTACCATTAGCACTCTTACCTCATGGAAGTAGTGCTCCAGGACCTTCTCCTGCGTGCCGTACAGCCCCAGCTGGAGCTTGATACTGTCATTCCACTGTTGAGTGTTGCGGCGAGCCTAGGTCAAGCCGCCGTCATGCCACACATGGGCCCTGGTCAGCTTGATGCCGTAGAAGCGTTCCAGGCAGTTATCCTTATCCCACACCCCCGAGGCTGCCTGGATGGCGCCGGGGTCCGACCCCATGCCCATCTGGGATGCTGGGTCAAACTGGAACGCCCGCTTGTCAGCATGACCGTTGCCTATGTCAGCTGTAGGGCGTTTGTTGCTGCTGCCAGAGGGGCCTGCCGCTGGGCTGCTGCCAGAGGGGCCTGCTGGAGGCCTGCTGCCAGAAATCCAGCTATGTTCTGGCGGCGTCTCGTAAATCTGCTCCCAGCATTACATCGGCAGCATCAGTCAACAGGCATAGGTGTTGTCATCAGGGTTGCGCCTTTCCATTCTTGCAATTGTATGCAATGAAATGCAACTGCATTGCAAAAAGGGTTTCCTGTCCACGTCCCTCTGGTGCACGACACCTACCCAAGGCCACCGACGTATACCGACACACATGCATACTGCGTAGGCGTGTGCAGCTCCAATCCATGCATACTCATCTTGTGTGCTACCCACTACTGCCCATCGAACTTAACTGTCGCCCAAACCATGCTGCCATGATGTTGCAGCTCTAAAGCTGCCCATGCAATATTGCTGTGTCCATGCCGAGAGATGGAGAGTCATGTGAACATGTGATTACCTGGTGGTCTAGTCGAACTCTGGGCCTCAACAACCATTAGCCAAAAGTGCACATGTAGTAGAAGCAGCTAGGAAGACTTTCACCAGCTTGGCACCAGCAGCTAGGGTGCCCACAATCCACTCATTCTTCTGCCAGATGTCAGAGTTCAGCACCAAGGCATCGAGCACACGTAACTGCAACCGGTAACAACAACAATGACACAAGCTAGCCGCAAAGGAAGCTATAAGTGCAACTGAAGGCCAAGGTGAGGTTGTTTATTGCGTGGTGTCACCGGTATTAGGCACCGATGCCACACCAAAGACACGGTGCCCAAGAGGTGGGGCTGCTCGTGGGCCACTTTTGGTCTTACCCGGATCACAGATGCTCAAACCGGCGCAACGACGGATCAGTTTGTGTGAATTGCATGAGCGGTTGACAACGAAGTTGACAACCTGCAACCCAACACAGCCGACAGCCGACTCAGCACACTCGGAGCCACCCAAACACCATCAGTCAATGATGCCTCAAGCAACATGCCTCAAGCAACATGCCCCAAGCAACATGCAACGAGCAATATGCCTCAATCAACATGCCAGGCTGGCCAGCTCAAGGCTCACTCACCTCACTGACCCTGGGCCCGGCCACACCATTCCTGAACGTGTTGAAGGAGGTGATGTTCGCAGGCAGCATGCCAGCAGTACGCATCAGGCCATAGATGGCCTTGGTGTCCAGCTTGATGTGGTGCGCCTTGCAGCTGCAGCTGGGTGTGAGCGCAAAGGGGGAGGGGGGGCGGTAGGGCCTGGAGTGGGAGCCAGCTTGCGTGCCATGTGTAATTGTGGTTGTTGGCCCAGTGCGCTGCGCCGTTGGCCTGCATGTTCCGCTGCGCCTGACTTGGTTCTGGCGGCGTGTCAACCTAACTGTCCGAGGCATTACAATTACGTCTACGCTGTCTGTTTCGCTTCGGTAACTGTGGCGCTAACTATTTTCCTGTTTTTTTCTGGTTTCCTAGTTTCCTGGTTTTCCTGGTTTCCATCCCATTTCCTGGTTTCCTGGTTTATTGGTTTCCTGGTTCTCCATCCAAGCGCAGTCATCCGCACATTGAAGTGCCTTTGGTCTCCGGTGCACATGTACAGGCAGCGCCGTAGTGATAGTCATACTTCGAGATAGTTTGAACCTACAGGTGGAAGTGCTGGTTAGTAGCGCGTGCAATGGACCTTACCTCCCTTCTTTCCGATATCATCGCGCAATTCCAAACCGATGCATTTGGCGGGCGCGATGTCGAGGCCCTCGGCAGGCTCGTCGACACTGCCTGCTTGGCCTGTCCGAGGGTACTAAGCGATGAGGATGGAGAACTTGGCTGGCTAGCTGTGCTCAACCTTTGGGCCGTAGATGGAGCCCACCCACGGTTCATGCACTTGTGCTGGCTGGGTCAGCAGCTATACGCAGCCCTGCACAATTGTCATCGCACACCAGTTTTAGAGCGACTGCAAGTCATTCTCAAGGTAAGCCCACTTAATGCCACCTGTCCTCAATAGCCATTGTTGTTGTTGATGATATGCTTCTCGCATGGTATTTGCATGGTACAGGCACGGTGTGCGTGGGCACAGTCCAGCATCCCAGTGTGGCTGTCAACCTGGCTTTCAGAACACAGACAGCAGCAGCACGTGCCCCAGCCCCCCCATTCTATGACAGCCATTGCCCCAGCCGAAAGCAGCTCACACTGTGTCAAAAGCTAGGTGGCAGTGCTGTTGCCCTGGCCAGGTAGTGGAGTGGGCGTCCAAGGTGGAGGGCGGCGACTATGAGGCCCAGGCCTGGCTGCTCACTGAGGCCAGGGCCCTCCTGGCACAACATGGCACTGCCGTGCCTCAGCGCATGCACGCCATCGTACTGCTGCGTTCCCTGGAGCTGGCCACGCTGCACAACCAACAGGCAAGGGCAGCATGTGGTCAACGCCATCCGCAGCAGCTAGTACTTGATGAGCACCCCCCCTGCTGGGCAGTGGCAGGAGCCACACTCACAGAAGTGTGACCTCAAGTCCTCTTGGTGGTAGTTGGCTCAAACCGCCGGCAAAGCATACGTCCAAAGCCGGGCAGGACGCGCCAGCCCCTGCTCACACTACATGCTGCACTTTCGCGGTGGGTTGTCCGCATGCATAAGGCTGCATTCAGCTGCCCACATGCAGGCGCTGGCCGCCAGCCTGCGGGCCAGCCTGCTGGACAACATGCGTGGGGCCGCAGGCAGCGCCGGGGAGCACCTTGGGCTGCTGCAGCAGGCCGCCGCCCTGCAGCTGAGCTCGGCCCTGCAGCTGGTGGACAGGCAGACAGAGGCGGCGGTGCCCCAGCTGCAGTGCGTGCTGGAGCTGCTGGAGACGGGTCTGCAGCTGGCTGGGCCCCTGGCGGCGGGAGGGGTGGGGGAGGAGGGCGGAGGACCCGGGGCAGTGGAGGGGGCGCAGAGGGAGGCGGCAGCGGCAGAGGCAGCGCAGGCTGTGCGGGCCTCCTTCCAGGCCATGCAGCTGCAGGTCGGGCTGGCAACACAGGCCAGGGACGCACCCCTAGGGCCCTAGGGGGCTCAGCCAAGCCCCTGCTGCCCTCCCCCCTGCCATACTGGCCATGCCCTCCTGGACCCCGTCACACGGCTTGACGCCACACAGGCCAGGGACACCCCCCTAACGCCCTCACCCAGTCAGGCCCCTGCTACCCTCCCCCTGCATACTGGCCAGGCCTTCCTGGACCCTGTCACACGGCTTGGCCGGCCTCCAGCATCTCTATGCACTGCCTTAGCCAGCCTCTAGCACACCCCAGCCCGCACACCTGCCCTGCCCTGCCCTCCTGCACCACCACCCCCTGGTCACGTGCATCCTGCCCATCTGCATCATGCCGCAGCATGCCCCTCCGCACCTCGGCATCACGCTCTCCTGCATCACGCCCCACCACATGGCTCAGGGGTCTCTCACACCGCCCTTCCTTGCATGAACATCACCTGCAGGGATAGCTAACCCACCATCAGGCTTGTTGGTCACCCTGCAGCGCCCATGGTGCCCTGCGTGCGCACGGGGTGCAGGTACAGTGTTCAACTCCTGGACAGCCTGCATGGCTGCATGCTTGCATGTGGCCAGGTGACACAGCTGCTTGCTGAGTGTGCACTGACCCTGGGCCAGCCACACAAGGCGTTGGCACTGGCGGACAAGCAGCTGGAGCTCTACCAGGGCTCTGGACCTCCCGCATGGGACATGTGGCTGCTGCGCATGCGGGCCCAACTGCAGCTCAAGGCAAGTGCAGGCACCCCACCAGCTGCTGCTGTGCCCGCATGCGCCATGCACCGCCGACCATGCAGCATGCAAGCTCCCATGCTCCCATGCAACTCTGATCACATCCAATGCGTGCATGGTAGCGCTTTGCTCGAGGGCAGGGCGCTCTTGCAGCCTTGCACAAGCCAACTGCGGCTTGGCAGGCAAGTGTGATCAAGTGTGGGGTGTGACCAGCTGGCTGCCTGGGGGCCTGAGGAGGAGGGCAGGCAGGACGACAGCAGCCCTCCGGCCCCCTGCCCGCCCCTTCCCTCTGCCTACAGGATGTGGCGGCAGCAGCCTACCAGCTCGCCTCAGTGTCAGCAGACGGCTCCTGTCCCCTACCCGTACTGGACAGCGCCTTCACCCTGCTGCTGCATCCCCCTCCCCCACCCCCACCCCCACCTGCCGACTCTTCAAAGGTCCCCCCAGCTGGGGTCAGCAACGCGGCTGCTGCCGCACCCCTGAACAGCCTGGAGCCCCGCTGCGCCGTCCTGGTGGTCCAGGCTGCCAGCAGCGCAGTGTTGCACCACGGTGCAGCGGCAGTGCAGCTGGTGGTGGCAGTCTGCTCGGCCCTGCTGTCCGGCTGCGCCAGCTGGGCCACTGGGCAAGACCCCCTCCCCCCTAACACTCCTCCCTCTGGCAGCGGGCAGCAGCAGCAGCAGGTGCTGCTGGGTGGCGGCAGTGGGCAGGGGGCGGATGGCGTTGAGACAGGAGATGCAGAGGCAGAGGCAGGGCAAGGGCCAGGGGCAGGCGGGGTGGGACCAGCGGGTGCAGCTGACAGCGTGCGGCTGAAGGTGCGGCTGGTGCTGCAGCTGCTGGGCTGTGACCATGTGGAGCAGGCGCTGCGGCAGTGCGCGGAGGGGGCCAGGCTGCACTGCTTCCAGGCCCTGCACGCCACCGCCTGCGGACTGTACCAGGCTAGGTGGGCTGGGCTGGGCTGGGCTGGCTGGGCCTGGCTGCTGGGGCCCCTGCACTGGCACTGCGCCACACAGTACTGTGCACACTGTCAGGAGCAGCCTACGCAGAGCGCTGTGCGGCCTGCCTAGGAGCCACCCTCCCTTGTGGCTCGCGGCAGACAGTCAGACAGAACAACAACACTATGCGGGTGTCACTGGATGTGCCCTGGCCCAGCATCACCGCACTGCACCGCACCGCACCGCCAACACATTGCCTTGCAGCCTATCTTCCTGGCTTGACCCCTGACCCTGTCATTGCAGTCCCTGTCGAGCAGCTGCTGCTGCCACCTGCCTGCTCTGTGGGATTAGGAAGGCGTGGCCAGCTGTGGCGGGGCCTGACTGCGCTGCCTGGCTGCCCCTGTGCAGGCACTACCAGCTGGCCCGCTCCCTGCTGACCGCAGCCATGGTGCACGCGCCCCCACACGCACTGGGCCCTGTGGCGCGCCTGGTGGCCAGCTGTGACCTGGGCAGGGGGGCGTGGGACAGCGCGGCGCACTACCTGCAGCTGGCAGAGCAGCAGCAGCCGGGTGGGTGAAGCCCGCGTACTGGGCGGGTGGGCAGGCGGGTGGGCATCGGTGGGTTCTTTCGCGCTATATATAGGTCGCTTTGCGAGGTGCACTATCGCGCATCGCGCTATTTGATTGGCCCCTGACCTGCAGTTTTGTGTGTGTTAGTGTGAATTTCGTTGAGCTATCAATGCAAGGGTATGAACCGATGCCATGCCACCTTAAGTTATGTGTCATGCATTAGGTCGAAACGAAAACAAATATACCGGTGGGCATGCGGGTGCAGGGGGGTGGGCAGGCGTGAAGAAGACAGGTCTGGGTATGTAGGCGTGGGGGGGGCAGGGGGGAGGGGCAGGTAAGGTAGTAAAGTTTAACTTTTAGGTTGGCCATACCGTGGGGAGCTGTTTTGTGCAGCATGTGGGTGTATGGCTGGGGTGTGTAGAGGGGCATTGGCAGGAGGCAGGGTGAGGTGGCAGGGGTGTGTGGGCTGGGGGCAGCCCGCTGGCCTCCCAGCTTGAATAGACAGCTGCTCAGTCTGGTTGCGACCAGCATGGTGGCGGCTGTCATTGCCCTTGCATTGCCTAAGGGCTGCAATGTGGGGTAGGTGGGGGGCGCCACGGAGCGAGGCAGGGAGGCACTGGTGAGGAGGCTGAGCGGCAGCCCTGACCAGCCCTCAGCCGCCAGCCCCTAGCCCTGGAGCGCCTAGCCCTCAGCCAGTGGCCCAGCCCAGCCCAGCCCAGCCCACCTAGCCTGGTACAGTCCGCAGGCGGTGGCGTGCAGGGCCTAGCCCTCAGCCTCAGCCCCTAGCCCTCAGCCACCAGCCCCTAGCCCTAGAGCGCCGACCCGCCTCCTGCTGTGCCACAGCTGCTGCCGCTGCTGCCGGCTGTCCCTCGTGCGGCTCGCAGGCGTGTCTGCCACCAGGCTGCTGTGGCTGCGGCTGGCCATGCTGCAGCGCGACTGGCCGGCAGCGGAGCGTAGCCTGCAGTCGCTCAGCAGCGCACCTGACCACCAGCCTGTGTTCCTGCAGGTGAATCTACACTGCATGGTGCTCCTCCCCCTCCTCCCCCTCCTCCCCCTCCTACCCCTCCTACCCCTCCTGGCGGTTCCTCCTGGCCATCATACTGCTGCTATATCAGTGCCACCAACATGGGCGCATGCGCATGGGCAAATACAGCCGCTAGTGCAAGAGATGTCATGTCTGCTGTCTGCTGCCTGCTGCCTGTTGCCTGCTGCCTGCTGCTTGCTGCCTGCTGCCTGCTGCCTGCATTGTGCCTGCTGCCTTTACCCCGCTGCCCGCTGCCTGCTGTGCGCACCCACTGCAGGCAGCCTACCTTGAAGCCATGACCCACGCTGTGCACCACGCCCCCGCTGCCCGGCTGGCCGCCGCCTGCATGGCCCGCCTGCAGCACCACATCAGCACAGACTCCGGGGCAACCCAGCCACTAACCGCAGGGCAGACCCAGCCTTCAAACCCAGCCGCCCCTACTTTGCCCCCTAGCGCAGCGAACAGCGCCAGTGGGCCAGGCCAGGCCAGCCGGCCCCCAGCAGCAGGCTGCCCCTCACCAGCCCTAGTCAGCCACCAGCACCTGCAGGCGCTGGCAGCGGAGGAGCGGGCGGACACCCAGCAGGAGCTCAGCGGGCCCGCCTCCCCTCCATCTGCCCAGCTGCCAGGCCACGGCAGTCCGGGGGGGGGACCTGCGGCCCCTGGCCTGGGCTGCCTGGGGGGCGGCAGCCAGGGGTTCAGGGCGGAGCAGGTGGCGGAGGTGCTGCACTGGGCGGGCCAGATGTACGACCGTGAGGGCAGTCGCGCCTTCGCCGCTGCACCCGCTGACTGGGCCGTGCTGCAGGTGGGGTGGGAGAGCAGAGGGGAGGGGGAGGGGCTACTCCTGCTGGCATGCAGTCTGAGGAGCAGAAGATGGCTGCAGAGGGCAGGGGGAAAGGAGAAGAGGAAGGGGGGAGGGGGAAAGGGCAGTGGGAAAGGGGGAAAGGAGAGGGGGAGGGGGGCCTGCTGCCTGGTACAGGCCCATGAGGGCCACTGCCACCTAGCCGACCCCTTGCTGAGGACACTGCAGTCCGCCGGCAGCCCAGAACTGGCCGGCACCTGTCCTGCCTGCCTACCTGCCTGGCTGGCTGCAGGAGCTTTGCGGCTGGGCGCTGGGCGTGGGCGAAGCTGCTCAGAAGCTGCGCTCCTGGGCCTGTGCCCTGCGGGCCATGCAAGCCTGCCTGGCCATGGCCCACCCCCTTGGCTGCGAGCAGCCGCTACTGCCCGGCCCTGATGTGGCCAGAGCAGCCGCGGTGGCTGTGTGCGCCCTGCTGGGCCTGCTGAGCCAGCAGCCTGGCGAGGGGGCGGCCAGGGCGGCCATGCTGCTGCAGGCCGAGCAGCTGTGCCAGCGCTACCTCTCCCCCAACACTGCCAGCGCCTGCACCTCACCAGGGGGCACAGCAGCAGCAGGAGGGGGTGGGGGGGCGGAGCAGGGCAAGGGGAGTGGGCGGGAGGGGCAGCAATGCTGGGGCAGGCTGCTGCGCTTGCAGGCAGCCATCTTGGGCAAGGAGGCGGGAAGGTGCCGGCAGCTGATACTGGTGTGTGTGTGTGTGTGTGTGAGTGTGTGTGTCTCCCGCATAAGATCAGAGCCCTGTGCAGATCTGAGCAGTGTGCCGCCTGCCCGGCATCAATTCTTGTTGCAGCTCTTGTTCACGCAGTGCAGGGCAGTGCCTGGTGCAGCTAGGGGTGCGCTGCTTGCCTTCCCCTGCCCTCTGCTGCCCTGACCACCACCACCACCGCCACCACCACCACCACCACCACCACCACCACCACCACCACCACCACCATCTTTACCACCACCACCACCACCATCATCATCCTGACCTGCTGCTGCTGCTGACTGGCTGCTGACAGGCCCCGCTGCACCAGGCCATCAGGCAGCATGCTAAGTGTGGCAGCTGGGGTGTCCTCCCTTGCTGCTTCTACTGCTGCTGCCCATGCTAAGGACCATCATCAGCACCAGCACCAGCACCAGCGCCCCTGCTGCTGCTGCTGCTGCTGCTGCTGCTGCAGGAGTGGCCGACCTCTGGCCCTGAGTCAGGGCGTGACAGCCAGCTGCAGCTGAGCAGCCTGGCTGCATGCTGCGCCGCAGACACAGCCTGGCGCTGCCCAGCCACGGCCTGCCTGGTGGCCGGATGCGTGCTCAGACTAGCCAAGGGGACGGCTGGGCCACACCCCGCTGCCTGCGCCAAGGTGGGCACATCAGGCAAGACCAGGCCAACCGCCTGCAACCGCCTGCAACTGCCTGGATATATAGTTGTTCATCTTGTCATTGCAAGGCAGGGCGACTGTAGCTACTGAGTACACAGGCATAGGCCAGGCTGCTGGGTCTGTTGAGCGTGGAGGTGGTCAGCATGACCCTGATGCAACTCGCTGCACCTTAGGGAGCAGTGGGCTGAGCTGCCCTGCCCTGACCCTGACCCTGACCCTGACCCTGACCCTGACCCTGACCCTGACCCTGACCCTGACCCTGACCCTGACCCTACCCCTGACCCTACCCCTGCCCCTGACCCTGACCCTGACCCTGACCCTACCCCTGACCCTACCCCTGACCCTGACCCTGACCCAGACCCCAGACCCCTGACCCCTTGCCCTGGTAGGCATTGGAGGTGCTGCACCGTTGTGCCGACTCAGCCCACACCCGCAGCCGCGTGCGAGCAGCCGCCATCACCACGCTGCGGCCGCTGCTGGGCCCCTCCCACCCCCCCAGCCGCCCCCCGTGCCCCCCCGGCCCCAGCAGCAGCCTGACAGTGCGGCTGCAGCTGCCCCCCGCCCTGAGGGAGCTAGGTCTGCCCGGCCCTGGTCCAGACCTGTCTGCGCTGCTGCTGGCTGCGCTGAACGAGGCCGGCTCTGCCACAGCTGCTGCCGCACTGCTCAGTGCGCACTCCTCACTCCAGCCCCCCCGCCCTGGTGGCATCAAGGGGGGCAGGGGGGTCAGGGACCTAGGGGTGTCAGGGGGCCCAGTGCCTGATGTCCCCATGGCCCCTCAGCCAGGCAGCTCTGGTGGGGCCGCAAAGGGGGAGATGGGGGCCAGGGCCAGCGGGGGGGCAGGGGCCGGGGCGGGTGATGGTCCCGCTCCTGATGTGCTGACCTGCAGCAGCAGCGGGCGGGGTGGCGGAGGCCAGGCAGCGTGTTGGGCGGCCTGGACACAGGTGCAGCAGCTGGGGGGGCTGGTGGCGGCAGCGGCTGGCTCAGCCCCTGACCTGGGGCAGCCTGGGGGTCTTGCCGCCACCCAGCCAGCCATGGAGGTGGTGGGGGGTGCTGGCGGGGCTGGCGTGAATGAGGAGGGGGGGAAGAGCAGCCACACAGGGGCAGGAGAAGCGGGAGAGCAGCAGCAGCAGCAGGGGGGGGCAGCGGGTGCCCTAGCAGGACTGGCCCATTGCGGTCTGTGGCTGCCCAAGGTGGGGGTGGGGGTGGGGGTGGGGGTGGGGGTGGGGGTGGGGGTGGGGGTGGGGGTGGGGGTGGGGGTGGGGGTGGGGGTGGGGGTGGGGGTGGGGGTGCTTTATGGTGTCTGCTCAAGGGTCTGGGGCTAGGGTCCTTTGCACTGACAGGGGCAGCCACCCCGAAGCTGCCAGGCAGGCGTTGCTATTAGCAGTGACTGCCCCTGGCTAAACCCCCTCACTCCACATTCATCCACCCACGTGGCTTGCATCCTCCTACACCGCACCCTGGCCCGCTGCAACTGCTGCTGCTGCCGCTGCTTTAGGCTGAACAGAAAAGCCTGCCTGAACTGTGTCCACCCCTAACCTATTTTACCAACCCTTGGCTGTACTGCAGTGTACTGCATGCTGTGTACTGCAGGCACAGCAGGCTCTCATGGCCAGTCTGGACTACCAGGGCCCATTGCCTGATCTGGACATCAGCTGCATGGCACCAGACCCAGCCCCACTGCCCCCAGCAGCCCCTCCACCTCAGCCACTGCCACCTCAGCCTTCTGCTGCGCCAGCGATTGTGGTGCCTGCGGCTCAGGAGCCACTGACCACCCCACCTGGCCCCGCCTGCCCGCCTGATGCCTCAAACCTAGCAGCAGCAGCAGCAGCAGCAGCAGCAGCAGCGCCCCTGCCACAGGCCTCCTCCCCCACCTATGATGCACTGTCTGCAGCAGCAGCAGCAGCAGCAGCCACTACCCCAGCTACCCCACCACCACCCCTGCAGCCACCTTCACCTGCTGCTCTTACTCCCTTGATCAACAATGCATGCTCTGATGGACCGGGCGGCACCCCCTCAGCAGCAGCAGCAGCAGCAGCCACTTCCCCAGACCCAGCCTGGTCGGAGGACCCGCCCTCCAGCCCCCCCGCCCCCCCCGCCCCCCACAGCCCCAGCCTCCCGCAGCCAGACCCAGCCTGCCCCGCCTGCCCCCGCTCTCTACAGCCCAATGCCCAGGACCTGGCAGCGGGCAGGGACAGCGCAAGACCAAGGCAGCCCAAGCAGCTAGCTGCTGCAGCGCTGCCAGGCAGCCCCCGGGACCACCTGACCCCTGGGGGGCCTGGGGAGGCCCCAGCAGCCCCCCCTCCCCCTGCAGCCCGCCCCTCATCCCCAGCGCCCTCCCCCCTGGCACTGCCTCACATCCCCCTTGGGGCAGCAGACTGGGCTAGTGGTCCAGCTGTCCAGCCCGCAGTGCCCACTGACCAGGCCGCCAGCCCCCCCACCCACAGCTGCCACCACCACCACTGCCCTGACCCAGACGCTGCTGACCTGGCAGTGGGGCAGCCCCCCCCTCCCGGCCCCTCACCCCCCTGGGAGGGTGGTGCAGGCAGCAGCAGGGGCTGGGGCTCCCCCCCCGGCTCAGGCCTCAAGCGCCGCCTCAGCAGCGTTTGGGAGGTGGAGGGGGCGGCGGCTGCTGCCAGCCCCCCCAAGCTGCAGTGCCTCAGCTCTGATGGCCGCAGCACAGACCAGGAGCAGCAGCTGTGCAGCCCTGCAGCAGCGCCACACCACGCTGCCGACAATAACTGTCACACTAGTCAGAGAGAACAGAGGTGTAATTTACAAATCACTCCTGGTGCAGGGGGGCCACCAGGGGCGGAGGCAGGCAGCCCAGTGCCAGGCAGCCAGCCCAGCCCCCCTTGGCTGTACAGCCAAGACGTCCATGGACCCCAGACCAGCCCTGCGCCACCCCCACTGCTGCAGAATCCACGTCCGGGTGGTCACACTCCGGTTTTGGGCTGGCAGCCGGCAGTTGAGGGGGGGATGGGGGGCCCCTCCGCCCACACCCCACCACATCCCAGCCAGGCAACTGGTCTGGCTGCTGACATGCAGGCTGCGGCCATACCAGCCACCCCCTCCTCATGCTACTGCTCTGACAGGGAAGAGGAGGGCCAAGGTCAGGGCCAGGGCCAGGGCAAGGGGTCATGCAGCCAGGCCCCCGGCCCTGCTCCCCGCTCCCCCGGCATCACCCCGAGGCCTGCCCCCTGTGGGGGGTCACAGGCCTCGGGGGCAGGGGGGAGGGTAGAGGCAACCCCTCCTCCTTCACCGCAAGCTGGCACAGACGCTGCTGCAGAAGAGGGAGGAGGAGCAGCAGCAGCAGCAGCAGGGGCAGCAGCAAAAGCAGCAGTTAAGAGCTGCAGCCCACTTGTGCAAGTGCAGGTCAGCAGTCATCCGGCCTTCCCTGATGCCCTATTTGGTGAGGGCAAGGTAGAGGGGGAGGGGGCAGGCAGCGGCTGTGCCTGGCAGTCGACACAGCCTGCTGCCTGCTCCCCACCCCAGTGGAGGTGCCAAGGGTCGGGTCTCGGCAGGCAGGCGGTGGCTGATGATGAGCTGCTGGAGGTGGGGGACCTGGAGCTCACACCCAGCTGACCCGGTAGTTCCTGGTCCCGGCCATGGGGCCTGGACCCGGTAATTGTCCCCCTGGTTAGCCCTTGGGGTATGTGATGTGGTCAAAAGGCTCTACCCCACACTCCCAGCTACAATGCGTTCCTTTCCTGGACACAGCTGCATGATTTCAGGCCATCACAATGCAGCTGTGCCCGGTTCTCAGTCGAGCAACCCTTGTGCACCTGACACCAGGATGACACCAGGGGCGGATGCTTCTTCGACTCAGCTGGCTCAGGGCTGTGCGCATGCCAGGACACTGCCTAAGGCCTGTCGCACTGAGCTACCCACCACAGGTCACAGGTCCTGTACCTCCATAAACATAGATCTACATCGCCATGTTGGCATCACGGTCAGCATCATGGAGGGCACATGGAACTGTTACGGAGCCATGCACACCACACGGCATTGCTTGAAGCAGCCGGGGGTGAAGCAGCTGGTGGGCAGTCAGGATCGGAGGAGGGTACAGCTGGTGCTGCTTGCATAACCAAGGGTGGTGGCAAAGAGCAGGATAAGCATTCGCAGCCATGTCACATAATGGGGCTGGCAACCCCCCTTTCACAACCCCTGGAAATGCATGACTCTGGTGAATAGTTTGTTTTATTGGATTCGTCTGGAACGCTTGTGCCCTTGTGCAACGATGCATCAGCCCAGTTTGCTGGAGTAAGAGGCAAGGGAGGCAAGGGAGGTTCAGTTAGGCTGCTTGCCCAGTGGCCAAGGGTCATTTGAAGTACGGTCATTTGAAGTTTCCTACAGTCTCCTATAAGGAAAATGTTAATAAAATGCGCTCCTAACTACAGCAGCATTCCCTACTCTCATGGGCAGGTGAAGCTTTATCTGTTGTCCGAACTGGGTAACTGCGACCTACAGCCGGTACCAATACCTGGTTCACTACCCCAACCCGCTTGCGAAGGCCAGGAAACCTATGTTGGCATAAAACACATGCTTTTATGTAAGCAACAGTTCTAGCATTGTGTGCTACTGTGCTACAGGCTGCTAGGCTTGGGCCTATGATGGCTGGCCAGGTGAGACCCCAGGCAAGCCCTACCAGAGCTCAGGGCAGCCTAACTACAGCATGGTTTACATTAATGCTTGGTGGCCTTGTGCACCAGTGGGGCAGTGTTGCCTCAGCTGAGTAGGGCCACGGGTAGCACCATAGTGTTGCCTGGAGGCAGTCTTACAGCCCCCTCGTCCCTCACTAGGGCCTCCATCAGAGTTGGACAACTCAGGATGATATTTAAGGGCTGTGTGGAGTTATGTTTCCATGCACATGGCACTGGCGCCTACCACCTACACCATTGCCTCACCCCTGTGACAGGGCTATAGTCTAGAATCGCATGACAAACATGCACAAGTGACAGCTCAAGAGAGGGGCCACACACTATTGTGCCCCAGCAGGCTGTTGCTGATGGGCCTTGGGTGGCCGGTCTTGCACCCGCTTGTAGCCCAGGCCAGGGTACGCCTTGCCCTGGGCCGGCAAAGCTGCATGCTCTGGCCACCAGCACAGCTCCAGTGGCCGCCACCTGCTCTCCCCAATGCGCTGCATTGCAGTCCCGATACAGCCTAATGAAGCGGTGAAGTTGAGCTGACCAGCCCACAGGCCAGCTGGTCACGGGTGGCACACCGCTTCTACCCAGTCTTACGGCCCATGCCCATGTAGCCAACGCATGGCTTGCATGCAATCCATACAAGTACAAGCCAAGAACGGCCTAGCACCCCTTCATACACTAAACAAAGTTCAAAGGCAAACAAGCGACCTAGGCAAGGCAAGCGCAGGACGTGCAGTCGTCCAGGCAATGCTTTCCACCCCCCCCGGTGTTCATACCCCCTGCAGGCCTGTAACAGACTTGCGGGGGCTTCTCGAGTCAAACCACGAGGAAAGAAGTGTGATGCATTGCCCACGCATGCTCGCATTACCATGCCTGTCTTCATCCTCAGCCTTGAATGCCAGTTGGTGGTCCGCGTTTGAATACAACCCTGAAATTCTCATGCTGCATGCATCACACTGCATGCACCCAAGGCACTCACAATGCCGCACTTGTTCATTGTGCTGCACTTGTTGATCACAGCTCATCATACCAAGGTCACAGAGCAGAAGCCACAGCTGAAATACATGCAAAACATCAGAGCAGCACATGCAGCTCAAACACTGGTGGCAGCAAGGACATCACCCTAACCCTAACGGAACGCACCCACCCCCTCCCCATGCCATTCATGAGGGTCCAGGTGTAGGTCCGAGAATAGCTTAGACATACTGACCAACACTGCCCCAGCTGAGGTTGAGGTATAGCACTACTGGTTGTACAGTGTAAGGACCAGCAGCTATACAGGCAGCACTGGCATGTACATGTAAACATCACACTGGTTGCCTCACAGACCCCTCACACATCCTCCTCACCCGTCACTCACCGCCTGTCAGACCAGTTGCCGCCGCAAACAGCAAGAAGCAGCAGGTAAGCATGAGCGCAAACAGGAGCTGGCCAAACCGCTTCTGGTCCAGGTGTTGAAACAGCACCAAGGCCCCTAGGGAACAGGCGGCCAGGTGCAGCACAGAGGCGCTGCCAAACATGAGCATGTCTTCCTGGTGCAGCATGCCCAGCGACCAGTAGGCCAGCAGCCGGATCTGGGTCAGGTTCACGACGGCGCCCACGGCCCTGGCGACCGCCTTGGGTGTGTCCAGGCAGGTGTACAGCAGCCTGCGGGGCAGCAGGGGGCAGCGTGGCGCAGGGAACAGCACCCACGACGCCTGGGCAGCAGGCCCAGACAACCTCCCTCTCTGCTGCCTCATCAAAGCTGTTGCACTGCAGCGGTGTGGGGTCACGCTGGCAGCTGCTAGTGGTGTCAAGCAAGGTCATGTGAAAGCATGCATAGACTTCATGCATATTCCATGCTTGCCAGGCAGCAGCTGTGTTTGAGACGGGCTGTGTCTGTCTTATGGTCTTGACAGCGGGTTTGCAGGTTTGTTTTGACCCTTCAGATGTGCGACCCCTCTTAGCTTCGTGCTGTGGGTCCGCCAGACGCTTGGGTCAGCCAGGCGCTTGGGTAGGGCTCTCTACTGTCATGTATGTGTGGTGGAGTGCTGGCTGAGCCTCCAGGGGTCTTGCTCGCTGCAAGCTGGCCCCAAGCAGGGCCCAATGCAGCTCTGCGTCAGGCTGCTGTCCCTCTGAACAGTGTGTCAGGCAACTCACATGATGGGAGGGCCGCCCATGCCTGTGAGGCCGTCCATGAGGCCAGAGGTGATGCCCGCCAGGCAGGCAGCCCCCACAAGGACCTGGTTGTCCCGCTGCCGCGCGAATGCCCACGCAGCCTGCCGCACTGCCTGCCACTGGCCTCGGGCAACCAGGCGCCAGAAGCCCGGCCCAGAAGCCGCATCTGAGGTACCACCCTTGCAAGCGCTGGCCTGCCTGTCCGTGTCATATGCCTGGCCGTCCTCTGCCACTTTTTGGGGGATATCCCTGGGCGTAGGCGTTCCAACCCTAGCTGTCGCATCCACCCCCACACCCTGGTTGTGGCTGTAAGCCAGCCCGTCTGCTGGTAGGACAACCAGCGCCAGCTGCAGTGCCTCTCTGTCCTGGTCATAGCGGTGAGTCTGGCTCTGGGGCGACGCCGGATGCATATGACGGCCAGGGGTAGTGCTGCCTGCCGCCAGCCCCTCCTCCCCACCTGCTGGCCCACACTGCTGGCCCTGCATCAGAGGTGCCAGGGCTGCAAGCAGCGCTGGTGGAGGCAAGCGCGGTCCAGGTGTAGCATCTGGCACCAGGCAGGGGGGGGGCAGGTCAGCCTCCGCTTGCGGCCTGCCTGCCAGCAGGGGCAGGGCCTCAGTTGGGTGCCTCACTTCCCCGGAGGTCCAGTCACCTGAAGGCAGGACATCAGTGGTGGGGCTGGGTGCAGGCAAGGAGCTGCAGGCAGGCAGGGCAGGACAAAGGAGGGTGGTGGGGCAGGTGAGGCCTGAGGGCAGTAGCTCCGCACTGCAATCTGCCGTGGGCACTCACTGTGTGGCAGGTAGCTGGTGAGCAGCTGGCCAGCCTTGATGGAGTCCCCTCTGGCAAACTCAGGAGTCCACCTGCACCACGATCAAGCCTAGTGTCAGCACAGCCTTCGTTCCTGCTGCAGCACACAACTAGTAAAGTAGGAGAAGTAGAGTTAGGAGTGAGAGTGAAAGTAGCAGGAGAAGGATTAGATGGACTTAAATGTACTTGGATGCATTTAGATACACACACTGCTGGCCTGTAAACCCGCCTAAACCCTCCAGGTCATCAGCAGTAGGCTGCTTGGTGATCATGTGCATCGTCCATGCAACTTGGCGGAGAGCCCCAGTGCAGCCTGGTGGAGCCAGCAGGTCGGCCAGGCCTCGCGGTCCTAACGGTCAGGGCAACCTGCTTGGGGTCATGAGTCCACACCCTATCACCTGTGCGCATACGCTCCTTGCGCACCCACACCCTATTGCTGGCCACCTTGCTGCTGGCTGCTGCCAGCAGGCCACCTGCAGCTTTGCCCCCTACTGACTGGCTCAGCTGGACACAGCAGCACCCTCCCTGGCGGCCTGAAGCCCTGCGCCTGCCAGGCCTCACCTTCTTGACAGCTGCTTCAGCCTCGTGCTGACTGCATCGCAGCTGAGGCATAGGAGCAGGAGCAGGGTGCAGGCCATGATGAGCTCGACCACCTGCCGGTTAAGTACTTTCAGGGCTGCAGCACCCAAGGGAGATGTTGCTGCTTTGCCGAGGGTGAGGGGGATGACAAGACGCCAGTCTAAGTGCCTGTGGGCTTCAGACATTATGACCATGGGAATGGCTGCAACGGCCGTCGCCACTGCATCAGTCATCACCACTGTCTGCAGAGGGCCTGCGGCGCAACAACACAAGGTAGAGCGCAGAGTAAGGTGAGACAGGGCAAAATGAACTTGGTTGTCCCGGCTTGTGTGTACCTCCGTCGATGCGACAGGAGCTCAGGAAGACCCACACTAAAACCAGGATGATGGCGCTCCCAAAGCCGGAGCAACCCTTTACCAGCCCTCCACATGTTGTACCCGTAAGTATTACCGCCCAGGCAGAGGCCGTGGGTGCCATTGCGTGCTAAGCACGTTCGAGCAATTAGAGCAGTCAAGTTTGAATCTGTTGTGCAAGCTCTGGTGTGTCGAGAAAAGTTATACGCATCGCATCGGCATCGGCCTGGCATGCGATGGACCCAACTCTTGTTGCGCGGCTGATCTCTGCCATCAAAGAAGCCGAACAGCCAGGAGCGCGCCCCAGCCAGGACCAACTTGCGAAGAGCTGTCATGCCAAACTGCAATATGATCTACCAGTGAGGCAGAAACTCAGATGCCGACACTGAAGCGCACAAACCCCGCCCTGAGCTGCCAACTTTCCAATGCTGCTATCATTTGAAACTAGCAACGCGTACTTATCCTGTGTGGGGTACGCTAAACCCCGCACAGTGTACACATATTTTGAATTGACCACAATAGAAAGATTACGATGAGGATAACTGGCTACCCCTCCCATTGAACGACCACGTAAGGGACATTTGACTTTGCGGCGTGAGAGTTGAGTTGTCATTTTAACGCGGAACGTCTCGGCGTCTCGTTGCGGCGTGCCTGGTGAGAGTTGAGTTGTCATTTTAACGCGGAACGGAATCTTTGCGTCGCGCTTGCGCCCACGGTGACCGACCAATCATGCAGCAGGGGCACTCACATGATGGGCTCACAAGGTGCTGATGCTGCTCCTCGGCAGGTGAGGTCACAAGGTTGGTGGCAGGCCTGGTGAGGATGGACAGCCCTGGTAGGTGCAGCAGTCCCTGCAGCTGAGACTGTGATGGGTGGTGGTCAGGGAGATGGTGGGGGCAGGGCGCATGGGCTGGCCCAGGCTGTGCAGCTGCTTGCGTGGGTGTGGAGCAAAGATTGGGCATGAGATGCAGCTGGCTGGATAGCTCCTGCCCCTGCAGCCGCTTGCCCACGGCAAACGCAGCTGTAGCAGCCTCAGCGCAAGTCCTGTGGGCTGGTGGAATCAGTGCGGACTCCAGGTTGTCGCAGGCCTTGATGACTTCAGCCATCTGGGCTGTGACATGGCCGATGGCTAGTAGACTCTGTCCGGAGCGGTAAGAGGCTGCCTCCCCCTCCACATGGATCTCCACCCAGCCTGTCACAACCATGAGCGTGACTGTGCGGAATGCGTGACATGGACGAGCCATGCAAGCATGACAGGCGGTTGTATCACGGTAGATGGTGATTAGTGGATGATGGTTGATGTGACCTGGTCACTGTGGATGGATTTGTGTGTGTATCCTGTGACTTGCATAATAGTTCTGACATGGTTGCATGGGGGTTGGGTATTTGTAGTGGATTGGGATGCTGCGGCGGCAGCTTAGAAGACCTGACCAGCTGTCCGATGTAATCACGGGCACCCAAGTCTGGAGGTATTCTCAGCTCACTGCCATCGGCATCTGAAGGCCGGCACCATACTGGTGACGGGTATCAGCTTTGCCTTGCTTGCTGCTAGTCGAGGCGTCCTTACTCATTTCGTTTGCTATCTTACATTTCTTCTAAGCCGTAGCTCCGCGGTGCGTGTTTCTTTAACACGTTCGCCCAGTGCACTAGCGCTTACATCCGCATTCGTGCTTGCGCGAGGTGGCTGCCATAACTCAGCCGCCTGTACTGGGCACACCGTTGGAGCTTAACGGACCGTACAGCTCCACGGACAACCCAGTCTTCGACGCAGCAGCACCGCCCCAGGAACCAGCCCCAGCCCCAACCCGCAGCAGCCGAGCAGTACAACCCATGGCGCTCGTCTCCATGGCGGTGCCAGAGCTTACAGGCACTTCCCGCCTGGCCTTCAGAGCTTTCAGCCTCAAGCTGCGGGCGTACCTAGGCCTCAACCTCCACATACCGGTGAATGCGTTCCATCACCTGCTGGCCAGCTCTGCCATGGATGGCGTGTTCTTTCAGTCCATTGCAGATGCTTATGAGCAGCTGGTAGATGGCTGGGGTGACGAGGCTGACAGGGCAGAAGCATTAGAGGCCTTGCTAGACCTGGTGGAGGAGCAGCTGATAGACCCACCCAGCCACCAGGCAGGCCTAGACCCAGCTCTCGTGCTAGGGGGCAAAGGGTGCAGCAGCGCTAAGGCTTTCGCCACAGCCTTTGAGAGCGCTGTGAATGAGGCCATCAGGCGTGGCACACTAACTCACTTCACTGCCATCAACCACCTCTTCTCCCATTGCCTGCAAGTGCCCACCATGCGCCAGGAGCAGCGCACCAAGCTCAGGGACGAGGCTGTCCGCCTATTCCACCAGGCTGTGCCGGATGCAGAGGACCGACAGGATCAGCGCGCCTTCAGAGCTGCCTTGCATGCAGTCAGTGCAGCGCATGAGAACCTGCTTGACAGCATGCGTTATGTGCCTGCCGCTGCTGATCGCCCACCGCTACGCGCAGAGCAGGACCCAGTGTCAGAGGAGGTGCTCGTGTTGCGGCAGCAGTTGGCTGAGCTTCAAGCTCGGGCGCTGCCTCAGCCCCCGCATCGCCAGCGTGCCCGGCAGCCCATGCCACAGCCCTTGCTGCAACCCATGCCACATCACCTGCAGCAGCCCATGCAGCAAATGGGTTACCCAATGTCGCACCCTGCCATGCAGCAGCCGTTGCCATCTGTCATGCCCATGTCCCAAGCTTTTGCTGCGCCACCAATGCAGCTGGGTTATGCAGCCATGCCTCAGCCTGCCTTGCGTAGTGCACCCATGCAGCATGCGCCCATGCAGACCCAGCGCTCGCGGCCTGCCAAGACCTGCCCTCTCCACCCCTATGCTGGCCATGATTTGGCTGAGTGCAGGCAGTTCCAGGCGATGCCACCTCATGAGCAGCAGAGAGTCATTGGTGGAAGTGCTCCGCGCGCAGCGCATGCCGTGGCTGCGCACCCGGCTGGCAGTGTGGTGTCCCGCGTCATCACTGACCCTAGGCAACGCACGCCTCTGCTGGACAGGGGGTATGTGCCTGATGCCCCAGCCCATGCGCAGCACACCTGCAGCTACTGCCACAAGCGCTACCATGCCCCTGAGCGTTGCTTCAAGCTGTACCCCCACATGCAAGCAGCTCCTTCCCCCAGCCTGTCAGGTCCTGCTCGAGCCCACACCGTGTCAGCAGAGGGGTCCGGGTTGGGTGCATGGGACATGTCAGGGCATTGGGTGTCGCAGGATGCGCGGGTGCAGCCCCTCTCCTACCCTGAGCATGGCAGCTTCTGCATCATCACAGCTAATGCAGCCAGAGCAGTGCCATTCACGCCTATGTCTGCAGCCCTGCCTGCTGGTGCCACCCACACCCTGCCTAAGGCTGCAGCCCCTGCTCCTCCTGCTGCCCCAGCCACCACCCCCACCATGGGCTCTGTGTTTGCCACCCAGCCCGGCCTGCAGGAGCTGGCTGTGCAGCTGCAACACCTTGCTCAGCGTGTAACGCGTATTGAGCAGCACCTCTCGCCCAGTGTCGCACCTGTTGACACTGCTGCTCACATCGCTGCTGAACCTCCACGAGCGGCCGCTGTGCGTGCTGCCTGCCACACCGCCGTGCCCAACCAACACCTCACCTACTTCTCCAACGTCACGGTGCAGTCAGGGTGTGCAGTGGCTGACAGTGAGGGCCAGCTGCATCTGCTCCAGGGTGTCATGCTGGACGGGGGCAGTGACAGCTGCCTCATTTCGCATGAGTGTGCAGCCGCGCTGAACCTGCCCCTCACCCCTTGCAGCCGTCGCTTGTCCACTGCGAGTGGTGCAGAGGCCTTAGCCACCCAGGTTGCCACCCTGCGCGTGAGTCTCAGCTATGGCACTCCCCATGCCATGGTGCACGACCTGGAGGCCATTGTCATGCCTCCTGGTAGCCCCCTTGCTTACGACCTGCTGCTTGGAGCCAACTTCCTCTCGCAGACCAAGGGCGTGTGCGATGTGTACGACCGGCAGTTCTCTTATTGCCCCCGGCTGCACAGCCATGGAGACGTCCGCACCTCTCACTCACTGCCAGTCACTGGGCCCAAAGGCTGCCTTCCCCTCCTATACTCAGCGCCCATGGGCAGCAGCCAGCTGCTTGTGGCTTGCACTGCCGTGTCCCACAGCCTGGTTCAGCCCTGTGCAACCAGCGGCACCGCCTCTGCCATGATTCACACCTCGCCTTTGGTGCATGTGCAAGTGGGGACAACTCCAGCAGCTGCTGGCACCACCACACCCAGCGCAGTCAGCCGTGGGGGTGACCTGGCAGCTATGGAGTGCGCCTTGAGCAGGGTGGCCACCGGTGATGAACCCATACCAGCAGGATCAGGGGTGAAGCCGGTGCGCAGCCCAGCCCAGCCAGTCACCCGCAGGGGGGGAGGGGCAGCTGTTACTTCTGTCCCCTCCTCAGCACTAGACCCTGCAGCTCAGCGCATGTCTATGCCAACCAGCGCACCGCAGCCTTCAGCATCCCACCTGGCTGTGGGCACCGCTGCAGCCCGGCGCTTTGCCATCCCACTGACCACGGCCCCACCACCGCAAGTTCCTCCCATGCCTCCGCTGCGCGCATCCCCTCCACCCACGCCGCAGTGCTCCTCCAGGGAAGTGGCATGGGGATCTCTCTCACCGCTGCGGTTGGTTCTCTCTCTCCTCTTCCTCTTCTGGCTGCCCTCCATGGTGTCTTGCCTGCCGCCCCCTGTGCCGGGCATGTGCTCACCTGCCATCACATGCTCTGCCATCACCATGGTGTTGCCTGATGGTCCTGCTGTCAATCCCTCCCCACAGCAATACACCCAGCTGCCCAATGGTGTGCTGTTGGCTCAGCATGCGGCTCTATCCCAGCAGCAAGCACATCGCATGGCGGCTCTGGTTGCAGCTCATCCTGGTGCTTTTGCTCATTCTCTGAGTGACCTCACTGGTTACAAGGGCCCACGTGGTGCTTTTCGCATTGAGCTGTCCACCACAGATCCCATCATCACCAAGCCCCGCCGCTATTCTGACCTGGAGTTGCAAGTGACTGACAAGAAGGTCCAGGAGCTGGAGGAGGCAGGCATCATCCAGCCCGTCACCGGCCCGTGCGACTATGCCTCAGCACCCACCCTGCCCATGAAGAAAGATGCTCAGGGGCAGTGGACAGACACCCGGTTCTGCATTGACTTCCGGCGGCTCAACGACGCCACCAAGTCTGACCGGTATGGGTTGCCTCTGCCAGAGGAGATGTTTGCCAGGGTGGGCAGCGCCAGGTGGTTCAGCAAGCTGGATATGCGCTCAGGGTTCTTGCAAATCCCTGTGCACCCTGATGACCAGCTCAAGACTGCGTTCTGGGCACGCAACCGCCAGTACTGCTACACTCGCATGCCGTTTGGGCTGAAAAATGCCAGCGCTGAGTACCAGCGTGTCATGGACGCAGCCATCACCAGCGCCAGCCTGTCCCACTGCTGCATGGCCTTCATTGATGATGTGCTTGTGTACAGTGACAGCTTTGAGGCACACTGTGAGCACGTACAGGCCCTGCTGCAGATGTTGCAGACCATCGGCATGTTCGCGCACCCTGAGAAGACCATCCTGGCCGCTGACCGTGTGGAATACCTGGGCCACGACGTCTCCGTCCATGGGCTAACCCCCACTCAGGCAAAGTGCCAGGCGCTGCGTGACATGCCTGCCCCCACTGATGTATCCAGCCTTCGCACAGCCATGGGTGTGTTCAACTACTATCGCTGCTACATTCCTGACTTCAGCATCATTGCTGCCCCCATCACCTCTCTCACAAGGAAAGGGGTGGCGTGGTGTTGGGGTAGTGAGCAGCAGGCCGCCTACAGCACTCTCAAAGACAGGATTTGCACTCCTGGCTTAGTGCTGCGCCGCTTTGACCCTGAGCGCCCCCTTGTCCTGCACACTGACTGGTCTCGGGAGGGCTGTGCGGGTATCTTAGGGCAGGTGGACACCAACGGGGATGAGTACATGGTGGCTTGCTGCAGCCGCAGCTGCAACGTGCATGAGCGCAACTATGCCAGCTACACGGGCGAGATGCTAGCTGTGGTGTGGGCTGTCAAAACCCTCCGCTTCTACCTTCATGGCAGGCACTGACCACCAGCCTCTGTCTTGGCTGATGTCTGGGCAACACCACTCTGGCCAGGTGGCACGCTGGGGCATGCAGCTGCAGGAGTACGACTTTACCGTCAAGCACCGTCCTGGGGTTACCCACCAGAATGCTGACTCCCTGTCACGCTTCCCCAGGCCCACCTGCGCGGATTCCACTGGCGCCTGCCTCGACCCGCCTCCTGCCCTTGCCTCCCTTATGCGTGGCGCTGCCACCACCAGCCCTCCTAACCTGCCCTCACCCACCCTTTCAGCTGCCCTGGCCGCCATCACCTCTGACGACCTCCTGCTCGGCAACCAGGGAAGTGTGACAGATGCTTATCACCACGAACCCAACACACCCTCTTCCTATCCTTCCACCGCTTACCACACTCTCACTCACCGTGCCACCAGCTGGGTCCGAGCAGCTCAGCACATTCTCATTGCAACCTCCCCCGCCACAGCCCAGTTGGGAGTCACTTCTGGCTTACCTGACTCTTGCGCTGTGCGCATGCCACTTGCCATCAACACCACATGTGTGGCTTCCTCTTTCTTTCCGGCAGTGGCAGCAGAAGGGGTGGTGCTGCTTGAGCTGCAAGGGGGTCTTGGGGTTGGGTTAGAGATGCTGCTACGCAATGGTGTACACATCCTGCGCTACATCTCCTGTGACACATCTCCTTCCGACCTGCATCTCATCCCCCACCGTCTTTCTCAGCTGTCAGCTACGTACCCTGGGCTGTTGCCCCCTGCTGCTTATGCCTCTACACTCACCTCTCTGCCCCAGGATGTGGGCACCATCACTTCCGCCGACCTGGTGCGTGCTGGAGCGCGCGGTCCACATCAGTGGCTGGTTGTGGCCGGGTGGGAGTGTCCGCACCTTCCCACTCCTGGCAGCCTGGCTGGGCTGCATGGCCCGGTATCCAGCACCTTCCTTTCCACCATGCGGTTGGTGGGCTGCTTACAGCAGCTTCAACCCCTGCTACGCCCTGGGTATGTCCTTGTCAACACAACTCACCAACACCACTCCCAAGCCCACCGCAGTCAGTTCACAGCGGTCTGCACCAGCATTGGCACCCCACTTTGTTTGAATGCCCAGCTGGGTGCTGGCACCTGGTGGACCAACCTGTGCGATCCCAACCACTTCAGTGCTGTCCTGCACCATGCTCAGCCTCAGTCTGCTCATTCTCTGGTTGACATTATCTCACCTGTCTCAGCTGTCCCCACTGCGACCTTTGGGGGGAAAAGTGCCCTCCTCACTGCAGCAGGCAAACCTCGTGAGCCCACCAAGGAGCGGCACGCTATCACGGAGCGCTGCATGGACGCCACAACTGCAGGGAGTTTGTATGCTATCTCAGCTACTCTGCATCGTGCCAACCTGCTGCGTAAGCATGCACATAACTGCCTCTCTCTCTGCACGGCCTCGCACGCCCTGGTTGTCGCTGTCGGGGGGGGTGCACAGCTGATACTCAGCTCTCACACCAGCACCAACCAGACCTGCTCGCCTCTCCCAGCACCTGATCCAGTCCTGCCCACACCCGTAGCTGCGCAGCCAGCAGTTGTCATTGCCCAGCTTGCTGATGTTGCTGACACCGAGCGTGACATTCACGACGACACAGCCACAATGCAGTTGCTTCAGCACCACACCTTGCCTGCTGGGTTGCCGCATGCAGAGCAGCGTCGGGCACAGCGTCGCGCACAGGCTTATGTCTGGGACAGCCACAAGCTGCTTAGGCGCATGGCAGACGGCAGCACTCGCATTGTCCCTGCTCCTGCTGAGCGCCCACACTTAGTGTCCACCATGCACAACAACACTGGGCACTTTGGTGGCAGGCGCACGGCAGCTCTGCTGCAGCACACCTATTGGTGGCGTGGGTTAGCAGCTGATGCTCAGGCTGTTGTGGCACGTTGCACCGCCTGTGACAGGGTCAAAGCTGCATTCAATGCTAAATCCCCTGAGTTGCACAGCCTACCCATTCGTGCCCTCTTCTACCGCTGGGGTGTAGACCTCTGTGGTCCTTTCATCCCCAGCCGCTCAGGCCACAAGTACATCATGGTCTGCATTGAGCATTTGTCTAAATGGGTCGAGATCATCCCCATCCCCAATAAGGAGGCAGCCACCACAGCCTCAGCTTTTGCGCATCACGTGCTAGGACGCTATGGTGCCTGTGCTGAAGTAGTCACTGACGGGGGCACAGAGTTCCAGGGGGCCTTTGCAGAGTTGCTACAGCGCGCACTCATCGATCACAGAACCACCTCTGCCAACCACCCTCAGAGCAATGGGCTGTCTGAGCGATGTGTGCAAACTGTTAAGGCATGCCTGCGCAAGCACTGCACCAGCAACCGTGTCACTGACCAGTGGGATGATGCCCTGCCCATGATTGCTCTGGGGTACAGGTGTTCCACCCAGGAAAGCACCCGTATGACACCCTACGAGTTGCTGTTTGCGCGCAAGCCTGTGGTTCCCCCAGCCATAGCTGAGCGGGTGGAGCAGCCCATCAACTTTGACGACCCAGAGCTGGCTGCCGAGCTGGTGATGCACCGTGCAGCTGCTGTCACTGACAACATGGTCATTGCCATGGACAACCAGGCCGTCGCTCAGCACCGGGACCAGCTGAGGTATGCCATGACTCGCTCCGGCAGCTACCAGCCAGCAGCCCGCTCCTTCAAACCAGATGCACCACCCGCTCGTTTCCGCTGGATCCAGCAGCTCAAGCAAGCTGAGCGTTTACTTCACGTCACCTGTCCAAGCTTGGGGTCTGGGATGGGATGGGTCATGGTGTTCTCATCAAAGGCCCAGAAGCGTCATCTGCTCAAGCTGCCAGTGATGGGGGCCTATCTGAAGCTATAGAGGCACTTAGGGTTGGGCGTGGGCTAGGAGTGAGGGGGGGGGTGTTAAGTTTGCATGCATGTCACACTTGTCACACTGCTGCCATTGAACTCATCATGTGTCTCATATTGCTCATCACATTTCACACGTGTCGCACTATTGCTATTCACCCCATCGTTCGTGTCATGTCGCTATCATACATCATGTTTTATGTCCTTGCATATCACACATCACGTTTTACACGCTCTCATTGCATGTCGCTTCTTGCCCACACTGTTTTACTCGCATACATCTTGCATGCATGCCTTGATTTTCTCTAACATCACTCGTTACATGGATCATGCTACACAACTATCACATTCACCACAATCATCCCAGCATGCTTGCACATGTTATCTTTTCAGGAGGTTATGGACATCCAGGGTAGGAATGCTACATTACGGCCGACCCGCTGCCGCGCGTAGGATGCATCAGGCACGACGCTGGCGGGTGAGCACCATGTCATGGTGATGGCCAGTGGCTCAAGTAGAATGAGCCATAGGATCCGTGTAGGGTTTTCGCGGTTTTACCGCATGGGTCCGGCCTGGAGGCAAGCATGCCACAGGTTTTAGCACTTGGCCGCCGCCAAGGATGTCAAAGGGGTTGGTATGGTAGACAGGTGCATTAGTTAGGTGGTCACAACATATGCATAAACTCATGCGCTGCTTCGTTTGCTCTCTACCATCTGCTGCATGTTTGCGTTTCTCTGAGTCATCATCACACATGCTTGCAGCTGGGGGGGGGATTCCTTATCCTCTGCAGCGCACTATCAAGTTTAGGAACATCTTATCACGTGACAAGCCAGTGCTGCCGGCTGGCGTAGACCTCACACAACACGCACAGCGGGCAGCCTGGCCCCCCTGCCATTTGTAGGGGTGGGATTTGGAGTGCAAGCCCATACCTGCAGGCATGTGCACACGCCAGCTTCTAAAACCCCTCTTGGTCACCCCCGCCATTGGCGGACCCCCTGATAAAATCTTACTGGTCTTTACGAATTTCACAACGATTCCTGCGCAGGGCGGTGCAGCTCATTAAAGCGAAGCTAGCGGGCTGCTCGGGCTGATGTGCACATGTGCCGGGGCGGGCGGGGGTGCTGAGAGATTAGGTCGCGTTGTGTTGGGAATAGCCTACTTAGTGGGGCTGTGATCAGAGAACAGCTATCGCGCTCAGCGGCCCAGCTTTTCAAATGTTTGAATTTCGTCAGGCGCAGTACCCCCCCTGACATGTGTTCTAGTGCTAGTGCTAGTGCTGATGACATGTTTAAGGGTGTTTGTATGGCGTGTGGCCTTCCCTGCGCCTGAACAGCGTGCAACTCGTATCGCGTCACCCCAAGTCAAATTTCCATAAATGGGCACTTTTTCCGGCCGGAATAACTGTCTAAACAGGACGTCAAATGATGAACTGCCAGTTCTGTGCGGCTCCTTGTGTGGGTTCCTAACGTGTCATGAGGACAGAAACGCGTTGTCTTGATGTGTGGGCCGTTTCATGTGGGGGGTAGGGCGCGACCGGACCTTGTTAAGGTTAATAGTCTTAACACAACCTTAACACAGCCGCCTGGCCCCGCCCGGCTCTCTTTCTGCCCCGCTCTTGCTGTGATGGATGGAGAAGCAGCCAATGATTGGGATGCCGACGAGAGCGAGAGCGTAAGCGATCTGTTTCGTAAACGCCAAGGGTTTGTTAAGGTTTTTGTTAAGGTTTTGTTAAGGTAGTTAAAGGTCCAAAACATCAGGCTTTTATTATTAACAGTCGCGCCCTAGTGGGGGGGTGAACACTTATATCTGCTCAGTTTATGCATCTTTTTTACTAGTTCTAGCTGCGTTTGGCTGCGCAGGGGCCACAGGCATCAATGGTGAGACCACCTTGACATTGCTGTCACATGTGGACTGAACCTGCCCTGGCAGCTGCATGGAGGGGGGCACAGCAGCTGCAGCAGGGCAGCCCCCCCTCTAGCCAGGCAGCTGCCCTGGCAGCAGCATGGAGGGGGGCACAGCAGCTGCAGCAGGGCAGCCCCCCCTCTGGCCAGGCAGCTGCCCTGGCAGCAGCAGGGAGGGGGGCACAGCAGCTGCAGCAGGGCAGCCCCCCCACTGGCCAGGCAGCAGCCCTGGCAGCAGCAGGGAGGGGGGCACAGCAGCCGTTGTCAGGCAGCCCCACCACAGCCCCATGCATGCCCACTACAGTGGGGGATGTTGTGGAGGCCTTCATGAAGCTTCCCCCCAAGGCATCGACAGGCCTTCTTCAGGGTACCAATGTTTTCATCAGACTGGCAGCTGCATGTTCGCTGCCGAAGGGGCCTCGTGGGTACATTCAGCTGTGGAATCCTTTGCCCAAGGATACCAAGGACGTTTACACGACGGCAGCGGCAAACATAAACAGCTTACAGGGCAGAGTGCGCAAAGGGACGCGCACAAAAGGAGTTCGGCAGCCCTCTACAAAGCAGCCCGCAGCCCGTAGCTACAGCCAACAGGAGGCCTATTTGTAGATGCAAAGCTACGTGTTTGACATTGTAAGCGTTGTGTTGTGCTCTTAATAACAATGCATACAACAAGTCCGGACAAGTTTCATGTTGTCGTGTCGAGTCCTACTCCGGTGTCCAGTCCGAGCTTCCGCACACATTGCCTGTACATTTACCAGAAGCACTCAAAGCTTCCGTCGCAAGAGCCGCTCCGCAGCCACGTCTCATCTCGTCTCACGTCTGACGTCTCACTCCAGGTCCCACTTCACGACTGAGTCACGTCCCACCACTCCCTTTACCCGTGAATCCTCTTCTCAAATGATACCTACACCCCTTGTATGGAGAACACCACCACGCGGTGATGCGCTAAGGCCGCAACCGTGGTAGCCACCTGCTACATACCCCCTTGGCATGTATGCATCAGCGTCATGCTTAGCAAGTGCAGGCCTGGCAGTGATCCACACCCAATGTGTCACAGCTAGCTGAACTACGGCTGGAACCTATAGTGGAGGCTCACCAGATCCAGCCACATGCTAGGGTGTGGTGCGCCACATGCCCCTTGTATGGACAACACCACCACGCGGTGATGCGCTAATGCTGCAAACCCGGTAGCCACCTGCTACATACCCCCTTTGCATGTATGCATCACGGTCATGCTCAGCAAGTGCATGCCTGGCAGTGATTGGCACGAAATCCAACCATATGCCACCATGCGGTATTACATCGACGCTGCAACTGGCACGGTCAAGTATGCTAGGTCTATTGCAGACCTTGATAGAGTTGCAATTGCCCATCACCGGGGGAATTGTCTTACACAACCAATGTGGTGCCCATATGCGGCTACACAAGCAACGGCATGGTTAAACAACCACAAGTTGCATGCCTTTATTTGCATGGAGCTACCAAGACCACCGCAGACCATGCCAGATCTATGCCTTGAAATGAGCTTGCATGCAACCAGACACACACCGCACATGTTGCTGTCCTTGCACTGCTGGTCATGCATTACAGCCTGTTGCTCCTGCGGCTGCTCATGCACTGCAGCACATGCACTTAAGCCTGGTGATGTTGCTGCTGCTCATGCACTGAAGCACACCTACAGCCTGCTGCTACCTGCAGCCTGCACTGCCACACACCTACAGCCTGCTGCTGCTGCCCACCCACTACTGCTGCTGCCCATCCACTGCAGCTGATGCATTACAGCATGCTGCTGCAGCTGCTCATGCATTGCATCACACCTGCAGCCTGCTGCTAGCTTCACTGCTACACACCTACAGCCTGCTGCTGCTGCTGTCCTTGCACTGTTGCTCATGCACTACAGCCTGCTGCTGCTGCTCACGCATTGTAACACATGCACTGCAGCCTGCTGCTGCTGCTGCTAATGCACTGCAGCACACCTACAGCCTGCTGCTACCTGTAGCCTGCTCTGCCACACACCTACAGGCAGGGCAGGGCAGGGCAGGTCTGGGCAGGGCAGGGCACGGAGGGGCAACGCAAGGCTGGGAGGGGGTGGGGCAGGGCTTGCATGGGGTGGGGCAGGGCTGGGAGGGAGTGGGGCAGGGCTGGGAGGGGGTGGGTGGGGCTGGGAGGGGGTGGGGCAGGGCTGGGCAGGGAGGGGCAATGCACGGCTGGAAGGGGGTGGGGCAGGGCTGGGCAGGGAGGGGAGGGGCAATGCAATGCAGGGAGGGGGTGGGGCAGGGCTGGGAGGGGGTGGGGCAGGGCTAGGAGGGGGTGGGGCTGGGCCGGGAGGGGGTGGGGCAGGGCTGGGAGGGGGTGGGGTGGGGCGGGGCTGGGAGGGGGTGGGGCAGGGCTGGGAGGGGGTGGGGTGGGGCGGGGCTGGGAGGGGGTGGGGCAGGGCTGGGAGGGGGTGGGGTGGGGCTGGGAGGGGGTGGGGCAGGGCTGGGCAGGGAGGGGAGGGGCAATGCAAGGCAGGGATGGCGTGGGGCAGGGCTGGGAAGGAGTGGGGCAGGGCTGGGCAGGGCAGGGCAGGGCAGGGTGGGAAGGGGCAACGCAAGGCTGGGAGGGGGTGGGGCAGGACTGGGATGGGGTGAGGCAGGGGTGGGCTGCGGCGGCGAGGGGTGGGGCTGGACGGCATCTATTTGCACTTCTGCATCTGCTGCCTGTCTTCTCTTCGGCCCAGGCTGTCCATGCCGTTCAGCGGACTGGCTGCTGATGAGGCTGTTCTTCAACAGCATTCCCTACGTAGCACAGGAGAGCCATCGTCAACGTCAGGACGACAGCCTGCGGTTACGGACTGACTGCAACGTTACGTTAAGGAGGGGGTTCATCTGGCGTGGACCCGCTGACGGGCCCTGGCAATGGACGTAGACCTGCGCCTACGACAGTCGAGAAGCAGGCTGTCGCTGCCACTACTACAGCCCATCCCAGTAATAGCTCCCAACACTAGCTCGACAACGTCGGGCTACATTGGTTCTAGATAGAGCAACACGACCTGGGCGGGCAGCGGTTTGGCGGTTGGGCTCTTCCACCTGACAGCGGCTACTCATTCTACCTCACCGGGAGTTACCGGGAGACTTGATTGGCATGGGGTAGTTCCATAGTGTAACCTTGCTGTTGTACAATGTTGTTCGTATCATACTCCTTTCATGGTGTTCCATTATGTTAACTTTGAGGTGGAGTTGAGCCGAAATGGGTGTGTATATGTGTGTGCGCATGCGCAGGCCTATTGAGGCCTCTAGGCCTCTACCCTTCATAGCAAAGCACCCAAGCAACACCACTATTCACACACTCCGGGTAATTAAGGCCGAGACGGCAGTTTCCGCTGAGGTATACCGCGGATAGCCCATCGCAAGGCCGACCCATCGCCGTCAATCACTCCGTCTAACTCGAAGTGGTTGAGCTGTAATCGCGGTTTCAGTTCGCACCTAATTCCCCGCAGTGTGACCTCCGCAGGGTCAGGCCTGACCCTGCGGAGGGTCACCGCTAGGCTCGCTTCCTAGGCATTTCTGACTCTGCGGAGGGTCACCGATGGCTCATTTCCGAGGCATTTCTGACCCTGCGGAGGGTCACCGCTGGCTCACTTCCTAGGCATTACTTGCACATGTCTCAACGTTAACACAACTCGCAACACCTCGCTTAGGCACTACCAAACATACGTCTCCACGCTCAAACACTTCACAACAACTCGCAAAGATACAGCAAAGTACATGTCACCACTAGGGCGCGACCGTGTTAGGTTAATATTACATTAACTTTGTTAACAAGAGGAAAACATTAACAAAAACGTAATTGAGTTTTACTCAATTGTAATCGTTAATAGACCTCGTTTTAAGAATCGTTAACTGCAGCGACCTGGTGTTTTAACAAAAGTGGTTGCCAACGAACACGTAACAGACATGTCTCGACATCCAAATACCCCGCAACACCTCACTACGCTACTCCTTAGCACATGTCTCGATGCACCACCACCCCGCGGCACCTCCCTACAGAAATGCCAAGCAAATGCATTGATGCACTAACGCCTTGCAACACCTTCATATAAGGTGACAAGTGACAACATTACCACATCAACAATAACACCACCACCACCTTGAGCATGGCATGACTAGAGTAGGCTGGCTGCTACTACTTGCGTGCGCTCCATGCTGCCCGCCCAAGGCTGGCCTTAGGGAGGGGGGAAGTAGACGGGGTGGCGGACTGGGAGGTGGTGGTGGTGGTGGGACAGGAGAGGGAAGAAGGAAGGGGCCAAAAGGGAGGAGGGTTACCGTCAAACCTTCAACAACAAGGGGTGCCAACTCCCTTAGCCAAAATCAGGGTCACAGCCCTACACCTGGTCCAGCAACTCCCCAACGACTGAGAATTACACTTTGCCCCGAGAGAGTCTTGTACCCCCCTAGGTTACAACAGCCCACATACCAAGTTTCAGGACTAAACTCTCAGGTTTCCCAAGCCAGCCAGACCTTAATTTCCCGGAGTGGGCTTGTCTCACGGCCGGGTTGAGGTACGCCGTGAAACTCCTTCAGCAGCTAGCTGTACCATACACTCACCCCCAAGCGCTGAACTGACCTCATCATGCATCAGCTCGATGAATAGCGAGTGGTGAAGAGGGACACACTACCAAACTTTTAACTGCATGCCAAACGCCAGCCCAACCCAGCCCAGCCTGGGCAAGGGGAGGGGTCCTGGGCAGGTGGCTCCTGGGCAAGGAGGGCCTGGGCAGGGGCAGGGGGGGCCTGGGCAGGGGGGTGTTGAGCTGGGGGAGGGAGGCCCCGCACATACATAGCATACCGCAGGCTCCAGGCTGGGCGCACCAGCCGTTCGATCACTAGAGCTAGAGCTCAGACTGAGAGTCTCAGTGGGAACTGCAGCTGCGCAAGGCTGGATGGAAGGCTGTGCTGCTTGCCCCGTGTGGTGGCCTCAGCGCAGTTGTGTCACAGTCCTAACACTTGGAAACCAAACTTCAGCACGACAGATCACATCGACCGATGTGCACCCCCACTGCCATGGTCAGCATGCACAGGTTATGATGCAGCACCATTGTTGGCAGCGGCGCACCAGAGTTCATCAGGAGTGCCGCACAGCCACCAGGAGAATGATCTAAATTGTTTGTCAAGAGCGCCGCACAGCCACCAGGGTGATGATCTAGAACGAAGACGTCACCAGTACTGTTGAGTTGGGTATCTCGCCCCAAAATGGGGCAAATAGAACCTGCAGCCAGGCCAGCAAAAGCAGGTGAGTAGCAATTGTAACCTTGACACTTGCGGCTGATTGTACGGTCAACAAATCCGGATTGTATAAAGTGCAGCCCGTTAATGTAGGGGAGATATGTGCTGAACCGCTCTGGTGGTGGTGGGCAGCAATGGTGATGAGCAGAGGGGGCTGACCCACAGCTGAGGGGGACTCACCAGCCAATAGGGCTCCCCGCTGGTCAGGGTAAAAGTCACGGTGGACAAACCTTCGCCATGTGGGCATTCAGGGGTGTCGTAGTCTCCGCTGTCGTTGCCATAGGCCACCTGCACAGCCAAGCAGGCGGGCAGGCATTGGAGTGCCAGCATCACTAGGTCCTAGCAGTCAGGGTGACGGGGTGCAGTGCGGCAAGGCCTGTGTGGCCAGGGCAGGTGGGGCAGCATGTCCACATGCCTTAGCACTACCACTGCATGCCCAGCCCTGCGCCTCTGCCGTCATCATCATGAGAGTCAGCTCAGTCATCAGCCTCAACGGCAAAAGTGAGGACAGGGAGACCCAGCTGAGAGGGAGGTGCACCTAGGAGGAGTCCTGCCTGAGCCCTGCTGCTGACATCAAGGGCGGGGGCAGGGGGGCCTTCACCCAGCAGGGTGACCCACCGATTCCGCGAGTGGGCCACCACAAAACATGATACTGGGCGCAGTGGCAGACCTAAACAATGCAAGGATAGAGTCCCAGTCGTTCCCTGCAGCCACCACAGCGGCCAACAACACCGTCTACTGGGAACATCAGATATTGGCACACACTTGAGCTGAACACAGCACAGTACACACAGCACACAGTGAGCTGAACACAGCACACAACACCCTGAGTTGGCTGAGCTGACCAGGCGGCCGGCAGCACCTTCAAAGCAGGTGGAGAAGGAGTGCCTCAGTTGGGTGCCTCACTTCCCTGGAGGTCCAGTCACCTGAAGGCAGGACATCAGTGGTGGGGCTGGGTGCAGGCAAGGAGCTGCAGGCAGGCAGGGCAGGACAAAGGAGGGTGGTGGGGCAGGTGAGGCCTGAGGGCAGTAGCTCCGCACTGCACTCTGCCGCGGGCACTCACTGTGTGGCAGGTAGCTGGTGAGCAGCTGGCCAGCCTTGATGGAGTCCCCTCTGGCAAACTCAGGAGTCCACCTGCACCACGATCAAGCCTAGTGTCAGCACAGCCTTCGTTCCTGCTGCAGCACACAACTAGTAAAGTAGGAGAAGTAGAGTTAGGAGTGAGAGTGAAAGTAGCAGGAGAAGGATTAGATGGACTTAAATGTACTTGGATGCATTTAGATACACACACTGCTGGCCTGTAAACCCGCCTAAACCCTCCAGGTCATCAGCAGTAGGCTGCTTGGTGATCATGTGCATCGTCCATGCAACTTGGCGGAGAGCCCCAGTGCAGCCTGGTGGAGCCAGCAGGTCGGCCAGGCCTCGCGGTCCTAACGGTCAGGGCAACCTGCTTGGGGTCATGAGTCCACACCCTATCACCTGTGCGCATACGCTCCTTGCGCACCCACACCCTATTGCTGGCCACCTTGCTGCTGGCTGCTGCCAGCAGGCCACCTGCAGCTTTGCCCCCTACTGACTGGCTCAGCTGGACACAGCAGCACCCTCCCTGGCGGCCTGAAGCCCTGCGCCTGCCAGGCCTCACCTTCTTGACAGCTGCTTCAGCCTCGTGCTGACTGCATCGCAGCTGAGGCATAGGAGCAGGAGCAGGGTGCAGGCCATGATGAGCTCGACCACCTGCCGGTTAAGTACTTTCAGGGCTGCAGCACCCAAGGGAGATGTTGCTGCTTTGCCGAGGGTGAGGGGGATGACAAGACGCCAGTCTAAGTGCCTGTGGGCTTCAGACATTATGACCATGGGAATGGCTGCAACGGCCGTCACCACTGCATCAGTCATCACCACTGTCTGCAGAGGGCCTGCGGCGCAACAACACAAGGTAGAGCGCAGAGTAAGGTGAGACAGGGCAAAATGAACTTGGTTGTCCCGGCTTGTGTGTACCTCCGTCGATGCGACAGGAGCTCAGGAAGACCCACACTAAAACCAGGATGATGGCGCTCCCAAAGCCGGAGCAACCCTTTACCAGCCCTCCACATGTTGTACCCGTAAGTATTACCGCCCAGGCAGAGGCCGTGGGTGCCATTGCGTGCTAAGCACGTTCGAGCAATTAGAGCAGTCAAGTTTGAATCTGTTGTGCAAGCTCTGGTGTGTCGAGAAAAGTTATACGCATCGCATCGGCATCGGCCTGGCATGCGATGGACCCAACTCTTGTTGCGCGGCTGATCTCTGCCATCAAAGAAGCCGAACAGCCAGGAGCGCGCCCCAGCCAGGACCAACTTGCGAAGAGCTGTCATGCCAAACTGCAATATGATCTACCAGTGAGGCAGAAACTCAGATGCCGACACTGAAGCGCACAAACCCCGCCCTGAGCTGCCAACTTTCCAATGCTGCTATCATTTGAAACTAGCAACGCGTACTTATCCTGTGTGGGGTACGCTAAACCCCGCACAGTGTACACATATTTTGAATTGACCACAATAGAAAGATTACGATGAGGATAACTGGCTACCCCTCCCATTGAACGACCACGTAAGGGACATTTGACTTTGCGGCGTGAGAGTTGAGTTGTCATTTTAACGCGGAACGTCTCGGCGTCTCGTTGCGGCGTGCCTGGTGAGAGTTGAGTTGTCATTTTAACGCGGAACGGAATCTTTGCGTCGCGCTTGCGCCCACGGTGACCGACCAATCATGCAGCAGGGGCACTCACATGATGGGCTCACAAGGTGCTGATGCTGCTCCTCGGCAGGTGAGGTCACAAGGTTGGTGGCAGGCCTGGTGAGGATGGACAGCCCTGGTAGGTGCAGCAGTCCCTGCAGCTGAGACTGTGATGGGTGGTGGTCAGGGAGATGGTGGGGGCAGGGCGCATGGGCTGGCCCAGGCTGTGCAGCTGCTTGCGTGGGTGTGGAGCAAAGATTGGGCATGAGATGCAGCTGGCTGGATAGCTCCTGCCCCTGCAGCCGCTTGCCCACGGCAAACGCAGCTGTAGCAGCCTCAGCGCAAGTCCTGTGGGCTGGTGGAATCAGTGCGGACTCCAGGTTGTCGCAGGCCTTGATGACTTCAGCCATCTGGGCTGTGACATGGCCGATGGCTAGTAGACTCTGTCCGGAGCGGTAAGAGGCTGCCTCCCCCTCCACATGGATCTCCACCCAGCCAGTGCTGCCGGCTGGCGTAGACCTCACACAACACGCACAGCGGGCAGCCTGGCCCCCCTGCCATTTGTAGGGGTGGGATTTGGAGTGCAAGCCCATACCTGCAGGCATGTGCACACGCCAGCTTCTAAAACCCCTCTTGGTCACCCCCGCCATTGGCGGACCCCCTGATAAAACCTTACTGGTCTTTACGAATTCCACAACGATTCCTGCGCAGGGCGGTGCAGCTCATTAAAGCGAAGCTAGCGGGCTGCTCGGGCTGATGTGCACATGTGCCGGGGCGGGCGGGGGTGCTGAGAGATTAGGTCGCGTTGTGTTGGGAATAGCCTACTTAGTGGGGCTGTGATCAGAGAACAGCTATCGCGCTCAGCGGCCCAGCTTTTCAAATGTTTGAATTTTCGTCAGGCGCAGTACCCCCCCTGACATGTGTTCTAGTGCTAGTGCTAGTGCTGATGACATGTTTAAGGGTGTTTGTATGGCGTGTGGCCTTCCCTGCGCCTGAACAGCGTGCAACTCGTATCGCGTCACCCCAAGTCAAGTTTCCATAAATGGGCACTTTTTCCGGCCGGAATAACTGTCTAAACAGGACGTCAAATGATGAACTGCCAGTTCTGTGCGGCTCCTTGTGTGGGTTCCTAACGTGTCATGAGGACAGAAACGCGTTGTCTTGATGTGTGGGCCGTTTCATGTGGGGGGTAGGGCGCGACCGGACCTTGTTAAGGTTAATAGTCTTAACACAACCTTAACACAGCCGCCTGGCCCCGCCCGGCTCTCTTTCTGCCCCGCTCTTGCTGTGATGGATGGAGAAGCAGCCAATGATTGGGATGCCGACGAGAGCGAGAGCGTAAGCGATCTGTTTCGTAAACGCCAAGGGTTTGTTAAGGTTTTTGTTAAGTAGTAGATAGTTGGCAAACATGGAGTGTTAAGCCCGCCTAAAGACGCGAGGCCGAGGTCCGAGCGCGTAACAGCCCGAGACCTCAGCCAGAGGCCGCGGAGCGTAGCGACGCGGCCGATGGCTGAGGTCGAGGGCTGTTACGCGCGAGGACCGAGGCCGAGCGTCTTTAGGCGCGCTTAACACGCACATGTTTGCCAACTATCTAATGTAGTTGGGTGTTACGCACGTTTTAACGTTCGTCGACGCTATTTTGGTCGTTTACAACCCCGCTCAAATCTCACATTTCAAAAGTGAGGCGCAGATTTGGAAGCCTGGCCTCTCTTGCCGACTTGTGTTGGCGGCTTGGAAGAGCCGCTAGAGTGGCCGAATAGTGGTTCAACACATCTCTTGGCGTTCTTCGGGATGGTAAGCCAACCGTACATCAGCGGCTGCTTTGTTATTCGCGTTGCTTAATCTGCATTGCTCCTCATTTGCAGCCGCTCCTCATTTGCACCCATCTCCAGCCCAGCCGAAAAATCAGCCGTTGGTTCAGCCGGAGCTGCAGGTGAGCTAGTTGTTTTAGCTCTAGTTGTGTTTTAGTCTCTCTACAGTAGCGTAGTGTGCTCGTAGTCGCTTCTTCCGCTGCTCCACAATTTGCAGCGGGCCAGGCATGCGGGCCAGGCATGCCTAGCTGCAGCTAGTGGACGAGCAGGTGATGTGCTTCGGAGTTGGTTTGTCGGAAGACGAACGGTGTACATATGTACTGTGCGTGTGCGCAGGACTGTTAACGCTGTTACGGTTTGACCCGGCTATCAGCAAGGCTCAGCAAACAAGCACGGTGAACAAGAAGACCAAGGACACGGAGGTGTGCCCTTTGCAACGTAGAAAAGTGTGTATGTTGATGGCGCTCCAATACCTCCTAGTTTTTAGCGGAGTGAGCTGTATGCACAGCCTAGGGACTGCTAGCTTGCATAGCCTAGGAATAGTTGCCATGCTTGCCTTAGCTTGCCTTTTCTTGCTTTGCCTCTAGCCTTTATGTGGCGGTAAGAGTTGTATGTTTGGTGTGCGTGTGTGTGTGCGTGTGCGTGAATGTGTGTGCGTGTGTGTGTGTGCGTGTGTGTGCGTGTGTGTGTGTGTGCGTGTGCGTGTGTGCGTGTGTGTGTGTGTGCGTGCGTGTGTGTGCGCGTGCGTGTGCGTGCGTGCGTGCGTGTGTGTGCTTGGTGTGTGCGTGTGCTTGGTGTGTGCGTGTGCTTGTGTGTGTGCGTGTGTGTGTGCATGTGTGTGTGTGCTTGGTGTGTGCGTGTGCGGCGTGTGTGTGCGCGTGCGCATGTGTGTGAGTGTGTGTGCGTGTGTGGCGGGGCTGCGTGTGTGTGCGCGTGCGCATGTGTGCGAGTGCGTGTGCGTGTGTTGCGGGGCTGCTGTCATGGCTGTCAGGGTTGTCATGGCATGTTTCCAGCATGCAAGCTTAGCTGTTGTAGCTGCAAGCGTAATAGCTGTCAGCGCAGATTCAGCTGGTGCAAGGTGCTTTGTTCATGCTGAACATGCGTAAGGATTAGAGAGCTTTGGCTGGTGCGACGTCTCTTAAACACGCATGTTAAAAATTTCAAACGGTTCTTAAACAGCAAAAAGCGTATCTTAAACAGCGAAAAGCGTACCTTAAACAGCCCTCACCCCCCTATTATGGCCTCCTAAATGAGCCGTAAATGAGTCTTTAAACGCCAGTAACACCCAACTACGGTTTTGTTAAGGTAGTTAAAGGTCCAAAACATCAGGCTTTTATTATTAACAGTCGCGCCCTAGTGGGGGGGTGAACACTTATATCTGCTCAGTTTATGCATCTTTTTTACTAGTTCTAGCTGCGTTTGGCTGCGCAGGGGCCACAGGCATCAATGGTGAGACCACCTTGACATTGCTGTCACATGTGGACTGAACCTGCCCTGGCAGCTGCATGGAGGGGGGCACAGCAGCTGCAGCAGGGCAGCCCCCCCTCTAGCCAGGCAGCTGCCCTGGCAGCAGCATGGAGGGGGGCACAGCAGCTGCAGCAGGGCAGCCCCCCCTCTAGCCAGGCAGCTGCCCTGGCAGCAGCAGGGAGGGGGGCACAGCAGCTGCAGCAGGGCAGCCCCCCCACTGGCCAGGCAGCAGCCCTGGCAGCAGCAGGGAGGGGGGCACAGCAGCCGTTGTCAGGCAGCCCCACCACAGCCCCATGCATGCCCACTACAGTGGGGGATGTTGTGGAGGCCTTCATGAAGCTTCCCCCCAAGGCATCGACAGGCCTTCTTCAGGGTACCAATGTTTTCATCAGACTGGCAGCTGCATGTTCGCTGCCGAAGGGGCCTCGTGGGTACATTCAGCTGTGGAATCCTTTGCCCAAGGATACCAAGGACGTTTACACGACGGCAGCGGCAAACATAAACAGCTTACAGGGCAGAGTGCGCAAAGGGACGCGCACAAAAGGAGTTCGGCAGCCCTCTACAAAGCAGCCCGCAGCCCGTAGCTACAGCCAACAGGAGGCCTATTTGTAGATGCAAAGCTACGTGTTTGACATTGTAAGCGTTGTGTTGTGCTCTTAATAACAATGCATACAACAAGTCCGGACAAGTTTCATGTTGTCGTGTCGAGTCCTACTCCGGTGTCCAGTCCGAGCTTCCGCACACATTGCCTGTACATTTACCAGAAGCACTCAAAGCTTCCGTCGCAAGAGCCGCTCCGCAGCCACGTCTCATCTCGTCTCACGTCTGACGTCTCACTCCAGGTCCCACTTCACGACTGAGTCACGTCCCACCACTCCCTTTACCCGTGAATCCTCTTCTCAAATGATACCTACACCCCTTGTATGGAGAACACCACCACGCGGTGATGCGCTAAGGCCGCAACCGTGGTAGCCACCTGCTACATACCCCCTTGGCATGTATGCATCAGCGTCATGCTTAGCAAGTGCAGGCCTGGCAGTGATCCACACCCAATGTGTCACAGCTAGCTGAACTACGGCTGGAACCTATAGTGGAGGCTCACCAGATCCAGCCACATGCTAGGGTGTGGTGCGCCACATGCCCCTTGTATGGACAACACCACCACGCGGTGATGCGCTAATGCTGCAAACCCGGTAGCCACCTGCTACATACCCCCTTTGCATGTATGCATCACGGTCATGCTTAGCAAGTGCATGCCTGGCAGTGATTGGCACGAAATCCAACCATATGCCACCATGCGGTATTACATCGACGCTGCAACTGGCACGGTCAAGTATGCTAGGTCTATTGCAGACCTTGATAGAGTTGCAATTGCCCATCACCGGGGGAATTGTCTTACACAACCAATGTGGTGCCCATATGCGGCTACACAAGCAACGGCATGGTTAAACAACCACAAGTTGCATGCCTTTATTTGCATGGAGCTACCAAGACCACCGCAGACCATGCCAGATCTATGCCTTGAAATGAGCTTGCATGCAACCAGACACACACCGCACATGTTGCTGTCCTTGCACTGCTGGTCATGCATTACAGCCTGTTGCTCCTGCGGCTGCTCATGCACTGCAGCACATGCACTTAAGCCTGGTGATGTTGCTGCTGCTCATGCACTGAAGCACACCTACAGCCTGCTGCTACCTGCAGCCTGCACTGCCACACACCTACAGCCTGCTGCTGCTGCCCACCCACTACTGCTGCTGCCCATCCACTGCAGCTGATGCATTACAGCATGCTGCTGCAGCTGCTCATGCATTGCATCACACCTGCAGCCTGCTGCTAGCTTCACTGCTACACACCTACAGCCTGCTGCTGCTGCTGTCCTTGCACTGTTGCTCATGCACTACAGCCTGCTGCTGCTGCTCACGCATTGTAACACATGCACTGCAGCCTGCTGCTGCTGCTGCTAATGCACTGCAGCACACCTACAGCCTGCTGCTACCTGTAGCCTGCTCTGCCACACACCTACAGGCAGGGCAGGGCAGGGCAGGTCTGGGCAGGGCAGGGCACGGAGGGGCAACGCAAGGCTGGGAGGGGGTGGGGCAGGGCTTGCATGGGGTGGGGCAGGGCTGGGAGGGAGTGGGGCAGGGCTGGGAGGGGGTGGGTGGGGCTGGGAGGGGGTGGGGCAGGGCTGGGCAGGGAGGGGCAATGCACGGCTGGAAGGGGGTGGGGCAGGGCTGGGCAGGGAGGGGAGGGGCAATGCAATGCAGGGAGGGGGTGGGGCAGGGCTGGGAGGGGGTGGGGCAGGGCTAGGAGGGGGTGGGGCTGGGCCGGGAGGGGGTGGGGCAGGGCTGGGAGGGGGTGGGGTGGGGCGGGGCTGGGAGGGGGTGGGGCAGGGCTGGGAGGGGGTGGGGTGGGGCGGGGCTGGGAGGGGGTGGGGCAGGGCTGGGAGGGGGTGGGGTGGGGCTGGGAGGGGGTGGGGCAGGGCTGGGCAGGGAGGGGAGGGGCAATGCAAGGCAGGGATGGCGTGGGGCAGGGCTGGGAGGGAGTGGGGCAGGGCTGGGCAGGGCAGGGCAGGGCAGGGTGGGAAGGGGCAACGCAAGGCTGGGAGGGGGTGGGGCAGGACTGGGATGGGGTGAGGCAGGGGTGGGCTGCGGCGGCGAGGGGTGGGGCTGGACGGCATCTATTTGCACTTCTGCATCTGCTGCCTGTCTTCTCTTCGGCCCAGGCTGTCCATGCCGTTCAGCGGACTGGCTGCTGATGAGGCTGTTCTTCAACAGCATTCCCTACGTAGCACAGGAGAGCCATCGTCAACGTCAGGACGACAGCCTGCGGTTACGGACTGACTGCAACGTTACGTTAAGGAGGGGGTTCATCTGGCGTGGACCCGCTGACGGGCCCTGGCAATGGACGTAGACCTGCGCCTACGACAGTCGAGAAGCAGGCTGTCGCTGCCACTACTACAGCCCATCCCAGTAATAGCTCCCAACACTAGCTCGACAACGTCGGGCTACATTGGTTCTAGATAGAGCAACACGACCTGGGCGGGCAGCGGTTTGGCGGTTGGGCTCTTCCACCTGACAGCGGCTACTCATTCTACCTCACCGGGAGTTACCGGGAGACTTGATTGGCATGGGGTAGTTCCATAGTGTAACCTTGCTGTTGTACAATGTTGTTCGTATCATACTCCTTTCATGGTGTTCCATTATGTTAACTTTGAGGTGGAGTTGAGCCGAAATGGGTGTGTATATGTGTGTGCGCATGCGCAGGCCTATTGAGGCCTCTAGGCCTCTACCCTTCATAGCAAAGCACCCAAGCAACACCACTATTCACACACTCCGGGTAATTAAGGCCGAGACGGCAGTTTCCGCTGAGGTATACCGCGGATAGCCCATCGCAAGGCCGACCCATCGCCGTCAATCACTCCGTCTAACTCGAAGTGGTTGAGCTGTAATCGCGGTTTCAGTTCGCACCTAATTCCCCGCAGTGTGACCTCCGCAGGGTCAGGCCTGACCCTGCGGAGGGTCACCGCTAGGCTCGCTTCCTAGGCATTTCTGACTCTGCGGAGGGTCACCGATGGCTCATTTCCGAGGCATTTCTGACCCTGCGGAGGGTCACCGCTGGCTCACTTCCTAGGCATTACTTGCACATGTCTCAACGTTAACACAACTCGCAACACCTCGCTTAGGCACTACCAAACATACGTCTCCACGCTCAAACACTTCACAACAACTCGCAAAGATACAGCAAAGTACATGTCACCACTAGGGCGCGACCGTGTTAGGTTAATATTACATTAACTTTGTTAACAAGAGGAAAACATTAACAAAAACGTAATTGAGTTTTACTCAATTGTAATCGTTAATAGACCTCGTTTTAAGAATCGTTAACTGCAGCGACCTGGTGTTTTAACAAAAGTGGTTGCCAACGAACACGTAACAGACATGTCTCGACATCCAAATACCCCGCAACACCTCACTACGCTACTCCTTAGCACATGTCTCGATGCACCACCACCCCGCGGCACCTCCCTACAGAAATGCCAAGCAAATGCATTGATGCACTAACGCCTTGCAACACCTTCATATAAGGTGACAAGTGACAACATTACCACATCAACAATAACACCACCACCACCTTGAGCATGGCATGACTAGAGTAGGCTGGCTGCTACTACTTGCGTGCGCTCCATGCTGCCCGCCCAAGGCTGGCCTTAGGGAGGGGGGAAGTAGACGGGGTGGCGGACTGGGAGGTGGTGGTGGTGGTGGGACAGGAGAGGGAAGGAGGAAGGGGCCAAAAGGGAGGAGGGTTACCGTCAAACCTTCAACAACAAGGGGTGCCAACTCCCTTAGCCAAAATCAGGGTCACAGCCCTACACCTGGTCCAGCAACTCCCCAACGACTGAGAATTACACTTTGCCCCGAGAGAGTCTTGTACCCCCCTAGGTTACAGCAGCCCACATACCAAGTTTCAGGACTAAACTCTCAGGTTTCCCAAGCCAGCCAGACCTTAATTTCCCGGAGTGGGCTTGTCTCATGGCCGGGTTGAGGTACGCCGTGAAACTCCTTCAGCAGCTAGCTGTACCATACACTCACCCCCAAGCGCTGAACTGACCTCATCATGCATCAGCTCGATGAATAGCGAGTGGTGAAGAGGGACACACTACCAAACTTTTAACTGCATGCCAAACGCCAGCCCAACCCAGCCCAGCCTGGGCAAGGGGAGGGGTCCTGGGCAGGTGGCTCCTGGGCAAGGAGGGCCTGGGCAGGGGCAGGGGGGGCCTGGGCAGGGGGGTGTTGAGCTGGGGGAGGGAGGCCCCGCACATACATAGCATACCGCAGGCTCCAGGCTGGGCGCACCAGCCGTTCGATCACTAGAGCTAGAGCTCAGACTGAGAGTCTCAGTGGGAACTGCAGCTGCGCAAGGCTGGATGGAAGGCTGTGCTGCTTGCCCCGTGTGGTGGCCTCAGCGCAGTTGTGTCACAGTCCTAACACTTGGAAACCAAACTTCAGCACGACAGATCACATCGACCGATGTGCACCCCCACTGCCATGGTCAGCATGCACAGGTTATGATGCAGCACCATTGTTGGCAGCGGCGCACCAGAGTTCATCAGGAGTGCCGCACAGCCACCAGGAGAATGATCTAAATTGTTTGTCAAGAGCGCCGCACAGCCACCAGGGTGATGATCTAGAACGAAGACGTCACCAGTACTGTTGAGTTGGGTATCTCGCCCCAAAATGGGGCAAATAGAACCTGCAGCCAGGCCAGCAAAAGCAGGTGAGTAGCAATTGTAACCTTGACACTTGCGGCTGATTGTACGGTCAACAAATCCGGATTGTATAAAGTGCAGCCCGTTAATGTAGGGGAGATATGTGCTGAACCGCTCTGGTGGTGGTGGGCAGCAATGGTGATGAGCAGAGGGGGCTGACCCACAGCTGAGGGGGACTCACCAGCCAATAGGGCTCCCCGCTGGTCAGGGTAAAAGTCACGGTGGACAAACCTTCGCCATGTGGGCATTCAGGGGTGTCGTAGTCTCCGCTGTCGTTGCCATAGGCCACCTGCACAGCCAAGCAGGCGGGCAGGCATTGGAGTGCCAGCATCACTAGGTCCTAGCAGTCAGGGTGACGGGGTGCAGTGCGGCAAGGCCTGTGTGGCCAGGGCAGGTGGGGCAGCATGTCCACATGCCTTAGCACTACCACTGCATGCCCAGCCCTGCGCCTCTGCCGTCATCATCATGAGAGTCAGCTCAGTCATCAGCCTCAACGGCAAAAGTGAGGACAGGGAGACCCAGCTGAGAGGGAGGTGCACCTAGGAGGAGTCCTGCCTGAGCCCTGCTGCTGACATCAAGGGCGGGGGCAGGGGGGCCTTCACCCAGCAGGGTGACCCACCAATTCCGCGAGTGGGCCACCACAAAACATGATACTGGGCGCAGTGGCAGACCTAAACAATGCAAGGATAGAGTCCCAGTCGTTCCCTGCAGCCACCACAGCGGCCAACAACACCGTCTACTGGGAGCATCAGATATTGGCACACACTTGAGCTGAACACAGCACAGTACACACAGCACACAGTGAGCTGAACACAGCACACAACACCCTGAGTTGGCTGAGCTGACCAGGCGGCCGGCAGCACCTTCAAAGCAGGTGGAGAAGGAGTGCCTCAGTTGGGTGCCTCACTTCCCTGGAGGTCCAGTCACCTGAAGGCAGGACATCAGTGGTGGGGCTGGGTGCAGGCAAGGAGCTGCAGGCAGGCAGGGCAGGACAAAGGAGGGTGGTGGGGCAGGTGAGGCCTGAGGGCAGTAGCTCCGCACTGCACTCTGCCGCGGGCACTCACTGTGTGGCAGGTAGCTGGTGAGCAGCTGGCCAGCCTTGATGGAGTCCCCTCTGGCAAACTCAGGAGTCCACCTGCACCACGATCAAGCCTAGTGTCAGCACAGCCTTCGTTCCTGCTGCAGCACACAACTAGTAAAGTAGGAGAAGTAGAGTTAGGAGTGAGAGTGAAAGTAGCAGGAGAAGGATTAGATGGACTTAAATGTACTTGGATGCATTTAGATACACACACTGCTGGCCTGTAAACCCGCCTAAACCCTCCAGGTCATCAGCAGTAGGCTGCTTGGTGATCATGTGCATCGTCCATGCAACTTGGCGGAGAGCCCCAGTGCAGCCTGGTGGAGCCAGCAGGTCGGCCAGGCCTCGCGGTCCTAACGGTCAGGGCAACCTGCTTGGGGTCATGAGTCCACACCCTATCACCTGTGCGCATACGCTCCTTGCGCACCCACACCCTATTGCTGGCCACCTTGCTGCTGGCTGCTGCCAGCAGGCCACCTGCAGCTTTGCCCCCTACTGACTGGCTCAGCTGGACACAGCAGCACCCTCCCTGGCGGCCTGAAGCCCTGCGCCTGCCAGGCCTCACCTTCTTGACAGCTGCTTCAGCCTCGTGCTGACTGCATCGCAGCTGAGGCATAGGAGCAGGAGCAGGGTGCAGGCCATGATGAGCTCGACCACCTGCCGGTTAAGTACTTTCAGGGCTGCAGCACCCAAGGGAGATGTTGCTGCTTTGCCGAGGGTGAGGGGGATGACAAGACGCCAGTCTAAGTGCCTGTGGGCTTCAGACATTATGACCATGGGAATGGCTGCAACGGCCGTCACCACTGCATCAGTCATCACCACTGTCTGCAGAGGGCCTGCGGCGCAACAACACAAGGTAGAGCGCAGAGTAAGGTGAGACAGGGCAAAATGAACTTGGTTGTCCCGGCTTGTGTGTACCTCCGTCGATGCGACAGGAGCTCAGGAAGACCCACACTAAAACCAGGATGATGGCGCTCCCAAAGCCGGAGCAACCCTTTACCAGCCCTCCACATGTTGTACCCGTAAGTATTACCGCCCAGGCAGAGGCCGTGGGTGCCATTGCGTGCTAAGCACGTTCGAGCAATTAGAGCAGTCAAGTTTGAATCTGTTGTGCAAGCTCTGGTGTGTCGAGAAAAGTTATACGCATCGCATCGGCATCGGCCTGGCATGCGATGGACCCAACTCTTGTTGCGCGGCTGATCTCTGCCATCAAAGAAGCCGAACAGCCAGGAGCGCGCCCCAGCCAGGACCAACTTGCGAAGAGCTGTCATGGTCACCCCGGCCGTTGGTCCCGCCAATCCGTGACAGGCGCGACGCTCACACCACGCGCTAGTGAAGGGTAGCTGAGGCTATCGCGGTAACTCACGCGCGCTGAAACTCGCGTTTTGGACTGAAGCCTCCCAGATCACTCCGCCCGCCATTCCCGCGGACTGTGAACATGGTCGCTCGCTGCAACCTGGGGCTCAACGGGGTGCGACCGTACGTGGGTCGCAGGGCGAAGCGCAAGATTCCCTGGGTCGCTATTCACACAACCTTGTCATGGATGTCCTGGTGCCGGGACGTGTGCAATTGGCGTAGCACCGTGCGGCATGCGATGACCGCTTAGTCTTCTATACGCCCATTATGCTATGAACACCGTAGATGAAATAGTACAGCCACTAATCAGCCGGCTGCTCTCACAACATCGCGCAGCACAAGTGCATTGTGGAGGTACTTCGCATCGACGTGGTGGCATCCGAACGCTCTAAGGGCAAGTACAGCCGGCGATCCAAATTTCTCCCGGCTCGAGTAACCAGACAATGTACTCTTGATGTAGGCGCGCACCTAATGCTATTTCTGCGGGAGCCTAGGTCCTTTAGCTCATAAATTCTTCTCAGCTCCGGGTAAGGACGGACACATGTAGCCAGTACAACTTGCTATGTTGCTTGTAAGGCCTATGTTGTATGTAGCAGAATGACCCGCCCTTGCTGCCGCTCTCAATGTAGAAAATGCAGATGTTACTAGAAAGTTATTTAAGTCGTGCATAGCTACCCCCATGGTTGACGACTGTTGCAGGAGCCAGGCACCCTATGGGTATTCCCAGCAAACGCGCCAAGGCCAGTAGGGCTAATGGGGCTCAAGGGCAGCTGCAGCAGCAGCTACGTGAAGCAGCAGCTCGACAACAACAGATCCTTATGTCTGCAGTTGCTGCCACATGCTGGGGCCATAAGCGCCCACGCAGCTGCCTTGGCCGGAGCGCTCAGCAGCAGCTCAGCATGGACCAGCAGGAGCTGCAGGGTGCCCAACATCAGCTCGGTCTAGACCAGCAGCAGCTGCTGGGTGCCGAGCAGCAGCTAGCTCTGGACCAGCAACAGCTGCATGGTGCCAAGCGACAGCTGACCATGGACCAGGGTCAGCTGCAGGGTGCCCAGCACCAGCTGGCTCTGGACCAGCAGCAGCTGAAGCGTGCCCTGCAGCAGCTGACCCTGGATCAACAACAGCTGAAGGGTGCCCAGCAGCAGCTAGCTCTGGACCAGCAGCAGCTAGCTCTAGATCAGCAGCAGCTGAAGGGTGCCCAGCAACAGCTAGCTCAGGACCAGCAGCAGCTAGCTCAGGACCAGCAACAGCTAGCTCAGGACCAGCAGGATTTACAGACTGCTCTGTCCCCGACCTGCATCGCATGTACATGCAAGAGCAGGCATCGGCAGGGCAGCCTTCCGTCTCTCTCCACACTTTCATGGCCCTCATGCCTCCCTGGATTGCGCGTCTCTCAGCAGCTCAGCGGCAGGTGTGTGTGTGCAAAACCTGTTGCAACGTCAAGCTCGTGCTGGCAGTTTTGGCACAACATAAAGCCGGCCTTGCACTTGAGTTGCCTGGCCCAGCCCCTGGAGCAACAGTCCCCTTTCCCACTGGCCCAGATCCTGGCACCGCAGCCCCCCCACCTCGTGCCCTAGGGGCTGCTGGGGAGGATGGGAGTGGAGACACAGCACACTTGCTAGCTGCTGACTCACCCTTTGTGGACCCCAACGGCGAATTTGAGCACCACCACCCTGACCACCACCTCCCAGTCCCTCCTCCTTTCGTTGCTGCTTCCCCCACCCACTTGAGTGCCACCACTGTTCGTGGCCTCTACATGTGTTCTTGTGGCCCTGATGATCCCCACCAAGCACGTTGCTGTCACCGCACGTGTTCTGACTGCAAGGACAAGTGCATGAAGCTGAAGCCTGGTGTGGATGGCTCTATCATGCTCTCTGTCAAGCAGTATGCACCAGTCAAGCAGAAGGAGGGGCCAGCTAGGATTGAGTTGCAACAGTTTAAGCTGAGCCTGCGTGAGGTAGTGGACAAGCTAAACGAGCAGATGCCCTCCTACATTTGGCACCACTTTGTAGCTCATCATCAGCTAGCTGTGTTCCGCCGGCAGCAGCAGGCTGTGCAGGAGAAGGGTGATCATGGGAGGGTGGTCATTTCATGTGATTGGTCAGAAGCGCCTGACTGTAGAGCGGCCAACGGAGATTCAGTCTGATCACTGGCACCATCACAATGTGGGCATCTTTGTAGCATGTGCATACTTTAGGAATAACAGAGATGAGTACCGGGAGGAGACTGTGTACATATTGACAGATGGGAAGGATCAGTCAGCAGCTGTGACACAGGCAGCTTTGCATCAAGTGCTTGATTATCTACAGGGTGAGCGGTGCATGGTCATGAAGCAGTTGTGCATGTGGTCAGATGGGTGCGCAGCCCAATTCAAGGGCACACCGGCATTGCAGCTGCACCGGCGCATGGCCATGAGGTACAGGGTGTCAGTGTGGTGGTCGTATGGAGCCACATCTCATTTCAAGGGCCGCCATGACTCTGAGGGTGGGGTATTCAAGCATAGCATGGCAGCCAGAGTCTTGGCTGATCACCCAGATCTTAGTGCAGAGTGCAAGGCTCAGCAGTTGGCAGGTGTGCATAATGTAGAGTGTGTGGTGCCAGCTGCACAACTAGCAGCCAGTGTTGCGCATCAGACTAGGGGGAGCGTGCAGCGGCGGTGGTGTTTGGTGCTGAAGGATGAAGAAGTTGAGAAGTGTGCTGAGCTTGACCCTGATGCCCACAGGCTGCTTCGCACCATCACTGGGTCACGGGCCATGCATGCAATGTTCTTCCCTGCAGATGGGGTTGCGCCCATGTGGTCTGAGACTGCATGTGCGTGTGTGAGGCACATGGGCAGCAAGCCACAACAGTGCATGTGTCATGGAGCATCTACTCTGAGCAGCATACCCATGTTTGGACGTGTGACACTGGCAAGTGACAAGAAGGAAGATGCTGAGTGCTTGAGGCTTCTGCATGCACGGGCACCACACATTGCAAGCGCCCACATGACCTTGAATGTGCAGCTGCTGAAGGAGTATGCACGGGAGTGCTTGGGCTGGAAGGGCAAGAGGTTGACGCAGAAGAAGCCATTGCTTAGGGCTGACATCCTAGAACATCTGAGGTGGGAGCAAGAGATGGAGGAGGATCAGTTGGCTGAAGTGGGCGTTGACGAGGCAGATGAAATGTAAGGCCAAGCACTTTCGATTGAAACCAGCAGCACCAACTGAGCCAGAATAGCACGAACTGAGCCGATAAAGCCGATTAAGGCAATGACCAAAAAATTAACAGTGCCATGCGCCCAACTTGCACAGTTTCAGCTAAGCGTGGCGTGACTCAGTCTCGTGGTGTAATGACATGGCTCGGTAGCATGGCGCACTGCGATGGCCTACTCCGCAGTACTGCGAGGCTGCCTCCATGGTGCGAACTTTGCTACGGACGCCACGGAGCGCCTCGCCACCCTGCTCTTGTAGGTGGGTCGCTGCTTGTTTGCGCTATCTCAAGTTTCGACCTGGTGGCGGGCGCAGAGAGTGGCGGACCCCCCAAGGTTTTGACCTAACACCGAAGGTTTGGGCAAGGTTTCACGCTAGGTTTAATGCCTACGTTTTGGGATCAAATTGGCATGGTGACCTGCAACAAACCTTTATCAGCTCTCTACAAACCTAAGCCGGGAGACCCCAGACTTGAGCTGCTGTAGGTACCGACCCTGCTGTCCAATTTCAGTTTGGAGCGAACCTAGCCAACCCAACAAACGTAGCCAACCTAGCCAACCTATCAAACGTAGCCAATCTAGCCCACCTAGCCAACCTGGCCAACCTAGCCGACCTGGCCAACCTAGCCGACCTAGCCAACCTAGCCAACCTAGCCGACCTGGCCAACCTAGCCGACCTAGCCAACCTAGCCAACCTAGCCAACCTGGCCAACCTAGCCAACCTAGCCGACCTAGCCAACCTTATCTAGTCAACATCACTCAGGCAAATCAGTAATCACGATTTTTGAATCACGGCCCGAGATTTGGCACATAGCCCTATGACTAGAGCGTGACCCGGAATGTTAAACCATCTTTAACCATCTTTAACCAAGGGGAAAAGTTTAACCAATCTTTAACACAACCGCCAGGTCGCACTCCGTAGCCGTGATGGAAGGCGAAGCAACCGCGATGGCTAATGGCTACACTCCGACCCCTACTGCGGCTCCTGTCGGTGCATGTCTCAACATGCGCATCGGAACGCACATCAGCTTGAGCAGCCCGCTAGCCTCGCGCTGGTGATCTGCACCGCTCTGCGCAAGAGTCGCTGTAAAACTCTTAAAGATCAGTAAGATCGGGGGTGACCAACTGGTCGGCTTACTATCGCCAAACCCCAATTGCACTCCGGGTCGTCAGGGTGTTAGGCTGGACTGGTTAAAGATGGTTAAAGATTTGGTTAAAGCACGTTAAAGGCCCAAAACAGCACGAAGTTAGTTTAACCAGTCGCGCTCTACCTATGACGTGATTTC
>JASKMD010000008.1:13383414-13395914 GCA_030144725.1 Haematococcus lacustris | reverse complement strand
CTGAAGCGCACAAACCCCGCCCTGAGCTGCCAACTTTCCAATGCTGCTATCATTTGAAACTAGCAACGCGTACTTATCCTGTGTGGGGTACGCTAAACCCCGCACAGTGTACACATATTTTGAATTGACCACAATAGAAAGATTACGATGAGGATAACTGGCTACCCCTCCCATTGAACGACCACGTAAGGGACATTTGACTTTGCGGCGTGAGAGTTGAGTTGTCATTTTAACGCGGAACGTCTCGGCGTCTCGTTGCGGCGTGCCTGGTGAGAGTTGAGTTGTCATTTTAACGCGGAACGGAATCTTTGCGTCGCGCTTGCGCCCACGGTGACCGACCAATCATGCAGCAGGGGCACTCACATGATGGGCTCACAAGGTGCTGATGCTGCTCCTCGGCAGGTGAGGTCACAAGGTTGGTGGCAGGCCTGGTGAGGATGGACAGCCCTGGTAGGTGCAGCAGTCCCTGCAGCTGAGACTGTGATGGGTGGTGGTCAGGGAGATGGTGGGGGCAGGGCGCATGGGCTGGCCCAGGCTGTGCAGCTGCTTGCGTGGGTGTGGAGCAAAGATTGGGCATGAGATGCAGCTGGCTGGATAGCTCCTGCCCCTGCAGCCGCTTGCCCACGGCAAACGCAGCTGTAGCAGCCTCAGCGCAAGTCCTGTGGGCTGGTGGAATCAGTGCGGACTCCAGGTTGTCGCAGGCCTTGATGACTTCAGCCATCTGGGCTGTGACATGGCCGATGGCTAGTAGACTCTGTCCGGAGCGGTAAGAGGCTGCCTCCCCCTCCACATGGATCTCCACCCAGCCAGTGCTGCCGGCTGGCGTAGACCTCACACAACACGCACAGCGGGCAGCCTGGCCCCCCTGCCATTTGTAGGGGTGGGATTTGGAGTGCAAGCCCATACCTGCAGGCATGTGCACACGCCAGCTTCTAAAACCCCTCTTGGTCACCCCCGCCATTGGTCAGGTCCCACAAGGTCAGGTAAAATGGCTCGGAACAATGTACCGTCACTTTTTGTCGCGTATACTGAACTCCAAGAGGTCAAACCGCGACGCCCCGCTGCGGCGTGCAGCTCCGCAGCTTGGCCTGCGAGGGACGGGCTAAAGTCAACTTTGCCCCCCTCCGCGGTATCCTGGCACCAGTGACTCCTTGCACCCTAACGGTAGTGCACGTGCATACAATAACGCCGCAGCAACGAGCGAGGTAGAGCGGCCACTAGTCGGTCGGTCGGCGTACCGGGATGGGGTGCCGTCATGCAAATCTGCAGTGCTATTTTTGAGATCGATTTGCTGCTTGTTGCTGCTACGTAACCGTCTGGTTTCTGCGCCCTAGCTTTGAAGTATGCTCATAGCTCCCATTAGAAGCTATTGCAGTGTATTACATCTGCCCTGCGCAGCTTGGGAAGCTCCTGGAATATCGGTGCGTAGAAGTCTTATTTCTAGGCAGGAAGTGCATCAAACGCCGTGCTGACCTCCTTCATAGATGCAAGAGGTGTGCCTCGAGCATCTCTACCTTGCCCGATAGCGTTATCCTTAGGATTGAGACCCATAGATACACCAGACATACCTACCATGCTCATGTCTGATTTACTCCATTATCTCGCGCTCATCAGGCTGCGACGAAGGTAGAGATTGTTCAGGTTCCTTCCAGCTACCACCAGCGTTCATCAGCGGCACAAATGATGCAGATTTGCGGCCATTTTTAGCGATGGGCCGACGCAGTCAGCGTAGTAAGAATAGGAACGATAGGAAAGCATAGGACAGCAGAGGATAGCTGAGGATAGCTTAGGAAAGCCTAAGAAAGCATAGGAAGCTCTCATCACTCATCAGCCCTCTCAATAATGTCGTCCAAGGAGAGACCAGAAAAAAACAGTTCCTTCGGTCATGCTGCCTGCAGCTCATAGTATATGCTTTGATGTGGTGGAGGAGGAGGGCCGTTGCAACGCTTAGGCATGTTGCGAGCGAGCTGCGGCAGCCCGATGCGAGATGCGAGCCACCCCGTTCCCGAACATAACCGCCGGCCCTCGCGCAAGCGCTGTTGTAGACCGTACCTACTGGCACCCGCGTGAGAAAGAACGCCGCATCCATATACATTAACCTTGCCACCTGGATGTAACGGCGTAGCCGCTGCCTTTAATCTTACAGTGTGAGCGGCATGTCCACTTAGAAATGTCCAACGCAGTCTCTACTATCCACACTCTCGCACAGCAACTGAGCCCAGGTTTAGAACGGGACCCTCGGGAGTCGAACCCGAATGGTGAGCTGGTAGCAGCCCACCATTGACCTCCTCAGTCACTCTGCTAAAGTGTGGTTTACGGATACGCATAAGCGCACCGTCACATTCCTCCCCCTCTTAAGAGATCCGTTCCGCCAAGGTACCTGGGATAGCCCAGAGCACCGAGACTCGCAGTCTATAGAGACCACTGACATACAGGCTGACCCATAAGGGTACCAGCCACCCACAGAAACACATGCACCACCATAAGGTGCCGCATGGGGACCATGGTCATAGGACCAGGCCAGGTGACATAGGTCACTGAGACGTTTACACATCAAGGCAGGTTATGCACAGCCTTGTACCTAGACAAGATCTGGGGAGCACCAGCCAGCATAGCCTCTGGCTCCCAGGTGTTGTAGGTATCATCGTAGCCTGTCCACTTGACCAGGTACTCCATGCGCTTCTTGAAACGTACCTGCCTGTGGCTCAACAAGCTATGCACTTCATAGTGAGGCGCATCTTCCAGCCACTCCATCACAGGAGGGGGGTGAAACCCCTGGCTGCCAGTGTACTTCTTAAGAAGCGACACATGGAACACAGGATGTAACCTGCTCATGGTGGGAGGTAACTCCAACCGGTAGGCAGCCTCACCTAGCTTGCCTGTGACCTTGAAAGGCCCTACATACCTAGGCAAGAACTTACGTGCTCTGCCAGGTGCATTGCGCAGGTTCTTGGTGCTCAGCAGGACGCTGTCACCTACGCTGAACGTGACATCACGCCTACGCTTATTCGCATACCTTTGTTGGCGGTCCTGAGCCACCCTCATGCACTCCTGAGCATGCTTTACCTCATGCTCCCACTTCTTGGCAAAGCTCTCAGCGGAGGGAGATAGGCACGGCCTGGGCAGCTTATGCAGCACAGGTGTAATGGGTGACTGTCCATAGTTCACCAGGAATGGTGTGGACTGAATGGACTCTTGCCATGAATTATTAATAGCAAACTCGGCAAAGGCTAAATGCCTAGGCCAATCTTCTTGAGTAGGTAGGATATAATGTCTAAGCATTTCTTCCACAATTTGGTTTGTACGCTCAGTCTGACCATCTGATTCAGGATGATACGCGGTGCTGAAAGCAGGGTCTACGCCTATCAGCTTCCTGACCTCAATCCAGAACTGGTTGTTAAAGGTCGCACCACGATCAGAGATGGTTACTTTAGACAGGCCATGGTATTTAAATACATGGTCAATGTATAATTCAGCAAATTCTTTAGCATCCATGGCTTCAATGCATGGGATTAGGTGAACCATCTTTGATAGACGATCCACGACCACACAGATAGAATCATAGCCATGCACACCGACTGGAAGCTTAACCACCAAATCCATGGTGACAGATTCCCAGCGGTACCCCGGTATAGACAGGGGATTAAGCAGCCCACCAGGTACCTGGCGTGACGCTTTGTTCCGCTGGCATGCATCACAGTTAGTCACATAGTGTCTAACGTCAGCACGCATGGTTTTCCACCAGAACACCCTACGCACACGTTCAAGGGTTTTGGTGATGCCCACATGGCCAGCATACTTAGCATCATGCATTTCGTGCAAGATATGCTCTCGTAGCTGGATATCATTAGGAACTATAATAGTACCCTTATCAAGGTGTCGCCACAGTCCCTCCTGGGTCATTTCTCACTCCTCATTGGGCTCAGCAAAGGCGGGATCAGTGCTATAGGCACTAATTAGCCAATCTGTGACCTGAGAAGGGTGACCAGGACACTCAGGGACCTGTGCCTCACAGTCATTAGAGACCGGGTCAGCCCACCTTAACCGCTTAGGCTCTGATGGCTTTAAAGCATCATCAGAGTCAGCATCATGGTCAGGGTCTGATCCAGCGGTAGGCTGCTGTTCGCTGCCTCCGCTGCCGCTGCCCAACGGTGTACCCGCACCGACGTCCTCCCCCTCCTGTAATCTCCGCTTCTGCTGCCTGGTCGTCACCAGGATTTTGTCAGTATCAGTCTTAGCCGTCGCTGAAGTTACTGGAATACGTGACAGTGGATCGGCAGGATTAATGTTGCCAGGTAGGTATTTAATGGTGTAATTAAATCGGGATAAGAACTCCAACCAGCGGCTCTGCCTACGGGACAGTGTAGACTGCGTAGGTAGGGCCTCTAGAGGGCGGTGATCAGTAAACAGGGTGAATGGCACTCCTTCAAGGTAGCACCGCCACTGTGTACACGCAGCAATAATGGCCAAAGTTTCCTGTTCCCCCGTGGTATAATTCATTTCAGCTTTTGACAGCTTACGTGAGTAATATGCCAGGGGGTAACCAGCCTGTGTCAATACTGCGCCAACACCCAAGAGTGAGGCGTCACAGTAGACTTCAAAGGGCTTGGTTATATCAGGCAACCGGAGCATAGGCACCTTCATAATAGCCTGCTTTAGAGCGTTGAAAGCATCTAACTGGGGTTTAGGCCATTGCGCCCAGTTAAAAGACGTACATAATTAGCCATGCGTACATAATTAGCCATGCCAAGGAATGACTGCAGAGCTGTCAGGTTCGTAGGAACTGGCCAGTCTTTGATAGCAGTTACCTTGCTGGGGTCTACAGCTACACCATCTTTAGAGATGATGTGCCCCAGGAAAGGTAGAGACTCTTTCATGAATTCACATTTAGATAATTTAGCAAAATATTTATGTTGTCTCAGCAAACTGAATATTTCACGAAGGTGTGACAGGTGCTCCTGGATAGACTTGGACATGATTAAAATGTCATCAAGGTACACCAGAGCACACCGGTCAATCACCGTGGCAAATGCCTGGTTCATTGCCCGTTGAAATGTAGCGGGAGCATTGGTTAAACCAAAGCATAACACTTTATACTGATAGTGTCCCATGGGCGTCCTAAACGCAGTTTTAGGAATATCTTCATCAGGTATTCTGATTTGATGATAGCCAGCCTGGAGATCCAGGGAGGAAAATACAGTCATACCCGACAATTTATCAAATAAATCATCAATTCTGGGGAGAGGGTACTGATCACGTATAGTGAGCTTGTTAAGCTGGCGGTAGTCTACGCACATGCGTAGCTCACCGGATTTCTTCTTTACAAAAAGAACTGGTGCTGCAAATGGGGAGGAGCTAGGCTCTATCAGCCCTTTGGACAACATGTCAGTGACCTGTTTTTTAACTTCTTCCTGTTCTGGCTGGCTCATCCTATAACTGGGCCTGGCAGGAGGTTTAGCACCATCCTGCAGGGGTATAGAGTGCCCTACATCACGTGCAGGAGGTAACCCAGTGATAGGCTCAAACACATCAGAGAACTCCATAAGGAGGCTCTTTAACTGTGCCGCCTGCTCAGGGGGAACACCAGGTGGGTCTTGCAGGTTTTCATAAGAGACCAGTGCTACCACACCTGTGCCTCCATCTTTGAGCCACTTAGCAGCCGTCTTGGCAGACAGAGGGGTATAAACCACCTCAGGGCCGGACACTAGGAAACCAGGAGGAATAGCAGAAGCAGCTAAACTGTTGGATGGACAAGTGCACTTTGACATATTGTGTACAGTACATTGATTGATTATTAGCTACTTCATAACGAAGTGCCACAGGGTAATCATGCAGTCTCAACTTGTGTGTAGACACAAATGCTTCACTGATGAAGGAGTCATCAGCGCCACCATCAGCAAGGCAGAAGCATGCATGCTGACGGTCAAGGGTGCCAGCAAATCTGAATCTCACCTTGCCATCACGTCCCACCATACCCAGCACATGGGCCTGTTGATGCTGAGCCACAGGGGGAACAGCAGTCTTACATGGCACATCATTCAAAGCAGGACTACACAGTCTTGCTGACAGGGCAGGCAGGGACTCTACAGGGCAGGCAGGCAAAGAAGCTGTTGTTGAGTTAGCCTTGGGCACACTCATATCATCATCAGCTCCTACAACAGCAGCATCATGCAACAGTTGTTCAGATTGTACCACAGCACAGTCCTGGCTGGCTGGCTGGGCAACACCCTAACGGTTGGTGGCAATACGGGCGCTGCGGACACCACGGCGCATGCCCTGATCCCTAGGCCTAGAAGCCTTAGGTGGGGGCTGGGGCTCTGGCTCCTGGTCTGACTCAGAAGCACCAGACTCTGAAGGGGGCTTGGACTTGGCTTGGCCAGGCTTCTTGGCACCCTCAGGTGGGTTAGGATACCCAGACCTGCGCCGGGCCTCAATGGCCGTGAAGTGGCGGAAGGGGCATGGGTGGTTGGTCAGGTGGCCGGGATGGTTGCACTTGAAGCAGTATTGCCCAGGCAACAGGGGTTTCTTGGACCACAGCTCATCGTGTCTGGGCCTCTTGCCAGCACCACCAGAAACAGGGGGCTTAGAGCCACGCCTGCCGGGGTGGGCCTCACCTCCCAGGGCACTTGACGCCTGCACAGCATGAACACCAGAAGAACCAGCACCCTTAGCAGGTGTGGTGGTGGACAGCATGACCACGTTGCGCTGAGCCTGCTTAGCATCCTCCATAGCCTGAGACAGTGTGGGGTCTTTAAAGTGAGCCAGGTCCTTAAGCACAGCAGGCTGTAGAGCTGAGCTGAGGCCCCTAGTGAACACCATGGCCAGCAGAGGCTGACACATGCTGTCGTTCCCTGCAAACAGCAGGTTATTCCTGAACTCAGTAATGTATTGACCCAGGAGCATTCCTGCGGTCATCTTGATGGTACCATCAAGCAGCTTAGTTCGGGCGACGTTACAGTCATCCCGCAGGTCGTCTCCTGTATACTCGCAGAATGCAGTACGCAGGTAAGACCAGTCGGGGACGTCAGCATACAAGGCAGCATAGGACTCCTTGATGGATGGATACCAGGTGTTGCGAGCAGCGCCAGTCAGGAAAGCAGGCAGTGTTGATGCAACATCAAGGCGGCAGCGTTCACAATGACGCTCAAGGTCGTCGCAGAACGCTAAGGCTCTACGATGGGTGCTGCTGCACGCATCAGTCCACTTGTCTGGACCAGGTACACTCATGATAAACAAGGACCGGTCGCGATTGGACCGACCATAGCTCTTTGAAAACTAGAGTAGAAGGCCGTTCGAACGGTATAAGTCTTACGTGAATCCGTGCATCCGTTGCGACGCAAATGGGCCGCGAATTTCATAACCAAGCAATCTGCACAGATGTCGGTTGTCCTTAGTCTGCACAGCTTCTGCTAGTCGACATCTGTACAGATGTAGGCGATGTCGACATCTGTGCAGCTGCGGGAAGTCGACATCTGCACAGATGTCGTATACCGCGACCAACATCTGTGCAGCTGCTGGCGACGACATCTGCACAGATGTCGACTTTTACAATCAATTCTTGGCTGTGCAGATGTATTGACCGACATCTGTGCAGCTGCTGACAACGACATCTGCACAGATGTCGACTATTACATTCGAGCCTTGGCTGTGCAGATGTTGTCTATAGCATCTGCACAGATGTCGACTTTTACATTCGCGGCTTGGCTGTGCAGATGTCGTGGCTTCATCTGCACAGATGTCGACTATTTCATTGACTCTTACATCCGCAAAACACATGTATTGACCACCAAACACCCCGCAAGACCTCGCTACACCCCCGCAAAACACATGTATTGACACCCAAACACCCCGCAATACCTCGCTACACCCCCGCAAAACACATGCATTGACGACCAAACACCCCTCAACACCTTGCTACACCCCCGCAAAACACATGTATTGACCACCAAACACCCCGCAAGACCTCGCTACACCCCCGCAAAACACATGTATTGACACCCAAACACCCCGCAATACCTCGCTACACCCCCGCAAAACACATGCATTGACGGAGAGAATGGCAGACCCCCAGAACGTTTGACGTAACAGGCCCTAGGTCCGCGACGAGAGCAGGGAGAATGGCTTGATAGGTCAGCTAGGTTCAGCGTCGTAGGTCTGCGCTAGGTTGGAGTTAGGTTAAACCTTCGGCCTTGCTTGAATTCATACCCTGCCCCCTTGGACCCCCAAACCCAGCCAACCTAGCCAACCTAGCTGACCTAGCCGACCTAGCCTAGTTTGAATTCATATCTTGCCCCCTGGACCCCCAAACCCAGCCAACCTAGCCAACCTAGCTGACCTAGCCGACCTAGCCTAGTTTGAATTCATACTCTGCCCCCTGGACCCCCAAACCCAGCCAACCTAGCCAACCTAGCTGACCTAGCCGACCTAGCCTAGTTTGAATTCATACTCTGCCCCCTGGACCCCCAAACCCAGCCAACCTAGCCAACCTAGCTGACCTAGCCGACCTAGCCTAGTTTGAATTCATATCTTGCCCCTTGGACCTACTATGCCTATCTGACTGGTGCCTGCAAGCTGCTTCCTACCTGATTGCTACGTACCTACCTACGCTGCTACCTGCCTACCCTATAATGCCTAAATTGCCCAAGTACCATGGCACTGGTAACCGCCATAATTAACTTGGGACAGGTCACTCTGCACTACCATGTCACCGTTACACCTCATCAACATGACGCTATACAACGGAGAGGCCTCGTGGGCCTCCTGGTGCCCACTAGGTACACATTGACAATGACATTACCAACTCTTGTACTATCATGCAAACTACAGCCATGCAACGTTGCCCAAGTAACCTGGCACTGGTCACGGACATGATGAACTTTGGCCAGATCACAGTGCACGTGGGCCATGTCACTGTCTCTCCTCACCATCTTGCCGTCCTACACTTGAGAGGCCTCGTGGGCCTCCTGGTGACCATCAGCTACCCACTGGGACAAAGACAGACCCGTCAAGGCGACCTCGAAGGCCAGCCCGTCTAGTGCCACTTTTGTGGAACCGGACATCGGCTTCATCACCAGGTCTTCTTGTGACACATGCCGCTTAAGGCCGGTGAAGTTGTGGGTCAAGTAGTGATGCGCCAACCGTGAAAGGGCCGCCTTGTCGTTGGGCAGGGGCAACTCAGGGCGGAGGCTGAACAGGAGCTGCTCATTGCTGTCGAAGATTGCGTCGGCTGGCAATGTGAAACGACTTGGTGGAGTGAGCCCGCCCAATGCCGAGTCAGGCACGGTAGCAGCCAGGTACTCGATGCCCGCGACTCCCTTTTGCTTCAAGACGCCTCCCTTGTCATCGGTGATGCAGTAGATACTGTGGTACAAGTGAGGCAAGACGTCGATGTCAGAGCACTGGATCAGGGACTGTTGGTGGGAGCTTGCGCCGACCATGATGATGGAGAGCATTTCCTTTGCCAAGGGCGCTGTGTGCAAGCCCGTAGTCGCCACCTAAGCGTAGACAAGGAAGCAATCAAGCAAGCCAAGAGGTCACCTCACATCTACTGCTTCCCGATTGCTACTTACAGAGATGAGCCCGCTGCACATTGCCACCCGCATACTGCTTGCTGCCTGCCTGCTGCCTGCCTGCAAAGTGCCTACCTACTGGTGTCTGATTACTGATTGCAAATGCCCGATTGCAGCTGCCTGATTGCTGATGCCCGCCAATTGCATGCTACGGCCCGCATGCTGTCTGTTGCTGAACGCCCACTCTTGTGCTGACAGACTCACGCTGCCGGCCTGCCCACCTTACCCCACTCACCATGGACACTCTGAGGAGGTTCACAAAGGAAAGGGCCTTGCTCTTGTCCTTTCCCTTGGCTGCACCCTCAAATAGATGCGACGCTGAGGGTACCACCTTAAGCAGGGATGCGGACTTCCCCGAAGAGACAGACTGCACGAGTGCGATGGGGACAGTGAACAGGGCGAACTTGCTGTCGAAAGCAGGCTTGCCCGACTTGTTGTGATACTGCCCTTTTTTCAACAGCACGGGGGCCTTCTGCACCAGAGTCTCCACCGCACTGCCACTTCCGCTGATGTTGGCGAAGTGTACTGAAGGAGCATGAAAGCAAGATGAAAGGAAGGGGTTGAACACTGGCCAAGGCAGCTTGCAATTGCCCCACTCCCTACCCACACCCCCTCCTGACACCCACCCCTGATCCCACAGCCACGCACATGCCCCCTCACGCTACCCCCCACCTTAACACCATGCCCCTCACCATCCCCCCAGCCTCTCCCTCTGCTTACCTGCGAAGCATTTGAGGATGTCTTCATGAGCCGGTGGCAAGGCGTGAGCAGACGCGCAAATCTCCAAATCACGCTGAGAGGGATTGTTGATGTTGACAGTAAGACCGGCCAGGCGCGCGAAGGCGCCCTGGCGTGAAGAGGCACCACCGCTAGGCCGCGCTTGCTCGACGGCCTGCCGCTTGGCAGGGTAGTGCAGCATGTCGGTATCAGTCTCCCAGTCGTCAGCAGACATAGTCTGCACGCTGCGCACATGCGTTGCCGTTGGACCCTGACGCATCTTCAAAAAGCGCATAGCCATATTGCGTACTTGATTTGGGACCAGAGGCCACATAGCCTGCACAGACAAATTCCCATGTCATAGCCCCATCACACCTGCCCCCTGTCACAAACTGTGCAACAAGCTTTGTCAATGACCCAACACATAACCCTCTAGACCCTGATGCATACCAGAAAATTGGCGCAGTCGTTGCTGCTGAGCACCATCATAGGCACCATGAGAAGGCCGACGATGTTGTAGGCATAGGTGAGGATGTCACCGTCGATCTGTAGACGGGTAGGTTGGGCAGATAGGCGGGCTGTTAGGTAGAAAAGCAACGTTACATGGACGGCAAGCAAGTCCGGCAAGCATGCAAGAGGCAAGCAAACTACGAACTAATTATTACCCACCATGCAGGGCATAGGCGGAGTCCCCTCTGGCAGCTCCGGATAGCACAAAACAAAGTTCATCCCGTGCAAAACAAGGGACATCTTCATGATGAGCACTGGGTACTTGGCGCATGCGGCTGAAGGCACAGCAAGGCGGACATAAGAATGGTTGAAATGAAAAATTGTATAGGTCATTATGACATGATGTGGCGGTTTGCATCAATGACCAGATGTGGCGAAAATGCACCTACCCGCCACGACGTCGTTGCGGTGGTGGGCATCACCCACAGAGCGCGCAATCTGGCACAAGGCTGCAAACTGCTGCGCTGCTGAAGGGCCTTCACCGGATTGCTCGTCTAATAGGAACCGTCGGTCTCGAGGTGATACGTCGGACTTGTAGAAGATGGAGACCAGGTCATACAAAAGCTGCAGCGTATGAAGGCGGATGTAGCGAGTGGATCAGCGATGCATAGTGCAACGTGGCGAGTAGCACAACCTGATGAAAGTGAGCGCAACCCAGCCCGGCCCCAACCCATCCCTGCCTGTGTGAAAAACAAATTGCATGAGCAGAACTTGCCTGTGCCATGACAGCAGTTGGGGGTGCCAAGGTGGTAGCCAGGCTGGAAGGGGGGTCAGATACGGCATGCTCACGCAAGAGACCCATCAAGAGGCCCTTGCACTCGCTTGAATAAGCATCGCTTATTGAAGCACGCCCGGCGGGCACGGGCGTGGCAGAAGCGGAAGATGAGCCTGAGCGACATGCCTGCTTGCCAGGCGGCTCGGAGCTGCCTGGTGTGATGGCGCTGACACGCTGCCCATCAGCAATGTTGGACCACCTCTGCACAATGGTAGCTGACACCTGAAGACATGCACATATTATGCAAGAGTCTTTATTGTACATTCGCTTTGATTCCCCATTGCCGTCTCATGGCCCCCCGCCCCGTGCCACCCTGACCCACAGCCCCCCAACACCCATTGGCACCCTACCACCCTCATTACACCCTGCCCTCACTTGCAGCGCCTCCATCTCCGCATCCGCCGTGGTGGTGACTGCAACGGCAATGGAGGCATGGTGAAGATGGCCGGGGCGTGTCGTACCTTAACCCTAACCCCAACACTAACACCTACCCTAGCCATAACCCATCCCCTACCCCTACCCTAGCCCACCCCCATCCCCTACCCCCATCCCCTACCCATATCCCCTACCATACCCCTAAAACCTACCCTAACCCTAACCCTAACCCTAACCCTAACCCTAACCCTAACCCTAACCCTTAACCCCTACCCCTACCCTAACCCTAACCCTAACCCATACCGTAACCCTAACCCCTAACCCTAGTCCCTATCCCTACCCTAACCCTAACCCTAACCCTAACCCTAGCCCCAACCCCTAACCCTAGCCCCTACCCTAACCCTAACCTCAGCCCTAACCCCAAACCTAACCCATACCCCTACCCCTGACCCCTACCCCTACCCCTATTCCTACCATACCCCTAACCCCTACCCCTGCCCCTAACCCTGACCCTGACCTCAACCCTACCCCTACCCCTAACCCTAACCCATACC
>JASKMD010000008.1:13360390-13382914 GCA_030144725.1 Haematococcus lacustris | reverse complement strand
CGGGGGCGGGGGCGGGGGCGGGGGCGGGGGCGGGGGCGGGGGCGGGGGCGGGGGCGGGGGCGGGGGCGGGGGCGGGGGCGGGGGCGGGGGCGGGGGCGGGGGCGGGGGCGGGGGCGGGGGCGGGGGAGGATGAATTGGGAGGGGGTGGTTGTATAGGGAAAGTGGAGGGGAGGTGACCCATCAGACCTGCAACCAAGGGGCGTGCACGCGCGGTAGGGTGACCAGGCTGGGCACTGTGTTAGCTATCACCGTGGCCTTACCTTTGTGGTCCTCCTGGCCTCCTACCTGCTCACACCAGGCAACATATCCCATGCGCCAGTGGGGTGGGACTGCGGTGGGGAGTGTAGGGTTTAGGGAAGGGAAGGTGGGGTGAGGTGGGGGTTGCGATGCCACGTCAATCGAAGGGTGGGAGAGGGGAAGGGTAGGCTTGACAAGTATGGGAGGGGAGAGGGAGGGAGAGGGGGAAGGGAGGGGTGGGAAGAGGGTGGGTGGGGTGGGCTTTCTCCTGGCTGCTGTCAGGGGAGAGGTGACGGGGAGGAAGAGGGGGAAGGGAAGGGGAGGTCCATGGGGAGGGCGAGAGAAGTGGGGAGCGCATTGATAGTCTCACGTGTAGGCGCACAAGACCTGCGGCAATGATGTGACGATTTGTGTAACGAAGCAAACATTGGACATGGGTACTAGATGCACTCACCATTAGAGTAGGGAGATGTAGAGCTGGCAGATGGAGGGGCAGGTGTAGCAGCCCTCCATTACAACCCACCTTCCTTTGTCCTCACCTCAGTAGGAAGTGCAGGGTGGGAGAGTAGGGTTGGGTTGGGCTGGGCTGGGCTGGGCTGGGCTGGGCTGGGCTGGGCTGGGCTGGGCTGGGCTGGGCTGGGCTGGGCTGGGCTGGGCTGGGCTGGGCTGGGCTGGGCTGGGCTGGGCTGGGCTGGGCTGGGCTGGGCTGGGCTGGGCTGGGCTGGGCTGGGCTGGGCTGGGCTGGGCTGGGCTGGGCTGGGCTGGGCTGGGCTGGGCTGGGCTGGGCTGGGCTGGGCTGGGCTGGGCTGGGCTGGGCTGGGCTGGGCTGGGCTGGGCTGGGCTGGGCTGGGCTGGGCTGGGCTGGGCTGGGCTGGGCTGGGCTGGGCTGGGCTGGGCTGGGCTGGGCTGGGCTGGGCTGGGCTGGGCTGGGCTGGGCTGGGCTGGGCTGGGCTGGGCTGGGCTGGGCTGGGCTGGGCTGGGCTGGGCTGGGCTGGGCTGGGCTGGGCTGGGCTGGGCTGGGCTGGGCTGGGCTGGGCTGGGCTGGGCTGGGCTGGGCTGGGCTGGGCTGGGCTGGGCTGGGCTGGGCTGGGCTGGGCTGGGCTGGGCTGGGCTGGGCTGGGCTGGGCTGGGCTGGGCTGGGCTGGGCTGGGCTGGGCTGGGCTGGGCTGGGCTGGGCTGGGCTGGGCTGGGCTGGGCTGGGCTGGGCTGGGCTGGGCTGGGCTGGGCTGGGCTGCAACACAAGGGAGGCAACAGTGGGAACGTTGTGGGAGGTGATGAAATGGTGGTGGTGGTGGTGGTGGTGGTGGTGAGGGGGACTGGGAGGGGGTGGTGAACAGGGAGGTACTAGGCGTGATTGTAAGGCCTGCAGCAACCAGGTGTGGTAGCGGTTAGGCTGGATACTAAGGGCTATGCTGCGCAATGCTAGCTCCTTCTAAGCTCTTACCTTGGTCCTAAGCTCTTACCATGGTCCGTCTGGCCTCTTCGCTGCTCACAACACGTTGCACCTGCCTTGCGTTGGTGCATCAATGCTTGCGATAATTGCGGAGAATCGTTGCGAGGAAACTGGCCGCGAGGCTAGCTGCGATGCTGGCTGCGAGGCTGGCTGCGAGGCTGGCTGCGAAACTGGCTGCGAGGCTGGCTGCGAGGAAAATGGCTGCGAGGCTGGCTGCGAGGTGAGATCCTGCGCTGCTGGACCAGCTGTGTGGCCGCGAGGTTGATTGCCGAGTATGTGGCTGCGAGTATGGGCTAGATGTGGCTGCGAGTATGGGTAACCTCGTGCGATGCCATCTGTGGACCAGCTGTGTGGCCGCGAGGTTGATTGCCGAGTATGTGGCTGCGAGTATGGGCTAGATGCGGCTGCGAGTATGGGTAACCTCGTGCGATGCCATCGCTGCAATACCGGCTACACGATGCTGCGACTAAGTGTTGGACGGATGCCTGAATGCAAGTGAGATGTTCAGAATTATTTTAAGTGCTTAAAGGCTACAGTACTGTAAGTGGTCTCTCGAGGTACCTCGAGGTACCTCGAGGTACTGTAGATGTCTACAGTACTGTAGATGTCTACAGTACTGTAGATGTCTACAGTACTGTAGGTACCTACAGTACTGTAAATGGTCTCTCGAGGTACCTCGAGGTACCTCGAGGTACTGTAGATGTTTACAGTACTGTAGATGTCTACAGTACTGTAGATGTCTACAGTACTATAGAGGTCTACAGTACTGTAGATGTCTACAGTACTATAGATGTCTACAGTACTGTAAATGGTCTCTCGAGGTACCTCGAGGTACCTCGAAGTACTGTAGATGTCTACAGTACTGTAGATGTCTACAGTACTGTAGATGTCTACAGTACTGTAGAGGTCTACAGTACTGTAGATGTCTACAGTACTGTAGATGTATACAGTACTGTAAATGGTCTCTCGAGGTACCTCGAGGTACCTCGAAGTACTGTAGATGTCTACAGTACTGTAGATGTCTACAGTACTGTAGATGTCTACAGTACTGTAGAGGTCTACCCCGACAGTACTGTAGACACCTACAGTACTGTAGCATGGCCGTATCTCACCAACCGCGCAAAATCACGAATTTTAGTTTCAACCCCCGATCTTACAATGCCTTCTTTAGACTATGTACCAAGTCCGAGGCTCTGTTCGTGTACTCGCGAGGTACCCCGACAGTACTGTAGACACCTACAGTACTGTAGCATGGCCGTATCTCACCAACCGCGCAAAATCACGAATTTTAGTTTCAACCCCCAATCTTACAATGCCTTCATTTGACTATGTACCAAGTCCGAGGCTCTGAATCTCAAAAATGCTGTTACTAATTTGCCTGAGTGACACCGGTCAGCACATGCCGGTGGAAGGCCATGCGCTCTTGCCACTCGGGGCTCTCTAGTGGGGTGCCACGCAGCTCGGGGCTGCTGGAGGCCGTACTGGCACACCACACGCATAAACAGCTTGGACACCTCGAGGGTGATGCCGTAATTGGAGCGGGCTGCCTTGGCCCATAGCTTGACATACCGCTCTGCATAGCAACGCGTGATCGGGCGGCCCCAACATGGGGGTGGTAATGTTTATGCAAATACTCTCTCAACTCTGCACCGTTTTTGATACCGTTTATCACATTGGTATCTGCAAAGCAATGCGCGTCATTTGACCATCAGCGCTAGCCATTGGAGTCTTTGCTCGCGTACTGCCACATGTGCCCGCGAACAAATCACAGCGGCGAGACGAGTCTCCTTGACACGGTGAGCCACATCCCTGTGGCGCCATCTATCTGGCGCAATGAGCGGGTTGTGCACAAATGGAATGTCCGGCCAACACCCATCGCGATGCCTGCCGGGCGTGCAGGGCACCTAGACGGGGTGAATGAAACATATAATCGTACTCGCTTCCGCAGAATACACCATTTGGGTCGGCGCACACTAAGGTATCATCCGGGTTACACCCCCCCTCCTCCAATGTGTCCTCCACTGTGTCGCACCCGCTGCACCACAAGAAAATGGCTACGAAATGTTTGTTCTTGACCCCTTGGCGCATTTATTAAAACAAACCGCACGTTAAACAGCCCAGGCCTCTATCAGTTTGACATCTTCAAAGTGGCATCATGTTCTCCAAGCAGAATCAGGGCCACGGGGCTGTGGGGTGGCAGTTGAGCTATGAAACTTTGCACGCAGGTGGATGGCATGTAGGGGAGTATAACTCTATGAGGAGCCGAGTCAAATCAACCATGGTGTGGAGCTGTGTGACTGACTGCATGGCCCTGGCCCTGAGATCGGCTAAGGGAGTTGACGGTCACAGACCAAAGTGTGCTTTTGGCTTATCTGAGTATGAGCGTTTGTAACACTGTCTTAGAGGAGCTTAACCTAGTAAGTAGCACGTTGTAAGTCCAAATGGTCGAGCTGTGGCATTGCCCTCCAGGTATGGGTAGGAGGTGGGCTCAGTGCCACATTCCCGCATCCGCTTTTTGATCCGACTGCTACTGCCGACGCTCATGCACACGTAGAGCAGCCTAAGCGACGCGGGCGGTCGTAGCGATGACTCCATGCTCCGCAACGGCTCAAATTTGAATCACTAACTTTGATGCTTTGCTGTGCACGGTCTACTGACTGGATAACTATTCTGGATGGGGACAAGGTAGCTGGCCGGGTTGTCTACATTGTGAGCCAACTAGCATAATATTTGGCGTAGTGAGTGCAGAGTTACAGCCGTCCTACTACCAGGGGTCGGTTTCCTGTCATTTTTTGAATGTTGGGGCCGCCTGAACTGCGCCCGACAAGAAATTCAAAATTTTGAAAAGCTGGGCCGCTGAGCGCGATAGCTGTACGCTGATCACAGCCCCACTAAGTAGGCTATTACCAACACAACGCGACCTAATCTCTCAGCACCTCCGCCCGCCCCGGCACAGGTGCACATCAGCCCGAGCAGCCCGCTAGCTTCGCTTTAACGAGCTGCATTGCCCTGCGCGAGAATCGCTGTAACACTCGTAAAAACTAGAAAGATTTTATCAGGGGTGCAGCCAATGGCGGGGGTGACCATCAGCATCACTGATGATAGCTACAAACAAATTGCCTACTCAACATGGAACAATGCGTTATCTGTGGCTAATCTTGCTCAGTTACAATCCAACTGTTGCGTCATCGGTGGAGACCCCACACCGGAGACCACCGGGCACCTCATTGCTGTATGCAAGGCCTGTGTGTAAGGCGACTATTAATGCCTCGCTGGTACTCTGCAACCCGGTGCAGCCGCTGCCTGCCCTTGGGCAGCCGGTCATCGACCAGCTTGTAGCGCTGCTGGTACTCCTTGCTAACGGGAGGCAGAGACTCCAGGTCCTTCCATTTGCCCAGCTCCAGGGGAGACTGCATGGGCCGGGCGGGCGGGGCGGGGCGTCGTCAGCAATGGCGGCGAGATGTAACACTGGCTTGAAATGTGCTCTTCACGCGCAATGCCCCGTGGCGCGTTGTTCGCTTGTATGCTGTTGGCGCCATGAACATGATTCACTCTGAGTAGTGTTGTGCAGAAGGTTGCAGTAGTGTTGTGCAGCTCGTGCACGCGTTGAATGTCGCGGCCACAGTTTACGCAATGGGCAGGCATTCTGCCCTAACTACCTCCCCCACCTGCATCCTCTCCAAGTAGCGGCGACACACGGGCACCGCCTCCCAGCCGTGACCGCCGGCGCCATCTTATCACCTATGTAAGCCACGACCGGCGCGACCGGGCATCCCAGGGTGGCACAAGAGATCAGGGTAGCATACCAACACAACGGCTGTGAGGTTTCACCGTCATTCTCACCATACTGTAGAGCTGCGTCACGAATGGCTGAGGGCCGCCATATGACTTGCACATGGTGTGGAATGCTGCATGCCATGACCATCCTTCGTGAGTCTGGTCGGTTGACTGCTGTCTGCCATTCGCAGATGCAAGCCTCGTGTGCGGTGTAGCTTACGAATGCTGCATCACCCCGCGATATGATCGTGTGCGCGGCAGTGGTGGGCCAACAGAACCAGCCTCTGTTCTTGAAAACATTTCCCGAAGCGACTGGCGAGCAGCTGTTGAAGTTCAATGTCATAGTGCACTGCTCCCTGGACGCGGTAGAGGAGAGAGGTGACAGGCCCAGGGCTGCAGCACTGACAGTGTTCCCTGTATGTTCTCCACAGCCACTGAAGTCAATGGCGCCATGGCTGCTTGCAGTCACGGCTCGTCGGTCACCTGGCGAAGTAGTGGACCCCTACCTGGGCCTGCTGTACCCAACTGATGACGTCAAAGTATATGGGTGAGCTCCTGCGTCAGTCTGAGGACCTCTTCCTCAATGTAGTGCTGATCTGTCTACCTGTGCTAACGCTACAAACAAAGGGCCTGTAAGTGTCAGCCATTGCAGCCGTTGGGCATAGCAGCCGTGCCCTTCCCCTTCCCCTTGGTGGGTGGGTAAGGTGTGCTGGGGAACACTGAGTTAGCAGCTAAAGTATCAGCTGCTGGCTACCTGGATGGGTAAACGCTGGGGCCTGTTGCGGCTGGCATGGTAGCATCAGGAATCCTGGCCTATCAGGCTGCTGGCTTCAGAGTGGGTCCACCACGCGGTCCTGCACCTGAAAGGCTGGAGGCACCCAGGGCTGTGGCTCCACAGAGTAGTCACACTTGTCACACCTGGCCCGTGTGGAAGCCATGCACTGTTGCCACCTTCCCGTCTGGCTCTAGGTGAGGCTGGCCACGCAAGACCCTGCTGGAATGTCATGTTCACCATGTCATGTCCATGTCATGTCCTGCTGAAATGTCATGTCAGATAAGCGGGACAGTAGCATCCCCCCTACTCTGATGGGCAGGGGAAGCTTTAGCTGTTGTCCAAACTGGGTAATTGCGACCTATAGCCAGTACCAATACCTGATTCACTACCCCAACCCGCTTGCGAAGGCCAGGAAACCTATGTTGGCATGAAACACATGCTCTGATGTAAGCAACAGCTCAGCATTGCCTAGTGCACACATGTTACTGTGCCACAAGCTGCTGGGCTGTGGCCTTGGGGCTTCGCTCTCGCAACTTCTTGAAGCCCAACGCTGGGTAGTCCTTGCCCTGGGCAGGAAGTCTTCCTCGGTGTGGCCACCTGCACAGCTCCAGTGGGCACCACTTGCTCTCCCCTGCCGGCTGGAGGTTGAGGGCTGCGTTGCAGTCCCTGTCCACCCATTTGCCAAGGTCCCCAGGGGTGGCCTGGGCCAGCCAAGGGCACCACATGAGCCCCCGCACTGGCGCCTCAAACCGCTTACTCCAGGCTGACTGCAACAAGCGTTCCTGTACCTGACCCGGCATGGGCTTCCAGTCCTCAGGCCTGGTGGGCTTGCTGCTGTCCAGCTCCTCCTCACAGGGCTGGGGGCTGTTCAAAAGTGAGCTGACCCTGCCGGTGCGGAACTCATCCACTGTCACCACCCTGCCTGGCACCCTGTCGGTCGGCTTGCCGCTGTTGGGCCTCTCCACCACCTTGCGGCAGGCCTGCAGCACGGCCTTGGCCCCCCACCCACCCCGGGTGCCAATGCTTGCGTTGCCAAAGAACACCACCAGCTGCTTGCGTGTCCCCCACTCCTGCTGGGACACGCTGGCTGCCTCCTCCTCCAACTGCATAGCACACAAGGCACACAATGCTGATGGCATCCTTGGCAGAACTGGGGATATGGCACAGGTCACACGTGGGGCAGTCATCAGCCTCTAGCCCTGCCCCTCCCCCCCTACCCTTTTACCCACTGTGTCAGGCTTGTTCTTGCGCTTTGGCTTGGGGACCTTGGGATTGGGCTGTTTGGGCTCATCCGCGCCCTTGCGCTTCTTGCTCTTCATCGTGCTCTGTAAAAGATGATATTGCGTGGGTCTTTACACTCTCACGACTCTCACTCTCGCGACTTATATTGACAACAATTACATTGACAACACCTAGCGGGACAGCAGGATGCATGCTTCATCACATGACCACCAGTGGGATGAAGCTGGTGATGGAGACGGGTGCAGTGGAAGCACAGGCCAAGGGCTACTGCATGGCAAGCACACTCTTATAGCTAGCTCAGGTAAAGCAGGGCTGCGTGTGCTCTCCCCCTGTGCCCAGGCTGCTGACAAGCACGGGTGTCAAATTCCTGGTGGTCCTGGACGATGTGGCTGCCAAGGACGAGGCGATCAACAGGGTGGGTGACCGCTAGCACCACCCAGGAGGGGCTGCTGCACCGCACACTGAGGCGTCAAGGCCAGATCTGCCAAGGCTTAGCAAGCAGCTGCACAAGAGCCATCAGCAAGGCGACATATGCAGTCGACACACCTGCTGCCTATGTAGTGCGCAGATGCTAGTCTTCATCGCTAGACCCACTGCGCTCATGCCATGGCCTCTGTGACTGCGGATGCCGACCCCTTACACTGTGTCTGACTCCCTTGAGGGCTGTATGCCAGGGGCTACACTCTCATCTGCCTATGACAGGCGTCAGTAGCTGCAGGGGTCACCAGCACACATCCAGAGGTCGCCAGCACACACCCAGCAATCACTAGCGCAGTGCTAAGCACTGATGATGATGGTGATGACGATGACAGCTTGCTCTGCCCATTGCACTGCACGCGTGCAATGTTGCATCACTGTCCCTGTCTAGCTGCCTGCCAGCAAGCGGGCTTGGCTGCCTTGTCCTCGCTAGACGTGTGGTGCATGTTGCCCATGGCCCATCTGTGCTAAATGCTTTTAGGTGCTGAGGCGCATGCACTCCATGTACGTGGACCTGGCATCGAACCCTTTTTTTGTGTTTGGCATGCCATTGCAGTCTGCCCGGTTTGAGGCTGGTGTAGAAGCACTGGCTGCCGCAGGTCTATGACAGCAGCTTCTATAGTGATCCGCGAAAGAGTCACGAGGCAAAGCATCAGTCATGCAGCGCACATAAGTGTTGTGTGTGGCAGCTTTGAGCATTCATAGCCTAGGCCATTGATGCTGCGTGATGAGGGCGGTCTGTGGTGGTCTAAATCAAGGTCTAATGCACTAAATGCAGCTGTGCACCGCCACAGACGCTCAACTGATTGCAGCTGCTTTTTTGTACAAGGCTTTCTTTGCAACCCGTTGCTTCGATGCGAGCTCCTCGACTCGCTTTCTTTTACGCTCCGTCGCGCTCCCGCTTGAGCCCAGCATAGTGGGTGTGTCCTTCAGCGCATGCGCGAAAGCAATGTGCCCCAAATGCAGGTTGCGCACATGGAACACCTTCTTGACATCGGCTGTATGCGCTGCATACGCGCGTGTGAAGGATCGGAACGCATCCGCTGCCAGCTGGCGCAGCTGTGTGTCTTGGCCGACCACCTGCACGCAAGGCGTTTGATGAGTAACTGCGCCAGGCAATGGGTTGCGCGCTGCAGCCGCACCTGCATGAGCTTGCGCTGCAGGTTGAACGCCAAGGCCATAGGCTTGACTGCCTCTCTGCTAGACGGCGCTCTGCTGGCGGCGCCTCGCGCGTTTCGCCCCGCCGTCAGCGCGCCGCTATCCTCCATCGCCCCTGCGACCTGCGGTAACCAGCGCAGAGGGCCCTCGGCCGAAACCTCGTGCAATTGAATGCCCCTTGACGCGAGCATGTCCACGTACGGCCGTTCGTGCGGCATCAGCATCAGCACAGCCTCTCCGGCGTGGCCAATGCGTGCCGTCCTGCCTACGCGGTGGACATACCTGCGCGATGATCCGGGGACAAAGCAGTGCAAGCACTATGTACTTGCCGCGATGCACAAATCCGACCAGGAAGTGAAAGACCATACCCGCAGCAAGGCAGCCACACCCAGCCACAGTAGTCAACGCGGTCAAAGTAATCACACTCGCATCTCACTCAGAAGGAGCGCCCGGCACGTCGTACTGGATGATGACGGTGACATCTGGAAAATCCAGGCCGCGCGCCGCCACATCAGTGCATAGAAGCACCGCGCAGGGTGCCTGCAAGGAAGTTCGAGGCAATGGCGAGATTGCACCAGGGGTCAAAGCCTGCGCCGGCTCCACTTGCTCGCTGCAAGTCTGATGCTATGTCACTCTCCCGCCTCTCCTGCCTTCCTTTTTCCTCTGCACCCCCACCGCCTGCACCCCCACCTCAGAGAAGGTGACGAAGGAGGAGGTGCGCTGGGCCTGCGGCATGTCACCGTGCAGCTTCAGCAAAGGCACCTCCCGACCCAGCAGTGGCCCGCCACTGGCACTGTGCCAGCAGCGGCCCAGCAGCTCCCAGTGCAGCTCCACCCCATCGCAGCTGGACAGGAAAACAACGGCCTTGCGCCGCTCTGCTGACCCAGCGGCACTTGCATGGCCAGCCGCCTGCAGCATGGGGGTGAGGGGGAGGTAGCTGGGGGCCGGGTGGTCAGTAAGGGGCTGATTGACAGGCCAGGTGCTGCAGTCACCTCTACCACCAACCAACCACCCTCCAACTGCACTGGCCAACTATACAAAACCCTGATGGCGCCATCACTTGAGCGTCTGTGGCAGTGCACAAGGGGCAGCGGTGAAGGCAACAACAGCATCGGCGGCAGTGGCGGCAGCAGGACCAGCTAGCTTTTAGCAGGTGTTGTTGTTATCGCAGCAGTAGCTGAAGTGGGTGCCCCAAGCAGAACCACTAGCAGTGCAAAGGCATCAAGCTGTGGCTGCAGCAACAGGAGCAGTGGGAGCAGGGGCAGCCACCCGTCATGTTCTGACCTTCAGTGGCTGACCAATGAGCCCAGCTCCCCCGCCCCCTCGGCCCCCTCCCATCAGCTTCTGTCGCAGCAAGCCCGCCAAGGTGACCAAACGCTGCTTATCCTCCACTTCCATGAACGATTGTCGTAGCTGGCTGGGCAGTTGGAACTGCTCCAAACCACCAGGCGGGCTGCTCCCACTGCCAGCTGTCATGTTTGTGGTCTCCACAGCTCCTGGGGTACCTGAAGCTGGGTTGCTACCGCTGCTGGCGCCGCCCAGCAGCAGGGACCCGGCTTTGTCCTGGTCAGAGAGAGAGAGAGAAAGGTGGAAAGCACAGGGTCAGCAGCATACAGCTAGAACATGGGTAGGATATGTAAGCCATGCACCACTGCAGGCAGGCCCTCAAACTAATGTGGGCGCATCTATGGTATGGCAGGCCCAGGCCCAAGCAGCTTGACCAAGTCACAGCTCGACATTGGGAGTGGCCTGTCATCATTGCTAGTTGAGCTGATCCCTTATTGCAGCTGTGTGGCACCATGTCACACCTTGCTGAGAGTGAAGCCGGCGGCCACCGGGTCGTGCAAGCTGACGGTTGCCAGGCCGGACAAGCCCGCATGCAGCGTGGCGCTCAACAGCGCAGTTGTGCGCGGCCGAGGTTTCGTGGTACTTCCGGCGTGCGATGTCGAACCCTGTTGATCGAGTGCACGGTAGCAAAGTCAATGCACACTATTTAGGTTTGAGCACTTTCAGAGCACCCGATGCGGAAGGCACATTCCTACTGCTGCAAACAAAGTAATCGAGCTCACGATTGACGCGCTTGCTACCGCATACCCTATTCACCTGTCAGCCTCCCACATCGGCATCATGCCTTCCCTGGCGGTTTCCGCAGCTACTGCTCCTGCCACTCCTAATTCTCCTGCCACTGCTGCCGTTACCGCTGCCGCCCTGTTGCAGCTGTTTCTGCAGTGTTACTGCTGCTGCTGGCCCCAATGGTTGTGGGTGTGGCAGTGCTGCTGCTGGTCCTGTTCAGTCACCTGGTTCAGACCTGCTGCTGCTGCTGCTGCTTGGCGAGCATCCAGCAGAGCCAGGATCTGGCGCAGCTTGACCTCAAAGCCCAGGTCCAGCAAGCGGTCAGCCTCATCAAGCACCAGCCACCGCAAGCGGCCTGCAGCCCCAACCGCAGCAACCACCTGCCTCACACCACACTATGCAACTAGGTAGCCCTCCACCACAAGGAAAGAAAGAGCACGAGCCTGGAGGGGGACTGGCACCATTTGTCGACATCGAAAAACATTTGAGCCGAAGCGGGTTTGAACCTATGGTCTCTCAGCTGTGGAAGTCACCCTTGCCAAATGAGCCACTCACCGCAGGACAGGGCGGGATAACTCTACACCACACTACTCCCGCCCCCTCATCATTTCCTACAGGGTGGCCTGCACAGCTGGTGAGGGTGTTGTACTGTAGATATAGTGGTGTGTAGTGGTGTATATAGGTGCATTTGTTGTGTAGTGTTGTGTAGTGTTGTACAATGGTGTTTGAATGCTGATGTTAGCTATGATGATGATCAGGTGCAACCACCCCACCCCAGCCCCCTACATGCGGCCCCGTATAGCCTGCCAGGTAAACCCTTCGCCACCCCCATCTCCGCCGAGTGTGCTGGACCTCATGGCTACAGCTTGGCATCATAGTGCATGCCAGGTCAGTGCAGTGGCCCCGCCATGACCATGCCAGCACCATGCCGGGTACTTGGGCCAGCCACTAAGCCTAGCGAAAGGCTGACTGGGCGGCAGAGGCATGCTGTCTGCCTGAGCTCACCTATGTGCAAGCAGTTGGTGTTCTCCAGGTGGTCCAGCAACCGCCCTGGGGTGGCCGACACCAGCGACAGGCCCTTGCGCAGTCGCGACTTCTCGTGGTTGCGGTTCTCACCACCAATAAGAACGCCCGCCACCTGACCAAGGCAGGCAGGGGAGCAGGAGGAGGGTGGGGCAAGCAGCAAGGGGGACATCCTCGGGGGCAGCAGGAGGGTGAAAGCAGCAGGGGAAAACATCAAGGGTGTGCATGTGGGTGGAGGAGGGGGACCAAGGCAGGCATGCAGGGAGTGGGTGGCTGAGAAGAGGGGCGTCCAAGGACACTTCACCGCCCTCAGCCACAGGTGCCTGCCATCAGGCGGTCACAGAGGAGCTGGAACATTGGGGTCCCACATACTGCACCATTGACTACCTGCTGCTCTTGATTCACAGGGCTGCAGCGTGCTGAACAGGCCCCCCTCCCAAAGCTGCCTGCCTATCCTTCCACCATGCCATTTTCTCACCTCACTAGCCTGCCTGCCTGCCTGCCCTTGCCTGCCTGCCCTTACTAACCAGCCACCAGGACTTCCTCATGAGCTGCAGCGCCACGTCCTGGATTTGAAGGCTGAGCTCGCGTGTGGGAGCTAGCACCAGCCCAAACGTGCCATCAGCACGACTCAGCCGCGGCTCCTGCAGCAGCCAGCATCCAGGTACCAGCAGTGGGCACATCCGGCAAGCAGCGAGGCAGGTCAAGGCAGTGGGCACAGTCAGCCGGTAGGAAAGGGCAGTGATAGCTCGAGTGAGACCAAGCTGCGTAGGCTGCTAGGGCGGGTTCGGGGGCTAAGGGAGGGGTCAGGGTCCAGGGGTGGTCAGGGGAGAGCTCACAAGACTGCCCAGTTGCGCCTGGTCGTTCAGCATCCACCTCGCTGCCCTGCTGTGTCACTGCCTACCACCTTCTGCCCTGTCCCAGGTACAAGGCTCATGGTGAGAGCTTAAGGATGCCAGTGTCAGATCTCTGACCCCCGACTGTCGGCCCCACCCCTTGCCTCCCTGATCCCGCGAGCCCATCAGCAGCTGTGCCCCTGCCCCTAGGCCTGGCACCTCAGCCTGGACACAGCCTGAGGGTCCAGCCTGAGGGTCCACAAGGTCCCACAGTCAGGCCTGCCAGTTGCCAGCTGACAGCACAGCACAGCCCAGCACAGCCTGCCTGCCCCATCTTAACCCTCATCCTGTGAGCTCACATTTGGAAGGTGGCAAGGAAACCATACCAGGCCTGCCTTGCTTGCTTTAGTAATAAGCTTGCTAACCTTTCCCCACAGCCAGTGTCAAGCATTCTCCACTCTCATCTAGCTACCACTATTCCTTTCTATAACGACCCTTCTTCAACGACGGCGCTCATAGCCAAAACAGGCACTGCTCTGACGTTCCGTGCCACCCACCTGGCCAGCCAAGTCCGCCACCATGGGCACCAAGTAAGCCAGCGTCTTGCCCGACCCAGTAGGCGCCCTGACCAGCACATCACGCCTCGACATCAGCGCCGGCAACGCCTGTCGCTGCACAAGCGTAGGGCGCAGGAAGCCCAGGCCCACCAGCTGCTGCGCCAAGTCAGCCGGCACACCCAGGTCCACCCAGGCCCCACCGCCCTCCGCCGCCACGCCTGCTGCCACACCTGACTGCCCTTGGCCCACAGCACCTGGCACTGCACCCGTTTTGGTGGCCGTCACGGCTCTATGCTTGGCAGGCACTTGAGCTGTATCAGCTGTATCAGCTGCATGCTGCCCCTGCACTGGCTGCTGCTGTCGTCCCTTGGAGCCGGTGCGGCGCTCCTGGCAGACAGCAGCAGTGCGGCCTGACGGCCCGGCGTCTTTGCAACTGGCCCGCCGCGCATCCAGCTCCTCCTCCACTGACCCCTGCTCCTCCCCCTTCCCCTTAACGCCAGCGAGCTCTCCAGCCCCTGCCCCTGCCGCCACCTCCAGGTCATCGCCAAACACCTCAGCTGCCTCCCGCCCGGCCCCCGCATGCACCAGCCCCCCTGGCTTCACAATGCGCTCACGCCTACCTCCCTGCTCTTCCCGGCCCCGCTGCTGCCCCTTACTGCCCTTCACACCATCCCTCCCTGGTCTTGCATCCTCCACTTGCTGGGCTTCAGGCTTGCGCTGCTTGCGACTGCCGCCCCGCAGCTTATGTGTGTCCCCATCAAAGTCAACCACTCCCTGGCCGTGGTCGTCATTGTCAGCCCCAGCCACCGCACCAGCGGGCACTCCCAGCTCAGCCCGTACTGCAGCCTCCCGGGCACTGACTGCGGCCACCATGCGGGCCACCGCGCCCTCCTCGTCGCTGTCTGCTCCACGGAGGTCCAGCTCATCTTGGTCCGCTCCTGGCCCGGGTTTACCTCGCACCAGGTTACGGCCCCGACCATGGGCCCCGCCCCGGCCCTGGCCCTGGCCCCCGCCCCTGCCGCGACCCTGGCCCTGGCCCTGACCGTGGCCTTGGCCTTGACTACCACCCCTGGTGTTACTGGTACCCTGTGGGCTTTGTGCAGTGGTACCTTGTTGCCCTTGGGTGAATCCTGCTGGTGCTGGTAACTGGTGGCTGCGCACGCTGGCCGGTTGGAATGCTGGGGCATTAGCTGTGGGAAGACTGCTGTCGTCTTGTACTGCAGAGTTGTGACGACGCCCCTGCTTGTTAGCTGCACGCTGGGGGGGTGTCAGTGGCAGGCCTGTGTGTGCTTTTTGCAGCCCGCCCTCCTGTGGGTTTCGTGTAGGTGTACTGTTGGCATTGCTCTGTGGCAGGGCAGTGCCAGGGTTTACATCTGCAAACAGCAATGCTAGAGTGCCTCAAAAGTATGCATGTGCCCAATGTTGAAGAAGGTTTGTGGTGTATGCAAGTTCCCTGGACTCTACCTTGCGGTCGCCCGCCAGCCTTTTGCCCTTGTTTGCTCCGCCTTCCTGCCTGTGATGTAATTAGGAAAATGGGTTAACCTTTCTTAGGAGAAGACGGTCGGAGCCGGCGGCTAACCTGCACTGACGACTCAAAGTCCAGATTGAGCACTAAATCCTCATCCGACATCTCCTTCTGCAACACCCATGCTTTGCAGTTGCGCTAGGAACTACGCCGACGGTTGGCCGTTAGCCTTGCACGAAGGCTTGCTTACGGGGTGCATTGGCTCAAATGTATTAGCATTTGCCCAGCATTGCTTTAAGCAGCACTGCGGGCACTATATCTATGCACTTGTCGCCGTTAGCTGCAGCCCACCCACGATGCCAAGCTAGCGTTTTGCAGCGGAAATCCGTAATGGCCGCAGCGCACATTGCGGGGGTTCCATTAAGCGTTCTTACTGACAGCTATAAGGCAACACATTATCTGCAATACCCCAAGGCGCAGAAAATGGTCGCGGTAGGGTGGCATGCTGGCCTACCAACACCATTACTGCTCCCCAGTTCTCCCAATCATAACTGGCTACTGCCCATGCGCAGTATGGTGAATTTAGAGTTGGATATGCCAAGGACGACAAGGACACACGGTGATTGCAGCAACAACTGGTCTCAACAGCGGACTTGTACCCTAACCAGCAGCTGTGGTACTGCTGCTGCCAATGCAGCATGGTGGCCTATGGCATTAGGTACCTAATTGATAACTACATTGCAAAGCAGTGGACGATGCAGGACATTGATAATGCAGACACCTTCTACAGGTCAGACTTGCACGGTCCTAAGCGGGTCAATTTGTGCTCCAAGCAGCTCCACATCAGGCATAGCGCAGCATGTACACTCAGCATAGCCACAGCCCTACCTCCCTCCACCAAGCCAGCAGGCCATGGCAATTGCAGGACGCACATGGCCCCCTTGTACACAGAGTTCCCTTTCCCAAGATCCATATTTGAGCAGTTTGTGAAAGAGAACAATGGTGGGCTGCCTACAGCCCATCTCCCATGGCTGATTCCTCACACCCTGGCAGTATGAGGTGCATGTGAGGCGGGGTGTGGGTGGGGGCCACGCTGCAGGCTGGTTCCCTGTGAAGATCCAAGCACTGCCAGAGGGCACAGTCACACACTGCAGGGTGCCAGTGTACCAGGTGCGTGGCCAAGCACCTGCAACCACGGCAGCAACTACTGCTGGCCATCAGCTGCGGCAGCGGGAATTGCGGCTCCACCAGGTGTAGCTGCAGAGTAGCAGCAACAAGGGCTTGGCAGCAGAGGTGATGGCAGCAGGCGGAGCAGCAGGAACAGCAGAAGCAGGGGTGGTGAGGCCTGCTGCAGGTGTGTCAGGAGGTGAGGCCTGCTGCAGGTGTGTCAGAAGCAGGGGTGACAATGTTGTGCGGGCTTGGCCAGGGTAAGAAAAACCAGCTTGCCGCTTCCATGCTGTGTCGTCATCTGCCTTCATGACCCAGCTCAGTGGCAACATGCATGAAGCCTACAACCTGCAGTGGCGAGGGGTGACGCAGTGATCACAATGCGAGTCGTCACCAGCCCCTGGGAGATGAAAACTCCCCATGCTGCCCCTGCCATGCCCACCCCATGCTCCCATTGTCTTGCTTCCCACTCAGCACCCTGCAACCCACTGGCTCTGCATAGACCGCTGGCCGCATACCCTGATGTCTTAAACGCCTGGAATGCTGTCTTATGTCACCAGTTACAGCAGCAGCCAACACCGCCAGGAGCGGTGGGTGTGCAGCTGACAGCGCAAGGCGTGTGGTGCTGGCGCAGGTGACGGCGGAAGGGCCGTACACTCCCTTGTGTACCTTTCTAGAGACGCTGCTCACCATGATCTGGTGCGTGACCTAATGGTCAACTGCAGCCAGGCCAGTGGGCCGGGCTAGGTCAGGTCCCAGCAGCTGCAGGCAGGCATGGGCTGGACAGAGCAGGCCTAGGGCCAGGACTAGGCAAAGTGTTACTATGGGACAGCAGCGTATAGGGTTTCTTGAGAAGGAGATGCCAGCAAGCAGCGGGTGTCAGGTTACGTAGTCGGTTCTTGCTCCATCACCGTGCAGTTGCACTCTGACATGGGCTGGCAGCACCCGCAGCTAAAAACGAACGACGGGATAGTGAAGCTGCGCCCTCGCGAGGCGCGCAACAGCCTACTGCCGACCACCCAGGGTTGTTCGAATGCAGGCGAACGGGCGCTGTTACACGCCTCCTGCAGGTACCCTACCACCGTAGCCACTCTTAGTCGACGCGCACGAGATGTTGTGGAGGGATCCTTCCGCCGCACCAGCGATGCCGGCTCCGACTCGCCCTTGGTGGCCTCGCGCTTGCACGACTTTGGCTTTCGCGGCTGCACATCAGTCGAGCAGAGCGTGATCGGGGGCTGCGCGCACCTGCTGTCGTTCGTGGGCACGGACACCTTGAGCGCTGCATACTATGCTCAGGTGAGGGTGATCTCGTGCATTAGGCTGGGATTTCAGTTGGGAATGTTTGAGGTGGATGAAGAATCAAGCAGGGGCAGGAGGAGGGGCAAAGAGCACCACAGCAGGAGCACATGCAGGAGGGAGGGGCGGTGGCGAGTAAGTCAAAGTGAAACAGCAGTGGCCAGAACTGCTCTGGGGCAGTGTTCAGATTTTGAAGAGGTGTGCCTTGCCCTGGCCTGCTCTGTCTCACACTGTCACACCCTGGCCCACCCTGCTCGACCCATGCTGCCTCAGTTCCATTTGAATGGCGGACGGCCAGTAGCTCAGAGCATACCCGCCACTGAGCACAGTGTGATGACAGCCTGGCCCACGGAGCGGGCCGCCATTGAGAACATGATTGAGCACTTTGGCACCGGAGTCTTTGCTTGCGTCATGGACTCGTATGACTATGCCAAGGTGAGGTGCAGCTGTGAGCGGGGCACGGAGGTAGGAAGGAGGCTAGTGGAAGCAGCTTCTTCAGAGCCATTGCGCGATGTGCTTTGAGACGGCTGTGGCCTTTTCAAGCAACTTGGGTTTTCACGGCTCGTCACTTTTACAGGGGATGTACAGCACACCACAAGGCAGGGGCAGGGAGCATAAGCTCTGGCAGGAGGGGTAGGGAAAGTGCAGCTGAGGAGACAGAGGCAAGAACCCAGGGTAGGGGAGGCAAGAGGGCAAGACTATGGACAAGAACAGTGCACAGAGGGAGGTGAGCACAACACAAATGCCCTGTCCCTGTCCCTCCCTGTCCGCTGTCTCTCCCCTCACTACCCTGTGAGCTACGCTCACTGCTCCCCTGGCCTCCCCCTGCACCTACCCTTGCCCGCTCCCTGCCACAGATCACCCTACCCCTGGCACTGCATTCACGGCCACGCCCTCCCCTACAATGCCCCGCCCTGGCTGACCCGGCCTCACTCTGCGCCACTTCCCCACCTAGCCCCTCCCTGCTTGTCTGGCTTGCTCATGACCCAGGCCCTGAGTGAAGTGCTGCCCAGCATTGCCGCCAAGAAGGTGGAGCGCGGAGGCTACCTGGTGCTGCGGCCGGACTCTGGCGACCCCATGGAGGCAGTGCTCATGGTGAGCAGCAGCCAGGTGGCCGGCACACCCAGGATGACCCGCACACCAAGCCAGCTGCTAGAGTGGCAGCGACGCAACATTGAAACTCTGCTAGGGCTGCAGCGATGCAAACAGCGCCTACTGCCATCTCAACCACATGCATGCACCCATGTTTAGTACATGTCCATGTGGCGTCCTGCCCAGCCCAGCAAGCAGCCAACCTACATAGCCACGATGCATGCAGCGGGCTGGCACCCTGCCCTGGCCTAGACCTGTGCCCTGTGGCCCGCCTGCCCTGCAATGCCTGCCTGCAGGCCCTGGTGGCGGCTGACCGGGTGTTTGGCTCTGATGTGAACAGCAAGGGCTATCGAGTGCTGCGAGGCTGTGGGGTCATCCAGGGGGACGGCATCGACATTGACGTCATGCGCAAGGTCCACCAGGCATCTAGGCAGGCTGCCAGGGTTATCAACGCCATTGTGCAAACTGCTCATTGCTGTGCAAGCTGCTCCGTACTGGTGGGCGCGCCACTGTTCCATCATGTCTTGGCTCAAGCACCCTTTCACACATCGTGTCTTACTGCTGTTCGGCTATGGCTATATAAGGCATGCAACCTCTCTGGGGTGTGACCCTCTTTGCACTTCTTGCCCAACATAGACCTGTTTGGCGCAGCTGGAAATACCCAGGTAGGGTTATGCACACTGCCTTCAGTTAGGCCGTTACCTTGACACTCCTGCAACTGGCCTCTGTTGCTCTGCGCCTAGCCCTGCGCCTGTGCTGGACCCTTGCTGATGATTGCTGGGGAAGGGCCAGCTGCCCTCCAGTGCAGCACTGCCACCTCACCCTGTGTCCAGCCAGGCCATGTCACACAGCACACTGCCTCTGTGACCTGCCCCAGACTCTCACAGACCACCTGCTGTGCCATGACTTGGCTGCAGATCGCAGGCGCCATTGAGGCAGCTGGCTATGCCGCAGACAATGTGGCGTATGGCATGGGTGGTGGCCTCCTGCAGAAGGTGAGAGCGCGCTGGGCCACTAGCTCACCAGGGCAGTGTGCCATGCCTGCCAGTGTGAAACCTGTCTGCCACTGCCATGCCACCAGACCAGGTGCGCAGGGCTGCAGGTCATAGGCAGACAGGCAGGCACTGCCTGCACCTTTGCTAGCCTGCCTTTCAATGCCCTAATGTACCCCCTCCTCTCTCGAACTTCAATCCTCCTCTCACCTTGCAGCCCCTGCCACCTTGCAGCCCCTGGCCCCCGCCACTCTCAGCCTTCAAACCTCCACCCAGCCATCCCTGCATGCCCACTATGCCCCCCACCCTGCTCTTGTGGTCGCTACACCTGGCATGTGCTACCAGGTCAACCGAGACACCATGTCCTTTGCCACCAAGCTAAACCACATTGTGTATGCGGATGGCCACGCGGCAGACATCATGAAGCAGCCACAGACTGACGTGGGCAAGTTTTCCCTCCCAGGTGCCCCTGGCCACCAGCAGGCCACCTTGCCTGCCACACAGGAATGTGCTGTTTCATGGACATGGCCACGCACGGTGGCAACGGTTACTGAGGCCTCCTGCCTCACACGTGTTGTGCCTGTAGCTCTGCTGGGCCCTGGCCACGCTAGCTTGTGTGGCCCTGCGGGCTCTGGCACACAATCTTACAGCAGTGTAAGAGGCCGGGCAAGCTGGCTGACAAGGGGCCGTATCAAGTGTGCGTGATGTGGGTGATGATGGTTGTGCACAGCGTTGGATGATGCATCGCTGTGGAAGTGGCAACCAACTCCATGGCAGCGGCATGCACATGTGGCTGCAGGGGTGCTGGCGGTGAAGCGGGTGCAGGGCGTGCCCACCATCTTTCCAGCTGATTCGGGAGAAGTCCAGCCTGAGGAAGACCTGCTCCAGGTCAGACCTGGTTGTCTCCAGCAAACAGTCACAGCCCAGATTTCCCTCGCCCAGCGTCTACACATCTCATGCCCAATGTTGTGTGTGTATTGCCGCACCATGCCATGGGTCACATTCTACCAAAATGCCAAAGTGCCCCACGTCGCTTGCATCAGGTGCCTGTTCATGCCTGAACTCTTACCTGCTGCCCCCATTCAGCTGGGTCTCCAACCCATTTATCATTTGTTTGATCGTTTCGACCTAGCACGGGGGGTGCTACCCTGCCGCAATGTATTTTCGGCGGACTGCCTACGGAGCTGTCAACTGACTACGCTACGAAGCTGTTATGCCCCAAGTGCTCTGGCCCAGTCGCCGATCGCAAGTGAGTCAGCAGCACGCGTTGCCGGGGCTAACGTCCTGTGGGCCGTGGCCGCCGCAGGTCGTGTACGACATGGGCCCGCTGCCAAACCATAAGTGGGACGATTTCAGCACTGTGAGAGCGCGTGTGGCGCAACAGTGGACGCAGCTGGCCCCGACGGGTGACAATATCAGTGCCAGCTTGAAGCGCAAGATCATGGACCAAATGGCGATGCGTGGCAAGAGCGCGAAGTTCTGATGCAACGCACGCAAGCCGGAGACCGCCTATGGTGGACGTGCTCATGCTTCCAACGGACACGTCGCACACCCGCCTCGCATCCAGCTCACACCCCAACAGTGTGACGCACGAGTGAGTTGAGTGACCAGGGCGCTGCACTGGCGGACTAGTCTGGCACACCGACCTCGACGAAGAACCGCTGAATGCGCCAGCGGCGAGTGTCAGAGCGCAGAGCATGGGAATGATAGGAAACGCATCGACAGAGAGCGCCTATCTTGGACCGCCGGTGTCGCCAGTGAACAGGGGGCACACTCACATGAACGTGCTCAGTCACATTCCCGCGTTGTCCACACCGCAGCTGTGATCGCAGCTGAAATGCACGTCACTGGTACTGTCAAGTGCGCAAAGGATGCATCGGCCAGAGTAAGGAGTGGAGTGACGTGTGTGTGACATGAGGGATTGTATCATTTCGGTATCGTTTCATGTCTGTGGCCAGGGTCTGTTTGATCTGGCCACCACAGATGATGGGATTTAGGCCGAGCGATGGTAGGCGTTCGGATGTAACCGCAAGAAACGGCGGCGGCCGCCTCCCAGAGTGAAGCCACTGACATGGCCACGGGGGATAGCACATGCCCGACATCACTACGCTATGGCTTACATGCCCGACATGCCAGAACAACTCCTGCCGTGACACCAGCGGTGGCTAGCACTGGGTGTGGTACAAAAGCTTGTGCTGCGCCTTAGGTGAGCCAGGCAGCACCAGGGGACAGCTCCCCACCAGCAGCCCCTGTGCACCTATGGCTTGTCAGGCTTGGCAGGCTGGCTCAGCCATGAAAGATCCCTTGCTCAGCCTTGAATGCCACTGATAGGCCAGCGCCAGGGGCAAACACACTTTCCTGCACCGCCGCCGTCTTTGCACAGGCCGCACACGGTGATCGGGCATCCGGCTATGGGAGGGTTTGGGTTAGGGCAGGGCAGTTGCATGGCGGCAATTACTGGCTTAGCGAGTGAACATGTTGGTGACAGCTGCATCTGGTCTGTGGTTATACAGCGCAGCCAGCCCCTTGGCGCTGGCTGTGGTGCACAGGCCGCCAGGGTTCCTCACAATCACAAGCTCAGGTACCGCTCCCCGATCTCCTCCACATGCGCAAAGCAGCGCTCGAAGTCAGCTACCTCCAGCCCGTACTTCTCGTACTGGTGCACGTACGCACGGGCCGCCAGCATGCTGTACGCGTGGTCCTGCAGGGATCCCAGCAGCCACCACACACGGGGTCAGCAGGCCCCTACACCCATGCACCATGCCCATGCACCATGCCCATGGACCGTCCGCAGCCTCCAGCCCCAGAGGCGTCTGCAATTGCACCAGCCATAATACCTGCCCAACTCTACTCAACCCTCATGAACAGCCTACAAGACCGTGGTCAAGACGCCGGTGGTTACGA
>JASKMD010000008.1:13312388-13359890 GCA_030144725.1 Haematococcus lacustris | reverse complement strand
CCAGGAGCTGCAGCAGGTGCAACCACGAGTGGGGTTGCGGGTGGGCCTTCCTGCTCCCCTTTCGCAGTTCAGGGTGGTGTCGGAGAGGAGGGGGTGGGGCAACGGCAGTCGGTTGGTGCCCGTGCGGAAGGGAGCTGCAGCTGCGGGGGTGCGCAGAGCCGCGTAGAAGGTGAAGGAAGCACGTCCCCTCCCGGCCTGGGCTTAAAGCGCAGTCGGGCGGCGACTTGGCACGCTGAGGCGCTTGCCCGCGATCTGGGCCAAATGTCGGGGGCCCTCCTGGGGTGCACGGTGCTGCCAGAACCGTCATCTGCTGGCGCGGCTGTTGCTCAGCGCGGGACGGCGGACAGTGGCGGCGGACAGAGAACGTGCGTAACGAGTGTGCATAGCTGCGATAGCTTTGGCGCGCCCGGTGAGCTAGCTTTACGTCAGAAGCTACAACAGCAGCAATGCACTCCATCGACCGAGGTTGCGGAATGCCAGCACAAACGCCCGTCGCCAACACGGAGTGGGGCTGCCGAACAGCTGCTGTTGATGTGCCGAGCACGGAGCACGGAGCATGGCGCGCAGCTGGGGAGCGTGGGCAGCATGCGGCAGCTGGGCGGCGAAATGGCTCGTTCGGGCTCGACGGTACTGCTCGTCGCGTTACCCCCGCCCAATACTGCCATGCCTGACTCGCACTCTTCGCCTTCACGTCCTCCTCCCACCGCCTTCTTACGCTGCGTGCGAGCAGAGAATCCCAATTCTTGGCGCTGTACTTCTGAGGCTAGCTTGCAACAAATCGATCTGGCGGAGCGCGTTGCGGCGGAATTTGAGCAGGCATTAGACCTGGATAAGCACTTGGACCGTGAGCCTAGCAGTGGCACCTGTCTGTACACTGGCGAAGTGGGCACCCGTGGCAGCTGGTACTTGGGCCGACACATCGGCGAAAATGACGCGGAGATGCCGTGTTGACCGAGCCTGTGCCATGTGCCCCCCACGCATTCTCTCACGGCAACCTCATAGCTGGGATTGCTCACCCCTTTGCCAATCTAGCCTTACATCATGAAGACACTAGCGCTATAACGGGCCAGTGATTGTAACGTGTATGTAAGTCTACAGACGTTGCATGTTGTCATCTCATGAGCTCCTATCTGTTGTTACGATGTTTCCCAACCGGATGGCCTCGCCGTGGTGTAAGGAATACACAAGGGTTGGTGTAACCTTATGTGTGGAAGCGGCGCTTCCACTAACTACAACATAGTGATGCAACGTGGTGTTGAAGTGTGATAATAGGTGGCTTACACCGCTCAAGCCGTCAGTCGTTAGGCAGCTTGGCCGCCCTCCCCCTCTAGGGGTTCGGGACTTTCTGTAACGCACTTCAAAGCAAGGTGCACAAACAAAGGTGCACATGGGCTCAACATGAAGTCATGCAAATTCTCATTATTGTTCTGTAAAGTCATGGCAAACTCCGGCTGCTCCCTGATGGACCTCGTGGCAGTGCACTCAAAGATGAAATGCATGGCGTCATCCACTACCCCCTCTGTGCATCTAGTGCATGTGCGATCAATGAAAGTTACCTCCTCAAACCGAGCCTTCTCCACCCCCAGACCGCTGTTGCGTAACCTAAACCTAGTCAAGCTCGTGCGAACTTCTGTGGATAGCTGTCTGTTAAGCAGGTGAGGGTGGTTGATGCCAATGCCGTCCCCATGTTTGAACCATGCAGCATACGAGCATCTCTCCCGATGCACCGTCTCAGGCAGTCTAGGGTCTCCCTCAAACCTAACCCAACGCCTCCCCCACCTCTCGAGCCACTTGACTTCTATAGCGGGGCGGGGCGGGGCGGGGCGGGGCGGGGCGGGGCGGGGCGGGGCGGGGCGGGGCGGGGCGGGGCGGGGCGGGGCGGGGCGGGGCGGGGCGGGGCGGGGCGGGGCGGGGCGGGGCGGGGCGGGGCGGGGCGGGGCGGGGCGGGGGCGGGGCGGGGCGGGGCGGGGCGGGGCGGGGCGGGGCGGGGCGGGGCGGGGCGGGGCGGGGCGGGGCGGGGCGGGGCGGGGCGGGGCGGGGCGGGGCGGGGCGGGGCGGGGCGGGGCGGGGCGGGGCGGGGCGGGGCGGGGCGGGGCGGGGCGGGGCGGGGCGGGGCGGGGCGGGGCGGGGCGGGGCGGGGCGGGGCGGGGCGGGGCGGGGCGGGGCGGGGCGGGGCGGGGCGGGGCGGGGCGGGGCGGGGCGGGGCGGGGCGGGGCGGGGCGGGGCGGGGCGGGGCGGGGCGGGGCGGGGCGGGGCGGGGCGGGGCGGGGCGGGGCGGGGCGGGGCGGGGCGGGGCGGGGCGGGGCGGGGCGGGGCGGGGCGGGGCGGGGCGGGGCGGGGCGGGGCGGGGCGGGGCGGGGCGGGGCGGGGCGGGGCGGGGCGGGGCGGGGCGGGGCGGGGCGGGGCGGGGCGGGGCGGGGCGGGGCGGGGCGGGGCGGGGCGGGGCGGGGCGGGGCGGGGCGGGGCGGGGCGGGGCGGGGCGGGGCGGGGCGGGGCGGGGCGGGGCGGGGCGGGGCGGGGCGGGGCGGGGCGGGGCGGGGCGGGGCGGGGCGGGGCGGGGCGGGGCGGGGCGGGGCGGGGCGGGGCGGGGCGGGGCGGGGCGGGGCGGGGCGGGGCGGGGCGGGGCGGGGCGGGGCGGGGCGGGGCGGGGCGGGGCGGGGCGGGGCGGGGCGGGGCGGGGCGGGGCGGGGCGGGGCGGGGCGGGGCGGGGCGGGGCGGGGCGGGGCGGGGCGGGGCGGGGCGGGGCGGGGCGGGGCGGGGCGGGGCGGGGCGGGGCGGGGCGGGGCGGGGCGGGGCGGGGCGGGGCGGGGCGGGGCGGGGCGGGGCGGGGCGGGGCGGGGCGGGGCGGGGCGGGGCGGGGCGGGGCGGGGCGGGGCGGGGCGGGGGCGGGGCGGGGCGGGGCGGGGCGGGGCGGGGCGGGGCGGGGCGGGGCGGGGCGGGGCGGGGCGGGGCGGGGCGGGGCGGGGCGGGGCGGGGCGGGGCGGGGCGGGGCGGGGCGGAGGGGCGGGTGCTCGTAGTGTTGTGTATAGTGTGTCATTAGGGAGGTCAAGGTTTTCCTTTGCACAAGTGGTAGTGTCTCGCTGCAGCCCGAGAGGAGGTGAGTGGCGCTGTCGGCTTTCCCGTAGAGTGGGCACCGGTCGTCACTCGCCCGTGCCCAGCGCAAGGCCAGCTTTGGTTGTCCAAGAGTAGTGCAGAGTCCAAGAGTAGTGCAGTTTGATGCTCGTGGATTGAGATGTTCGTGTCGGTCATCACTCTTTCGCCCGCTCCTTTTGCCGCGGCTAGTAATTTCCTGGGATATTTGGTAACCAATGCTGTCCTAGTTGGAGAGGCCTAGCTTGTATATGCGGTGCTTGTATATGCGGTGCTTTTTCGCCAACCCGGCAGTGGGGCGGGGGATTCTTTACCGGCTCCGGTGCTGAGCCAGGTATTCGCCTCTTTACGTGTAGTCGGGCTGGGGCGTTGGCAAGCTCTGGATGTCTGCACCTTCGTTGCCGATGATGCCCGAGTGGGCCCGGACTTTGAAGGAATGGATTGGAGTGACGGTGCTGTCGATGCCCGAGTGGGCCCGGACTTTGAAGGAATGGATTGGAGTGACGGTGCTGTCGATGAGGAGGGTGGCGATGTCAGTTAGGATGTCGTTGTGTCTGTGCGTTATGAGCGACATCGGATTAGCGGTTGGTGGCTTGACTTGTCAAGTGGTGGCTGGGTGTTCACTACACTTGCATGAGGAGATCCCCGATTTAGATCTGCATGAACATGCTACACTAACATGGTGTCGGCACATAGACATACAGAGGCTGTGCAACCTGCTTCCCGCTTCAATCAATGATTCGGGAAACAGGATTGAGGTCAAATAGTGAGATCATCCGTGCTCCATGTTGAAGTGTGATAAGGTCTCTTCTCCATGCTGTACCTACTCCATCCCTGCCAGCAGGCTGGGCTAGGCAGCCTGGCCCCAAGTCGCCAGCCCCAGCACAGCTGCATTGTACAGGGCATGCGAAACCACAGGCACCACCAGGTTGCCCTTGGCCAGCACCAGGCTGGCCGCCAGCACCGCCCCCAAGCCCGTCAGGGGCAGCGTCTGCAGCCCCATCTGGTGTGATGCGGCGAACAGCAAGGAGCTGGAGGCAACTGCGGCGGGCAAGGGCAGCCAGGTGGCCATGCTTTGGAAGATGAAGCCCCTGCAGCCAGGCGGGTGACGGGGCAGAGGCAGGGTAGGCGGGTGGAGGGCAGGGGGGCAAGCGGGTGCAAGGCAGGGGGGGGGCGAGGCCAGCCATGCAGCCAGGCTCTGCAACATTAGGTCCTGCATTCTAGGGGGTTGGGGTGGGTCGGGGCTAGGGGTAGGTCAGGGTAGCAGGCAGGACAGCTCGGCAGCGGGCAGGAGGCCACCCTGCTGACCACAGGTGCTGGCTAGCCCAGCCCAGCCCAGCCCAGCGTAGCTGAACCCGGAGCCATGTGAGGGTGCCACTAGGTGCAGGTAGCACCTGTTGTGCCCGCAGTGGGCACGTGATAACACTCAGGCTATTAAGGTGGGATCGGTGGCAGAACAGGATGGCAGCATCCAGTGTGGCAGCAACAGCAGCGTGTCAAGCAGCCATGATGGGCAGTGGCAAAGCTGCGAGTCACGGCCATCACACCAGCCGGCACTGGCGCAGCAGCTGGCCCTCCGGCACGCCCGTGTTGCACCAGCAACATGCAAGCGGTGCACCAGGCCCACCAACTGCTTATAATTAAGGCTGGACAAAGGGTTGGGCTCAGAGCCTTGAATGGCGACAAGATATGTGCAAGGGCCCGATGTGTAATGAGACACAATCATTAGTTTGAATGACACTATTTGAGCCGCCATTGCGCTCAGCACATTGGTCGGTATTTGACGAGACACATTGCACTGCGTCGCTGACGGAGTTTCCTATCCAAGGATATGCGCCAGGTACTCTGTTAGATGTGTGCTAGAGCCCCTGGGGATGCTGTTGCCAGAGGCCGTGTGGCAGGAAGGGCAGGTGCTGGGGCAGATGCTGGGGCAGGTGCTGGGGCAGGTGCTGGGGTCAGGGCGTGCAGGGAGGTGAGGTGGGGACAAGCCAGGCCAGGGAAGCACTATGTTTGGCAGGTCGTGGGTCGCACGTGCAGCAGGCCAGGTTGTTTGTAAAGCTGCCATAGCTGCTCCAGCTCATCCGGCAGCAGTGCCTGCCCTGCCTCACCTGTACAGCAGCTCCTCCCTCACCGGCCCCACCACCACGGTGCTCACCACCACACAGGCCACTGCGCCCCAGCCCTGACCCGCCATGGTGCTCACCGCAGCCTGCGCCAGGCAGTCAGGCAGCCAGGAGGGCCAAGAGGGCGAGGGGCCTGGCACAGAGGGCAGGGGAAAGGTGCAGGGGCTGGGGCCATGCAGTCAGCAGGGCATGGGGTCTGGCTGAGACAAGAGGCTGAGACACAGCAGCCACCACCAGGGCAGCCGCCACCGCTACTGCTGTGCGGAGGGAGGATACGCCTAATGTGGTACCTAGGTCTCTGTGCAGCCCCCCTGCTAAAGAGGAATGGGAGCAAAGCACGGCTGCTGCAATGCCGTGACTGCCACCTCTGCTGCTGCCACCAGCTGTTCACTGCTCTTGAGGTGCTCCCTGAGCAGCTGCTGAACACCTGGCTACCCTGGCCACGAGGCCCGCTGCTCTGCGGCTCCATGCGAACATCATGCAAGTACCTCAAACTTGATCCTGGCACGACGCTGACCTGACCTATCCCCTCCTGGTTCCCTGCCAAGCTTCTCCCGACCTTCTCATCACATGCCCATTAACCACGTCTCTCACCTCACTTCCTCCCCTCCCCTCCCTTGCCCTCCCTCCCCTGCCCCTGTCTTTCCCCTCCACGTCCCCCCTGGCGCCCACCCTCACGCTGCCCAGCCCCTATCCCAGCAGCCCAGCTCTGTTCAGGTGAGCAGCGGGCACACCTCAAGGCCGCTTAACACCCACCCCTCCCACCCACCTGCGTGTTGGGCGCCCCTCCCTCTGCCCCGCCGCCCACTGCCTGTGTCAGCGCCACCACCAGACCCAGCGCTGCCACAGCGGCCCCTGCCCCCCACCCCCAGGTGGAGGCCTCCCCCCAGGCCTGGCGGCGCAGCTCACTCACGCTGAGCACCCAGCCCTCGGGCCGACCATGCTGCACCCACACCCGCTGCAGCAGCAGGGACACCCCAGCCAGCTGCAGGCAGTCCAGGGCCAGCAGCAGGGCCGCCAGCTCTTGGCTGGGCAGCTCTGCGGCGCTGCCCACGCCCCGGGCAGCTGCCCATGCCTCTGGCCCTGCCACCAGAGTGGCCTGGAGCAGCAAGTGCGCCCAGGCCCAGGTGCTGAGCAGCGTCAGGGGAGACCAGGCAGGCGAGGGGGGCCACACAGAGCGTGCACCGCCAGCTGTGAGAGGTGGGCACGGGTCTGTGGAGGTGGCGCTGGGGCTGGGGCTGGGGCTGGGACTGGGGCTTGAAGTGGGCGGAGTTGGGATACTTGAGATGATGGAAGACGTAGGTAGCACTACGCTTTGTTGTGAGATGGGAGTTTCCTGGGCATTAGCTGTTAACCTCACAGAGCTGGGAGGGTCTGGAGCCGACGCAGGAGCAATGGGTTGGCTGGCTTGTCTGGCTTTACCAAATCCCTTGTGGGGGGTTTTGGCGCTAGCTTTGATGGCCCAGCAGACACGTTGGGAACCCTGGGGAGGTGCAAGAAGACCTTCATGCATCCTGTGGTGGCCATGCTTACACAGAGGTCCCGACATGCTGGCCACGGTGCAGCCGCAAAGTCGTTGGTGGACAAGTTCAGTCGTTTGGGGACAAGTTCCTACAAGTGTAGGTCACTTTTGAAAAGCTTCCGCTTCAGCTTAGCGACGACATTCTAGAAGTCGTGGCTGTACACGCGCTCATAACGTAATACAAGGAACGTTAGAAGAGCCCGCTCCGTTTAGGACGCTGGAGGGAGCGCGCGTGAGACAGCTGGCACCTCAGCAACCAAGCTGCTGAGTGGCAGTGTGCTTAGATGAGGATTAATGTACGGACCATGGTGGCCGAACTGGGCACCCTGACTGGCATTGATGTCGAGCCGGAGGTGCGAACGCAGAGCGCAGCCACTGATCTGCAACTAGAGCCAAGGTTTACTTCGGTCTTTGGCTTCGTGAGCTCGCCCAGGGCACAGCATGGTGCAGGGCGCAAAGTCCTTCCCTTCTACTGGGATTTGCCATCTTATTGATGCTCCCTAGCATACAAGCGGGTAGGGGGATCTCAGCTTCATGCTCTGCCCTAGATTGCCTATGCCTTTTCTGTAGACCACGGTGGTGGAGCTGAAGGCCATCTTAGAGACACGTGCCGGGGTGCCTCCTGCCCGCCAGCGCCTCATCTTTCGAGGCCATGCTTGCAATGATCGCCAGACCATGCGTCAGATAGGTGTGTGACCAGTGGTGAGCCCCTGCATGTCACCATCATCTCCACATGATGACTGTCCGTCGCTGCGGCACACATGCCTATGGCACATGGAGCTTTAGCTTGTCTCCTGCAGTATTGTCCTGGCAGCGTGGCGTGCATTGGACCCTTGCATTGGGATGTCCCTACACTTCACCTTACTATATGCTTAGGCATGTGTGCCACAGACATGATGGCAGCACCTGCCTTGGTGTCTGCAGCTATCGCCTCACACATGTCCACCCCCAAAGCACTTAGAGAGGCCAGACATAAGCAGAGCCATGATTGCATGCAGTGTTGGGCAGGTCATGGGTAGGTGGCGCTGTCTCTACCTTCATATGGCCCTGGCATTGCACATGTCACAGTTGCAAGGCTGGAAAGCTGAGACCTTATGAGTTGAGGGTAGTGCCTGATGAGCTAGATCACAGGCTAAGGACGGGATGCTGTTTGCCCGGTGGCCCCTGCAGGCATTGGCGATGGCGATGCCATGCACCTAGTGATCAGGCCCGAGGATGCGCCAGCCAGTCAAGATGGTGAGTGAGCCTCTTAAGCTGTGGCAGGCAGTACAAGAGAAGCTAGTTGGATCTGACCAGCTGCCCCTTTCGCTGCTGCTGCTGCCGCCGCCGCCTGCTGCTGCCGCCGCCTGCTGCTGGTGGCTGACATGCCACACAACAGGGTGCACACTGGTGCTGGCCTGTCGTGTGAAGACCTGTGCTGTTGCTGCTGCTGCGTAGATGCCGCTGGCGGAGCCGCTACAAGGGGGTCAGACAACGACAGCATGAACAGAGTAGGTGGTGCTGGGGAGGGGAGGGAGGCAGGGACAGGGAGCCAGAGGCTACTGAGGCAGGCCAGGCAAGCCAGGGGAGGGAGGGAGGGTCAAGGCCGTGCAGCAGCTGCAGCCTTCTAGCAACTAGGGGGCCATGGGTTTGTCAAGCAGGCAGGCTAGGGGAGGGAGACTGGGTGATGCAGCAGCTGCAGCCTTGGTTCAGTGATGTCAACCCTTCATGCCACTCTACCACCTTGAAGCTGGACCCCATCAGTTGTGGTGGATGCACCTGATGGGTTGGCGGCTGGGACCACCTTCATGATGGCAGCTGCTGCTAAGATATCGTTGTTCAAGCGTTGAGTGTCCATGCCTGCTGTCAGCTTCCTTCCCTGCCTGCTGCCGCACAGTTCTTGCAGAGCATGCTGAGCTCCATTGGCATGGCCCCTGGCATGGAGCTGCTGGGGGGCGTGGCGATAGAGGCTGGCCGCCCGGGGGGTGTGCCCAGCCGTGCGCAGCCTCAGACCGGCCCCAGCGCAGGGTCAGGCAGCAGTCGAGACGCCCCTGACCCACGCAGTGGGACAGGCGAGGGGGGTGGCAGGGGAGGGGGCCGCGGGGGCCGTGAGGGAGGGGCTGTGAGAGGTCAAGAGGAGGAGGCAGGGGGTGCAGCAGGACACGGGCGCGGCCAGGTGGCGGTGCTGGTGCCTCACATGGTGACGGCCTTCACGGAGTATCTTGACAGGCTGTGTGACGCTGACTTCCAGCTGGGACCCGTGCCGCTTTCCTCCCTGGTGCCTGTCACGGGTGAGGTGCCTGGCTGCCAGGCTGGCGGTAGCGGCATGCGCCAGGCTGGCGATAGCTGCATGCGTCAAGGGCGCTGGATGAAGACAACAGAGAGGCAGGGCGGGCAGGCAGGGCATCCGACAGGTCGAGGGGGGCCAGCAGGCTGAGCCGGGCGGCAGCCGAGCAGGCACAACAACTGCCCACCGTGCCTTTAGAGGCAGCAGGGGTCACCCCAGCCCTGCAGCGTTAACACCTCACCTTCTCTCCACCCCGTGCAGCCTGTCCCTGCTCTTGTTGTCACCATTGTTGTGGGTCTTTACCCACCTGGGCAGCACTCTCTCAGGCTGACCCTCCTTGCCTCCCCTCAGCCCTTGTGCCCTCCACTGCTGTTGCCCTCACATGAGCCAGGTGATTCATAGCCCCCAGGCCCTACCCATGCCTCACCTTGCATCCACCCTGCCCTCCTGCCCTGTTACCCTGCCCTACTACCCTGCCCCACCAACCTGGACTCCACCCCTGCATGCCCTGTCGCCTCTATCAACCAGCTCCACCGCCCTGCTGCCTGCCCCAGGCGCCGCCCAGGAGTCCCAGCTCATCACTCTGACAGAGAGCCTGCAAGCCATCCTGGAGTCCAGCTACTTGCCAGCTTCTCTGCAGCACCTCCTGGCCGCATCCTACTCAGACCCGGCAGGCATGGACCCTCCCCCTTCAGTGGCCCGGGCACAGCCAGCCCCCCCCTCCACTGTGGAAGCTGCGCAAGCCCCGGGCAGCGGTACCTCAGCACCACACGGTGCAGCTAGTACCACCACCACCAGCACCATGCCCTCCTCAACACGGGAGGAGGGAGGACAGGGAGGGGCGAGGCGAGGCAGGCCGGCGGCTATGCCAGCAGCAGCAGCAGCAGCAGGAGGGGCTGATGCTGGCCGGGCTCGGGGTGGGGGTTCACGCGGCAGTGAGGGTGCACGGCTGAGCTACCGCTATACTCCCCTGGCTGTGGCTGCCTTGGCGGAGCTGCTGCGAAGGAGCGACACCCACCTGGCCAGCAACCTGCAGCCGCGCATGAGGGAGCTAAGCACAACCCTGGTGGTCGGGGCAGCGCAGCATGAGGGCCGCTTGCCCCTGCAGGTGAGGCGGAAAGGCCTGGGAAAGGGAGAGGAGGCGGAACCAGGCTGATGCAGCAGTAGGGCAGGTGGTTTGACAGGGGCAGTTGGTGATGAGAAGGGGCTTCAGCTGGGGGGGTCCAGCCGCCCTGTTGCCTCCCTGCCGGGGACTCCAGGGGCCCCTTCCTCCTGCTCTGCTGCCCTGATACCAGCTGCAGCCACACCAGCTGTAGCTACAGCATGGTAACCCTTCCTCCTGCCCTGCTGCCCTAGGACTACCTGCAACCTCAGCAGCTACCCAGCAGCTACCCAGCAGCCTCCTAGGGCAGTGGCCGCGGCTGCCCTCCCCCCCTACCCGGCCTGCCACTTGCCCCCTGATCTGCCCCACCTCCTCCTGCCCTGCCGCCTGATGGCTGCGCTGTGCTGCCCTGCTGCCTGGTGGCTGCGCTGTGCCGCCCCTGCAGGCCACCCTGCGCACCCTAGCCTCCCAGCTCCAAGCCTCCGCAGCCATGGTGGCTGAGCTGTCACGCATCACAGCAGCCGTGGCGCTGGCTGTGGGGGGCAATGTCCTGCCCCTGGTGCACAACACTGCGGCGGCCATCCAGCCTGACGGTCAGTCTGCTGCGCTGGGCTGAAGGCCGCAGCCAGGGCCACGGACCAGGGCTAAGGGGTGTGGGCAGAAGATGTGCGATGGGGGCAGTGTCTTGATTAGTGGCTACCACGGGGGAGTGGGTGGCGGGCAGTGGCAACAGGGCGGCGGCCAGGGTCTAGAACAAGGGTTATCTATAAGCTCCTGACATGTGCTCGTGGCTTGGCGCCACAGACCTTGCATTTGTGAGTTTGTGAAGTAAATAAGCGGCAAGCCAAGCCCTGGCTCACATCATTAGATGGTAACAAGTGTCTCCACCACAGCAGCAGCACCTGCACCGTCACCGGGACCAGGAGGCTGTGTTGTGCTGTGTCTTTGACTGCAGGCTCTGGACCCGCCTTCCCCCGTCTCTACCCTCGCACCAGCATGGCCTCCGGCAATGGTGCGCTTGCTTGCTTCACCAGGGCACCCTGGTGGGCATGATGTGCATGATGTGCATGCTGCATTGTGGGTTTGTTCTGCACGTCCATGCTGTGCTCTTTTACAGCATGCAAGCATGTACCATGCAGCTGTGCAAGCATGTACCATGCAGCTGTGCAAGCATTCATAGACGTACCTGGGCTACCACTATGCAGCAGGGGTGGCGAAGGAGCGGAGGCTGGGTAGTGATGACTAAACAACATTTCACCGGCGATCTGATGTTCATTTGAGGAAAGCAGTTGACACATTGCCTCTGAACCCTCGCTTATGCCTCCCGCCACTGCACCTGCACAAGAGTGGGACGCCTGCCAAGTGTTCGTAGTCCTAGTGCTGCAGCTGCTTCTGACTGGCATGCTCGAGTGCAGCATCTGCCACAATTTGCATACTCCTGCTGCTGCTGTTGCTGCTGTCGTTGCTGCTGTTATTGCTGTTGACGCTTCTGACCCTGCCATGACAGCTGCTATTTCCATCGCTGTTGCTGTGGCTGCTGCCTGGCTGCAGATGACCCCGGCATGGAGCACATGTTTGGGCTGAACCCGCTGCTGCCGCCCCACATGCAGCCCCAGCTGCACCCCCAGCTGCAGAGCCTGGTGCCCGGCTCAGTGAGCTTCCAGCAGGGCAGCCTGCCAGGAGGGGGCGGCATGGTGCAAGCCACCATCACCCAGATGGGCTTGGGTCCAGCGCCAGGTACGCTGCACCTAGCCTGGGGCTCTGCAGGGGGCGCTGCTGCTAGGCTGGCTTGCTGGGGCCTGCAGCAGCGAGGGCCGCTGTTGGGCACTGATGGGCTGGCTGGCTTGAGCCTGCTTGGGTCTGGGCGCAGGCAGTAGTGTTGACACAGCCAGCAGCAGCAGGGGGGTCAGGAGGCCTGCCTGCCAGCCTGAGGGTTGGGGCCATGCAGGTCAAAGGTATCACAGGCCATTTGCGCCAGGGGCAGGGACAGGGGCAGGGGTAGGCACCTGGCTGTGTCAGCGGTTTGAGAGTGTGGCTGATCATGTGCGTGCAAACCTGATTGTGCATCATGCCTGCACAGCACCCTGCCCACAGCTGCTCAAGGAGCCAGCCCTGCTGCACAGGTGCACTCATTCCCCCCAAGTGCCCCCCAAAGCACTTTTGCTACCAGGCGCAGCGCGGGCTGCATCTGGGCTGCTAGGGGTGCCCATGCAGGTCATGATGAGTTGTCAACAATTTCACCGGCGTCTGATCTCACTGATGATGAGACACGTTGCCGCTTTTTCTACTCTGAACCTGACACCCCCCGCCCCTCCTGCCCCTTGCCCCTCATGCTGGACCCCCACCTCACACCAGCTGCAAGCCCCCCCCCCCCCCCCTTGTCCCCCCCACCTGCACACATTCCACCCCTCCCCTCCCCTCCCACATGATTCTGCCTGGTCAAGCAGGTGTGCTGCCTCACACCACCACTCTTCTTGTTTATCTGCTTGTTTCAATCCCATCCTAATTCTGTGGATTTGCCGTGAATGAAGCTCGATGCTGAGCCGGCCCCCTCTGCTGCTGCCACACCCTGTGGCCTCCCCCCCGCCCTCTTCACCTGGACCTGCTCCTTTACTTGCATGCAGGCGCTGCTCCAGGCACTACAGGGGTGACCCTGAACCTTGGGGAGGTCACAGACTTGTCGCAGCTGGGCCCCATGATCGCCCACATGATGATGGGCATGGCCCCGGGCACCACCCCTCCCTCCGCCCCTTCCCCTGCACCCCCCCCCACCAGCGGTGCCCGACATAGCCAGTCCAGCCGCACCGCTGCAGCCAATAGCGCAGCAGCAGCAGCAGCAGCAGCAGCGCCTGCGTCAAGGGCAAGTGCAGGCAGGGAGGGGGCGGGCCTGGGTGGTAGGGAGGGCGCTGGGGCACGAGACAGTGCAGCCACACCACCGCCGGCAGCTCCCACCACCACAGCAGCAGCAGCAGCCCCAGCTGCAGGATCAGGAAGAGGGGTGGGTGGGGCAGGGAGAGGTGGAGGAAGGAGGGGTGGAAGCGCGGGAGTGGGAGGGGGCGAGAGGGGTGAGGAGGGGGATATGTCGGGTGGTGATGGGAGTGAGGGGGAGGGCAGTGAAGGGGAGCGGGGGTCGGGGCTGGACCTCAGTGCAGCAATGCAGCTGATGACCCCGCTGGTAAACCACATGGCGGCCGGGGTGGCCAGTGCAGTGGCCAGCAACCTGCGCCAGGTGCAGGCGCGGCGGCCGCGGCCCTCCCCTGAGGCGGTGGCAGACAGCGCTGCCAGCTTGGTGCAGCGGGTAAGGCGGGGCAGGCGGGAGGTTGGGGGCGGGATGGGGCGGTAGGAGGCAGGTGGCCTGCTCACCTTTGCTTCTGGCCGGCTGCACCGCCTCCAAGATGTACATGCTGCCGCGTTATGCTGACCCTGACTGGGGTTGTACACCGACCCCTGCCTTGTCATCGCTTGGCCCCAGGGTTGGGCTGACCTTGCCCCATGTGCTGTTCTCATACTCCTGCCCCTGCTTAATCCTCCTGCCCCTGCTTGACCCTCCTGCCCCTGCTTGACCCTCCTGCCCCTGCTTGACCCTCCTGCCCCTGCTTGACCCTCCTGCCCCTGCTTGACCCTCCTGCCCCTGCTTGACCCTCCTGCCCCTGCACCGCAGCTCATCGGGGACATGATGCGTAGCGTGGCAACCTCTGTCGCCACCCACGCCACTGCCCTGGAGCGTGGCCTGAACAGCATCGATGATGACGCACCGCCTGAGCAGATCATGCGCCAGGTGATGGGCCTGGTGAGCAATGTGATGACGGTGGGGCAGACTCCTACACCACCACCCACCCAGCCCTCAACAGCGCCTAGGCCAACTGCCAGCCCTGCTGCAGCAGCACCCACACCCTCGGCTGCACCCGGCCCTGACTCAGTGTCAGCAGCAGCAGCTGCAGCAGCAGCAGCAGCAGGACCCACCCAGGCCAGGGCACAGACGGAGCTGACAGCAGAACAACCCAATGGTAGCAGCAACAGCAGCAGCAGCAGCAGCAGGGAGGTGCTTGCTATGGCTGCACGGGCTGCTGCCGCCCGAGCAGCTTCAGCGGCAGAGGCTGCTGCCCGGCCTGCCCCCGCCAGCACCACCCCATCGACCCCACCCGCAGCTGCTGGTGAAGCGCAGCTGAGTGAAGGTGATGGGGCTGGGGGCCCTACACAAGCCCTGCCGGCCCCTGCTGCCTCTCAGTCCAGCCAGCCAGCTGGCCAGGCCCCAGGCAGCCAGCCTGCCTCCACCTGCGAAGGTGTTGGGACTCCACAGGCAGGCAGCAGTGATGCAGGGCGGGTGGTGCAGGCCGCGGTCCAGGCTGCGGTCCAGGCTGCGGTCCAAGCAGCAGCAGACTCCCCCCCGCACCCAGCCCCTGATCCTGGGCGCTTCCCTACCCCTCCCTCGGCCGCCCAGCTGGCAGCTCTACAAGCAGCTCACCCCTCATTAGCAGGCAACCTCGCAGCCCCCCCTGCCCCATCCCCATCCCCTGGACCCCCCCTGGACCCCACCCCTGCCCCTGCGGCTGTTGATGCTGATGGGGAGAGCAAGGGCAGCAGTGCTGTCCCGCCTGCCCCCCTTGCGGCCACCGCAGCACCCACCCCTGGGCCCCGGGGCCTGGGCCTGGGCCTCAAGCCTGCCCTGGCAGCCAAGAAGAAGACCAAGGCAGCAGGGGCTGCAGCAGACACCCCTGCCACTGCCCCTGTCGATGCCAGCAGTGTGAATGGTGGTGGCAGTGGTGTTGACGGCATTGCAGGTGGAACAGGTGCAGCCCCACTCCGCTCCCCGCCACAGCCACAGCAGCAGGCAGGGTCACGGGGACCGGGCCGCACCCCGGGGGCACCGCCAGACCTGAGTGCCTTGATGGGCATGATGGGAAACATGCTTGGGGGGGCGGCAGGGGGCAGTGGTGGCCAGCCTGGGTCCAACCCACTGGCTGCTTTGCTGGGAGGGGCGGGTGCGGGGCCAGGCGGGGCAGCGGGAGGGGGGCTGGCTGGGGGTGGCATGGGGGGGCTGTTGCAGATGGCTACGCAGATGGCCAGCGACCCTGCTATGCAGCCAATGATCAACATGGCTATGGGCTCATTGTCTGGGGCAGGCGGGCAGGGTGGGCAGGGTGGGCTGGGTGGGCTGGGTGGCATGCTCAGCAGCCTGATGGGCGGGGCGAGGATGGACGGCGCCAGAGGGGCTGGAGGAAGGACGGCAGCACCCAGCACAGGGCGCCATGGTGCAGGTAAGAACACCACAGCCTGCCTCCTTTCCTGCATGTATGAATCTTCACGTATGAGACGCATGGAGGCCGCCTGTGCTTGATGCCCACGTTCGTCGGGCATGGTGCGCATGGCGAAGGTGGTTGCTCATGTAGCCGAAGACATTGCGCGATGCAGGCGTGCCTCCCGTGTCGGACGAAGTCATCTCCGAGAACCTTGGACCGGAGGACGCATCGCGGTGGCGCAGCATGCTCGCGGAGGACGGGGAGCGGATACGGGCCGACTCGCGCGTGCCCGGCATGTCCTTCAGCAGCACCTACGCAGCTTTGGCTCAGCAGCCCAGCGGGAGCTCAAGTGGCCTAGCGTCTTTGCTTGGGTGATTCTTGCTGGGTCTTAAGTTCGTTGAGCTTGGGTTGATTGTTTCCACATGCCGTTGTGGTTGAATAGCGACAACGGGCTAGCTATCTTGCAACCAGCCGGTGTGGCTACCCTGCTATTACGCCGATGTGGCGGTTTGCTCCACATTGTAGCACCTCGCAGTTTTTCTTTCTTGCCATAAACAACAGCAACGCGAAACAACTACAAATACAAGGAATACTTATACTTATTACACACATGTCCACACATGTCCACCTTTAATATACAGCAACCTGGCTGCATCTTGCAAGGCGCAGCCGCCCATTGCAGTGGTGAGTAATGGGACCAGTCGTAGCTTAAGGCGCGGGCCGCTGGACTCCGGATTGTCGGGGCGGGTGGATGCGTGAATGCAAGCTTCTGTGCTTCGGGCGATTACGTTCCGGACCAGCGTATACAAGGCCAGCAATTGCTGGCGTAACACGTCGGGGGAGAAGTGCATTCGGTGGTCGGGTGCCGGCAGGCAGGTGCGCGATGCGTAAGCAAGCTAGCGGCCTGATGGGTTTTTTGGGGGGGGGGGGGGGTGAAGGAGAGTTACAGAGAATTATAAGGAACCAAAACCGCACTAGGTGAGAGTTCAGTAGAGGGGGTGTGCTTCACCCCGGACGTATCAACGCGGTGGACAATTGGCGGGCATGACAAAGGCCTCCTTGACAGGAAGGCAGACAAAGTTCCAGTGTTCCAGAGCGCAAAGATGCAGAGCGAAACGAAGCTGAGAGTGCAAATGAAGCACATGGGCATCTGAGTATTGAATTGCTTTTTAGGAAACAGACATCCTGCTGCATAAGCCCCTCACGCGAGGATGGGTTTCAGCGAGGAGACACATGATGCTCGAGTGACTGCCGCGCTTACCCTCGCGCGACGTGAAAAGCTATTGCGCCAGAGAGGTTACCCTATCTCTCATGCCCCCACCGCCGGAGCAGGTTCATTTGCTATCGCGGCTGGAGCAGCAACGGCTTTCTTGTTCTTTCGTCAATACGAGGCCCAGCTGCGAAAAGTGGACTGGACGCAGCTACCTGTCCTGAAGCAGTTTCATGCGCTATTGTCTGGGGAGACGCAGGGCAGAGCGGTGCACAGCAGCAGCGCTGCCCGACTCAAGCCTAGACCTGTCCCCAGCCCGGCCACAGTGTCAGGATCAGGAAAGCCCAAAACAGCTGCCAAGGTGTGCTTCATACTTCACTGGAAGTGCTGGAGCATGGCATGCGATACTGTTCCACATGCCTCACAGCACGAGTCACGGAATGGGTGCAACTGTCTATGCATGCAGGGCTCCGCCACCGCAACACCAGCAGCTGCAGCAGCTACCGCAGCTCAACAGCGCGCAGGACAAAGTCCTGCAGAACACAACACCACAGGTGCGCCCACCCCTACAGCCTGGCTCTGAAGCACAAGCACGAGCATGAGGTCGTACAAGTAACGACTGGCAGATGTGTCAAGTAGCCTGCCTGATGCTTATGAGAGCTAGAGGTCCCTTGTCCATGTCCAGGGGTGTTGCTGGGCAGCGCGGACCAGGAGCATGATCCTTTCCCTGAAGTGTCCACGTCCACCAGCGCAGCTCAAGCTGGGCAGAAGAAGAAGAAGAAGAGCAAGAAGAAGTGAACAGCTCCTGACAAGGAGCTCGATGCTGGTGTGGGGCACATCGGGTCAGGTTGGCCAAGAGTTGGTGTCAATGCTGCCCGGTGTGTCATGAGCAGGCAGATTGTTGCTGCCACAAATCTAGACAGGCACCAGCCTTGTTGCCAGCTCTGCTACACAGAAGTGGCATGCCTTGGTTGCTACCCCTGCATGGCCAAATGTCTGGAGCAGCTGCCTGCCTAACAGGCATAGGAAGGCTTGCAAGGCATGGCTGGTGCCAGTGCACACCACAACGTGGGTGTTGCCTGTGCCACCATGCGGATGTAAAGCAGAGCATGTTATCAAAGCCGGAGTAGATGAGTTCCATGTGTCCGTGGTGACGCGCAGTGTGGGGCTGGGCTGGGTAGGTGATGGAGTGGGTTGTGTGTGCCGAGTTGTGGGTTATTGCGCCTGACTGCTTGCTCCTTGTTGCAATGCCTTTGAAATGACGTCAACCAGGGGGCTTGGTACCATGCACATCGTGACATGAACTAGTCGGAGTCGTCTGCTATGCCTCTGCCCCCCTGCTATCTCAGCTGGTTGCTACATGCATCGGGGCGGGGTGTGAAGGGCAGGGTGGGGTCACAATGCAAGCATGTAATTAACCCATGGATGTCAGCACTGAACACTGTCCATTATTCAGTGCTCAAGCTTTCGTGTTATCTGGTTCCAGCCATGCTAAAGCCAGCAGGGCAGGCCAGGAGTGGGTGTGCATACACGACAAGGACCTTGCGCCTTGCGCCGCTGCACTAGGCCTGGCAAGTCCGCTGCAGCAGAGAAACCCCAACATCCTTCGACAAAGGAGAGCTGTGTGAGCACGAGCTATATGTGATTAAGTTGGTGATGTGGCTTACACCGCTTAAGCCGTCAGCCGTTAGGCTGCTAGGCCGCCCTCCCCCTCTAGGGGTTCGGGACTTTCTGTAACGCACTTCAAAGCAAGGTGCACAAACAGAGGTGCACATGGGCTCAACATGAAGTCATGCAAGTTCTCATTATTGTTCTGTAAAGTCATGGCAAACTCCGGCTGCTCCCTGATGGAACTCGTGGCAGTGCACTCAAAGATGAATTGCATGGCGTCATCCACTCCCTGCTCTGTGCATCTTGTGCATGTGCGATCAATGAAAGTTACCCCCTCAAACCGAGCCTTCTCCACCCCCAGACCGCTGTTGCCTAACCTGAACCTAGTCAGGCTCGTGCGAACTTCTGTAGAGAGCTGTCTGTTAAGCAGGTGTGGTGCCATGTGATTGATGCCAATGCCGTCCCCATGCTTGCACGAGCTATAGGGGTTCTAGCTGCATACACACCAGATGGGCGGAGCTGAAGTGGGCATTGCGGCCTGTGTTCTTTCACAGCCCTTGCCTTATATTGGAGCAGCATGAGGGATGGAGGGTTAAGAAGTTGGCAACTCCTGAACAACTCTGCATGGCCGGTCCGGTCCAAAGTTGCCAATGAAGATTACGACCGCACATGGCCGGTCCAGCAAGGATCGCGCAAGACAGTGATAGCCACCTGGGTGATGTGATGCCTTCGAGATGACGAAGCCTGAGAATGGAGAAAGTTTCGCACGACATGTCGACCATCATGTTCATCATCACGCGGCGAACACTGCGAATCGCTCAGGACGTCCGTACAGGCCCCGCCTGCGAGGTCAGTAATGAAGTGCTTGAGGTTGCATGGGTCAGCAGAGTTTGCATTTGTTTCTAGCATCATTCGGTGCAGAGTTGGATGTGCCAATGTCAGCTCTCAAGGCGTTTATTAAGCCCAACGCAGCTCCAGCGCCTCTGGCAGAGGCTGACAATGTGAACAAAGACACCCTGCACAAAATCAAGGACACATTCAAACTTGCTGTAAGTCTTCGCCTGCGACTGCTCAGGCTTCATGGGCTAGGGTTACCTAGGGTTCGTGTGATCCTCTACACCATGACGTCCATATTTCTCGTTAAATGCTGAGTGTGACGATGGACAAAGGTATGGCAGGCACAAGCGTGTTGCGCGCACACCAGCATGCCCAGAGATGCAGCCATCATTGATTCACCTACCCTATCCTATCCTACCCTACCCTACCCTACCCTACCCTACCCTAGCCCCAACCCTATCCCTAACCCTGACGACGCCTTTGCACACTTCTGCGACCCTATACCTTTGTACACTTCTGCCTGCTCAGTTGCTTGCCTGCCTGCCTGCTTTTTTTTACTGGTGGGTGTGTGGGGCTCATACGTCCAGGATGTGGATGGCAGCGGGCGCCTTGCGCTGGATGAATTCGTGCAAGCCTTCCTGGGTAGGTGGCCTGGCTTGCCTGCTGCCCAGCCGCCCTGCTGCCCTCACCTGTAGGCAGCCACACCCCGCCAGCCAGGCCCATAGCATACACTGCTGCCTGAGCCACATGCTTCAGGCTCACTGCCACATTGCCCACACCCTACCTGACACATTGACGACAGCAACCACTCTGCGGTGACTGCTATGTGTGCCGTTGTATGTGGTGCTGCTGTAGGGATCCTTCACACTGAGGATGGGAAGGACGAGGATGCGCTGGGCAAGCTGTTCATGCGCATTGACGCCAACAGTGACGGCACACTGGACTGGGACGGTGCGTGTTGGCCTACGCCTCAAGCAGCCATGGCTCATGGCACGGCTGCATGGCGTAGATGACGTCTTTGCTGCTGCTTTTCCTGCCGCCACTGCCACGTCTGCTGCTGCCATTGCTCGATGATAGATGAAGGGAGGGGGACTGGGACACGCATGGCTTGCCTGTGCCTGCATCATGAGCCTGACCTTGACATGCTCATAAAACTCCCATGCTTAGTGTCCAGCTGTCGTTTCCGCTGCTGCTGCTGCTGCTGCTGCTGCTGCCGCTGCTGCTGCGGCTGCTGCTGCTGCCGCTGCTACCGCTGCTGCTGCTGCTGCCGCTGCTGCTGCTGGCCCCATTGACTGCTTGGTCAGGTCACCTTCCCCCTTGCGGACCCTTGCGGACTGCTTGAGAGCTGTTTGGACCGCCGCGCCTTGTGTGCTGCTGCTCCTGCAGAGTTTGCCAACTACATGCTGCTGGAGAGCCAGGGGGCAGCCAGCATCCGCGACCTGGAGAGCTCCATCAACTTTGACAAGCCCGGTATGCAGCTAGCAGCACCCCAGGCATGCAGCCACAGTGCCAGGCAGCCAATGCAGCACCCAGGGGTGCGGTGGTGGTGGAGGGGCCAAGGGTGGCACCACCGGGATAGCCTCAGGCACGTGTCCCTCTTCTCACACAGCCTTCACCCGTGTCCCCACTGCTGCCCCTACCCCCTGCCCCTACCCCTGGCCCTGCTCCTGGCCCCTACACCTGCCCCTACTGCCCCTGCCCTGCTGTCCCTGGGCCTGCCCCTGCCCCTGCCGTTGTGCTTCAGAGGACGTGCATGCGCCTGAAGAGCACCACCACAAGAAGATCGTGACCCACATCTCCCATGTCACCCTACCTAACGGGGCCGACCGCTACATCACCTCAGGGAAGGACGGCCTGGTCAAAGTGTGGAACGCCAAGGTGTGAGGGGAGGGAGGCTAGGAAGGGGGAGGGAGGGACACATGAGTGATACAGCTGGGGGCGAGCTGGCTTGGCTGTGCTGTGAGGGTGGTGCTGGTGGTGAGAGATAGCCCGCTGGCCTCTCTGATTCGCCAAGCAAGATTTGCAGCGGGGTGGGTAGGCGACGCAGCCAGGCTTCATCGGCCCTCCTGTGGTGTTCATATGCACGGCGCTCCCCTAAAGCATTCAGAGCCAACCTGGGGTCACACCCGATCCTTTCACCCTCTCTTCCTCCACCAATTCCTGAAGACAGGCAGTTCAAATATCATGCTGGCGCCACACTGTGTCACACTGAGTCGTCACAGTATCACTGTCAGGCATGACAGCCTCAGGAGCCACTGCATCCCTGAGCCTGTGGGAGCCCCCCCCCGGGCACTGTTGCCCTGACCCCCTAGGGGACGACTAGCCAAACACTGACTGCAAAGACTAAGTCATGGCAGTCCAGGTTGCCAGGCTCTGCCCTGCTCATCCCCTTTAACCCCTTTGACCCGCCTGCCCCACCCTTGCTTGAGCCCAGGACATGAAGCACGTCAAGACCGTGAACACTGGCAAGAGCTGGGTGACCTGCACCAAGTGGCTGCCCGGGACCCACAAGCTGGCGGTGGCGTCCTTTGCCCGGGCTGTCAAAATCTATGACCTGCTCACCTTTGAGCAGTGCGGTCAGGTAGAGGACGCCGGCCCTGCTTTGACCTGCCCTCACCTCTCCTTTTGCTGCTGCTGCTGCTGCTGCTGCTGCTGCTGCTGCTGCTGCTGCTGCTGCTGCTGCTGCTGCTGTTCCTCCACAACCGCTGCTCTGCTGCTGCCTTCTTGCGGCTGTGCTGCTACATCCCCGCTGCTGCTGCTGCCTGCCTGTGGTGCCTCCCCTCCCTAGTGCTGCTGCTGCATGTGCCCATTCTGCTGCCCCTGCTGCTGGTTAGGCTGAGGTTCGGCTGCCCTGCTGGTGCCAGTGTTGCTGGTTACGACTTGGTACTTGGTGGTGGTCGGCAGTGCAGATCCCAGAGGTGGAGGCCCCCATGAGCATGGATGCCTGGGTGCCTCAGCGCAACCAGGAGGTGGAGCTGGTGGTGTTTGGGGACGGCGGGGGCTGGGTGCGCCTGTATGAGCTGCGCGTCAACCACTCGGTAGAGGGGTAAACTTGGGAAGGCCGGGCAGAGCAGGACAGGGCGGGGCGGGTCAGGGTAGGGTGGGGCAGGGCGGGTCGGGTCAGGGTTGGGTGGGGCAGGGCGGGGCGGGTCAGGGCAGGGCAGGCGGGGCGCCTGCCCCTAGCTTGTACTGTATGCCATGGCAGGGCAGGGCGGGATGGGGCAGGGCAGGGCAGGCGGGGCGCCAGCCCCTAGCTTGTACTGTATGAGCAGCCTAGTGAGCCGCCCCTTGCAGCACCTTCCTTGCTGCCCACCTTCCTTGCAGCACCTTCCTTGCTGCCCACCAGTCAAGGTGGTCAGGCAGGGCAGCAGCTGGCCCGCACTGTCTGCCTGGTGCAGGAGGAGAAGCACAGCACTGACCGCTACACAGAGACTGAGAAGTGGCAGTACAAACACCACAGCGACTGGGTCACCGCCGTCAGGTGCGCTGCCTGCCTGGCCCGCCCCTGCTCACCCCCCAACTTGCTGTCCCCTGCTAAGCGCTGAGCTGAGGTGAGGTGTCAGGGCCCACTGCCTGCTGTGGCCAGCAATTGCCTGGCCCTCACCTCCTTCTCTTCCAACTTAATGGCTGCAACTTAGGACGCTGCCTGGCTAGCTGGCAGGCGGACCAACCAAACGACTGATTGATTGGCTGGCTGGCTGGCTGGCTGGCTGGCTGACTGGCTGGCTGGCTGTACCCCCTGGTGCAGGTACATTGAGGAGATGAACGCAGTGGTGGCCTGCTCCCTGGACAAGACCATCTCCATCACAGACGCAGGTGCGGGGGGTGGAGGGGGAGGGCGGGGTAGGGCAGGCAGGCCAAGATGTGTGTCTGTCCTGGTAAAGCCAGGCACCTGCCCGCCACCTGCCTGCATGACTGCCTGCAGCAATGGGAGGTGGGGTGCAGTTGGTGGAAGTGTGTGGTGTCAGTGGTGCATCTTGTAGCAGCAGGGTGTCAGTGTGTAGATTGGCAGCTTTTGGCACCTTGGCATCAGCCATCATAGGTAAGGGCTAACCCCCACCTCCCTGCCTCATCACCATCAGCCTCTTGAGGCGCAGCACTGACTCAGTCTGGGTCAGGGTCTGCAGCCTGCTGCCTTCATGGGTGACTTGACCCCTGCAGGCTCAAACCTGGCGTGTCACAGCACCTGGGGAAGTGCACTGGGCAGCAGGCTGTTGGTGGTGTTGGTGGTGTTGTGCAGAGGAGCGCGTGCCACTCAAGCTGCTGCAAGGCCACTTGAAGGGCGTGAACACGTGAGACCCTCACCCTGAAGCTGACCGGCACCACCCCTGCCACAGTCACAGACAGGCCATGCACTGCTGATGCTGACTGCTGATGCGCTTGATGCTGTTGTGATGATGGCTGACACCTGCTGCAACCAGCTGTTTCATGGCAATGGAGGCTGGACTGCACCACCCCTGTGCAGGGATCAGGGTCAGGGTTGCAGCTATGCTTGACTGCCCATGCCTGGTGTGATGCCGGTCACACCCCCTAGCCTCATTCCAGGCAAGCTACGAGAGCCTGCAGTAGAACAGCAGGGCAACTGCCAGGTAGCTGCGCAGAAGGTGCAGCCGGGTCAGCGGGTGGTGGTCCTGCTCAACAGGCGGTATAGGTTGTGAGTGGAGGTGCAGGTGGGCGGGCTGTATGCCTCGCTGCCACCTGCCACCGCTGCCACCTGCGTGTAATGCTGGCCAAGCGCTGTGGCTGCACAACATGCACTGTGAAGTCGTGAGTCACTGCCACCCAGCCATGCAACCCAGCGGCTTAGCTTAGCTTAGCTTAGCCCAGCCAGGGATGAACCCTACAACCCTACACGCCATGGCCCCTCCACTGCCCCGCTGCTGCCACTACTGTTGCCGCTGCCGCTGCCACCAGGCGGTACAGTCGCTGCCTCTGCTGTCGCTGCCGCTGCTGTCGCTGCCGTTGCCACCAGGCAGTACAGTGACTGCACGCCTGGCGCTGCTGCTGTCCCTGTGCAGCGTGAACACGTGAGACCCACACCCCGCAGCTGGCCTGTACATCCCCTGTGCAGGGGCCAGGGTCAGGGTCAGGGTTGTGGTGATGCTTGACTGCCCAACCTGCACTGCCCATGCCTAGTGTGATGCTGGACACGCCCCCTGCCGCTGTCCCTGTGCAGCGTGGACTGGTCCAAGACTTACAAGTGCCTCGCCAGCGGGGCGCAGGACAAGCGCGTGATGCTGTGGAACCCCTTCTCCCAGCGCCCCCTGGCTACCTTGCATGTAAGCAGCAAGGAGCGGCCCATGCTGCCTGCGTCCGGCTTCTGTGTCTGTGTTCAGTGGGGGCAGGGCAGCTGTACAGCAGCTTTTGCAGTGGGCTGGCAGTCGGCTGCTCTACCAGTTGAATGGTTCATTCAGCAGGTGTATTCAGCTCCTCCATGGCCAGGCAAGGCAGCTGGTAGGCAGGGCATGAGGCCTGGCCAGTGGCATGCTCCCCTGCTGCCTGCCCTGTCCCCTCCAGGGCCATGCCGCCAGCGTCCAGTCCGTGATGGTGGTGGACAACCAGGTCATCTCTGTGTCCTCTGACAAGATGATCAAGGCAGGTGAGAGGGAGAGGTGGAGGCGGCGGGGTGCCGGTCAGGGGCAGGCTGGGGTACTGGGGCAGGCAGGCAGGCTGGGGCAGGCAGGCTGTGTAGTGCATGCTTGCCCTGGCCCTGGCCCCTGACCCCTGGCCATGGCCTGGGCTTAGCTGCTGCTGCTGCCACCAGCCACACTGGGTGTTGCTGCTTTCAACACCCGCCGCTGCTGCTGCTGTTGCCACCGCTGCTGCTGCCACCGCCGCCGCCCCTGACCCCGCTGCTGCTGCTGCTGCGTTGCAGCTGTGGGACATCCGCAACCACAAGTGCATCCAGACAGTGAACGACAGGGAGACCTACCTGGAGGAGGACACCCTGCTGTGCAGCTGCTACGATGTCAAGCGCCACACACTGGTCACAGGTGCCCACCTAGCCCTAGCCTACCCTATCTACAACCTAACCCTAGCCCTAACCACGACCACAACCTTCAGACAGCATTAGAGACTGACTATTGTTTGAGACTGACAACCCCAACCCCAATCACAACTATGACCATAACCATACTCCTAGGCCGTGCCTGCAGCGCACACTAGAGCATTGGGCACATCGTCCAATGCCATGTGATGGTGACATGATGAACAGCAGCGCAGCCATTCAGGCCAACACCGCGCACCCCCTTGCTTAACGGTTGGTGTGACTGGATCAGTGTGACCCATGGGTGTGCTTCAGACTGGCTATTGTTGCCCTCCCCTACGGCTGCCTGCACTGCTCCCCTGCCGCTCTCTGCCCCTGATGCCCTGGCAGCCGCTCCTGCCTGCTGCTGCCAGGCTCCTGCCACTGCCCTGATGGCTACTCTGATGGCTGCAGTGGCTGCCATACTCTGGCAGGTTGTTTTGCTGATGCCTCGCCTGCTTGCTGGGGCCACGCTCAGTACCGCCCTCCCACACCCCCGCCCTTCCCCTGGCCCCTCCGCCTCCTCAAACCCACCTGCCCCTGCCCCTCCACTCCGACCTCCCCTGCACCCTTGGCCCCTGCCCCCAGCCAACCTCGCCCCTAAGCTGTGGCGCCAGAAAGTGACCACCAGTGCCAGCTCTGGCCACCGCCACCCCGTCACGTGCGTGCTGTACAACCCCTTCTTTGACGAGGTCAGTGCAGCAGGCAGGGGGGCCAGGGAGGTGCAGCAGGCAGGGGGGCCAGGGAAGCAGGCAGTGGAAGCAGGCAGTGGAAGATGTGGAAGAGAAAACATGTTGATGCAGATATGAAGCGATCTGGAAGTTTTTAGTGACATGCAGAACACAACCTGTACCATTGAATCTTGGAGTGACGGTCACCAGCAGCCTCCCCTGCCGCCCCCGCCACTGCCTCCACCGCTGCTGGCACGCGTTTGTGTGGCTGTGGGCAGGCAGTGAGCGGGGACCACAGCGGCAGCATCAGTGTGTGGCATGTGGTGACCGGCAAGCTTCGCTTCAGGTTCCACAACGCCCACAAGGGACATCAACTCACCGCCATGGCGTTTGACAAGGCCAAGCGCCGCCTGCTCACCGGTACGCCCACCACCTGCCCTGCCTTGCCACCTGCCCTGCCTTACCAGCTGCCTTGCCTGGCCATGGAGGAGCCTGTCCTGTCGGTGTGTCAAGCAGGCTGCAGCAAAGGCAGCAGCAGAGGGGTTGGCCCATTTGAGCAAGCTTGCTAGGGTTGCCTTAGTCACATGGGTGCCACCCCCCCCACCTTTGTCAGGTCGCCTTACTTGCCTGCTGCCACGCCCCCCGCTTCTTGCCTGCACTCTGGCACCATGCATAGATATAAAACCATGTACTCCAGGACTGCCCTGCTGCCCGGCCATCAGGGTGCGACATGGGTGAGGTGAAGGTGTGGAACTTCAGCTCAGGGCAGTGCCTGTGCACGCTGCACGCACGGTGTGCGGAGGAGGTGACGGCCATCGTGGCGGTGCGCAGCCCGCTCTTCAGGCAGTTCTTGGTGGCGGGCTGGGACCGCAAGGTGGGGGCAGGGGCAGGGGCGGGGGGGCTGCAGGGGCGGGTCAGGGGCGGGTCAGGGGGCCAGGGCAGGGCAGGGAGAGGCTCAGCCCAGTCAGGGGAGTTGGGTCAGAGCAGGCGCAGGCAAGGGGCAGCAGGGGCCGGTAAGGGTGGGGTAGGGGCCGGGAGGTGGGTTGGATCAGAGGCATTGCTGGGTAGGGCCTGATTTGGTGGAAGGGGGAGCAGGGGACATGACCAACAGCGAGGTTGCCGGCTCTGGGTTATGGGCCGTGCCCTAGGCCCCAGTGTGACATCATTGCTGTCCCTGAGGCTGGGGTCCCATTCTCCAGTCTCTGTACCTTTCCCAAGCTGTTGCTCAGACCATGACTCCCTCTCCCAGCCCCCTCCACCCCTCCCAACCCCCTCCACCCCGTTCTCAGCCCCCAGCCCCCAGAGGTACTGTACCCCAGTCAGCCTTGCCTTAAGCAAAAGCGTCTCCCCTTCTTTCTCCGCCACTGCCTCCTTCTTGCCAAGCAGTTTCCCATTGCAAGGCTGCGGGCTGTGAGGTGTGGCTGCAGGTCACCTACTATGAAGACTGCGGCTCTGACACCAAGGAGGTGACAGCAGGCCGGGTCATCCAGGGCCACAAGGTGTGCCTGCTGCCCTGTACCTGCTGCCTTGGCCCCTGCCTCGCTGCTCAGCCTCTAGCCAAGGACCCAGCCTGGTGCTGGTGCGCAGCCATGGGGCCAAGGCCTAGGCTCAAGGGCGCTCACACGCACAGGTGGCAGCTCCAAACGCAGCCCATACGGCGGGTGTTATAGTAATAATAGTAACAGTAAAAAATATATATTGTATACATAATATAACATTATATAGTATTAAATATATCTGACACATACCCGTAGATGCCACATGGCATGGTGCATACTTGCCTAGTGCGGGCAGGCAGTGGTGTTTTAGTACGGCAGGTGTTGTTGTGTGGGAGCACATGGTGGATAGCAGCTGCATAGGACCGGCAGGCCCGATGCGATTGGCTCGCCCACAGCTGGTGAGCCTGTGCGTAAGGCATGGCAGCCTAGACTGACCTGCTCCCATGCTAGGGCCACCATTTCGTTTTGTGTGTGGCGTGCAGTCCGATATCCTGGGTATGGCAGTCATGGAGAACCACCCGGTGCTGGTGAGCGTGGCAGACGATGGCGAGGCTTGCACCTGGAACATAGAAGGAGGTGGGACCGGGTGGGCCTCATGGGGTGTGGCGATATCGGTGCGGTTTTGGATTTGGACTGTCCCCCGCACGCCTGCAGCAACAGCCAGGGGCCCAATGCAGTCTGGCTCAGTGAGCAGGGGAGGGCAAGGGAAGAGTAGACAAGACAAGGACCAATGTGCCTGAGGTAGCAAAGGAGGAAGGGACGGAGGGACGGATTTGCTGAGTATGATGAGCCAAGAACAACAACAATGCCATTGTGCGCGACACACCGTTTCTCTGTGTCGCGCTGGACCCTTCCTCTAGTGCCGGACGTGCGCGCGCAGGATCCCTACGCAGGCGCTGCGTCCCGCCGGGCCACGCCCACAAGCCGGTGAACGAGCGAGCGGTGGAAGCCGTGGCTTTCTTATCCGGCAAGCTGCGCCACGTATTCGTCACGGTGTGTTGCCGTACCGAGATCGAGGGCATGACTCGTGCTGCAAAGTTCACCACGACTGTGAAATTGTCACACTGGGTGCTCAGCATCGCCGTTGGGCGGGGCAATGCACTGTCATAAACGTGTCTAGTTAGCTGCGTCATGCTGTTTACCTCGCTACCCGGTGATGCTGGACAGGTGGGCGCGGACCGCTTCTTGCGCATGTGGAGTGTTAGCACCGGCGACTGCCTTGTTGAGATGTTCACGGGCCACAAGCTGGGCGAGAGCGTGGTGGCTCTCGCAGTGCAGCCAGCCAACCTGAGCATGGCCACTGCGGACTCTGCTGGCTTCATCAAGGTCAGGCGCAGTGGTGCTGGGGAAAGGAGGGGTCAGGCGGCTGCTGGACCTTGCACAGGTTTACCAAATCCATAGTCGAGCCATGCACGACCGCATGGCTGCCCTCCAGTCCCTCCAGCGGCCCTGGCTGGTGGTGGTGTATGTGTGTGTGTGTGTGTGTGTCGGTGCGTGTTGTGACCTGCCTGCCAGCCCTACCAGCCCTGCCTTGTGGTGTGAGGGAGGGAGGTTTGAGGTGAGGCGACCTCAGCCTGGCTTTTGCCGGCTTGTGACCACTACCTGCGTGTTGTTCTAATCAGGACCTGCAGCCCCTGCCTGGCGACGTGGGCAGGTGTGGGACCTCAGCGCTTTCACGGGCAGCCCGCTGCGCGACTCCCAGGAGGCTGCGGCGCTCATCCGGCAGAGCGCGGTGTGGCGCGCACACAAGGCCGTCGTCACCAGCGTGCAGTGGGTCAGCAACAAGCACGGTGCGTGGCGCATCCGCTGAAAGGCTCAAAGTCAGAATCGTACACGAGTCGCAAGGACAAAGATAGGTGCCTGGAAAGAAGGTGCTGTGTATTGGCAAGGGGTTGCTGCCCAGCCCCCCGTTGGCCTGCCCACCTCCGTCGGAAAGTTTCGGAGCTCTAAAAACCGGCTGCTCAGAGGTGTTTCGAGGCTTTTTAGAGGCCCTTCAGAAGGTTTTTACTATGATAAGGCTCTGATAAGACGCGAATCAGAGGTCCGAAACTTTCCGACGTCCCAGCCCCCCCTCTCCCCCCTCTTCCCCCTCCCCTCTGCTGCTCCTGACCCTGCCTGCCTGCGCTTGCCCACGGCTTGCGGTGCAGGCGAGTTCGTGCTGACCTCCTCTCTGGACCACCAGGTGGCCATGTGGTCGGCCTCCGGCGCCCTGCTGGGCCTGCTGGGGCACCGCATGTGGCAGCTGAGCGACCCCTCCTCCTGGCGCTGCAGCACCGCGGTACCACTGGAGCCGAGGGAGGCCTTCGAGCTGCAGGTGGGGCAGGAGGGGAGGGGAGGGGCGGGCTCCCCTGGGGGGGCCGCACAGGTGGCCAGGCTCAGGGGAGGGCGGGCCAGCTGACCACCATGACCCTCTCTCACAATGGGCAAGGCACAACAACCCGCAACACCAATTTCAACACCAGCACCCTGACCCCAACCTGCAAGCGCTACCTACATCAGCGCTGACGCACCCACCCACACCGCAGCACCCACGCCCCTCGCTACAGCACCTCACTCACTAAGGTGCTGGCACTCCCAGTGTCAGGAGCCCATGTAGGCCCTCATCCACCTCACCGACCTACTCCTCTGGAACCTTCAACCCACACACCACTACCACCACCACCACCGCCACCACCACTGACATCACAACGCTGCCCCTCCATGCCACCCTGGTGGTGCAGGTGTCAGAGCAGCCTGCACGCTACCCAGGCAGGGCCCCCTCACTGGCTACTGATGCCCCTACCCTCACTCCCACGCCCCACGCCCCTGCAGCCAACCACCCCTCCCCCCTTCACCCTCACCGCCCGCCCAACTCACCCGGCCCCCTCCCCCCCAGCCCCAACAGCCCCCCCTTTGCCCCCAGCCCTGGTCACGCCCCCATGACCCCAGGCCGGCGCAGCCGTGTGATCAGCGCCTCCTGCCCCGCCCGCACCCCCCGCCAAGGCCCTGGCCAGAGTGCTGCTGCCCGGACCCCCCCGGGGCCTCAGGCAGCAGGTCCCAGGGCTGCTGCTGGGGGGGAGCTCCAGTGGCAGGGTTCAGCCGGCCTGGCCCTACAGAGCAGCATCCTGTCCCACTTGGCAGGCTCAGCCACACAGGCTGCGGGCCCTGCAGGCGGCAGCAACCGCCCTGGCGTGCTGGCTGGGTTGCAGCCCTTGCAGTTGGCTGGGCTGGCGCAAGGGGGAGCGGAGGGGTGGTGGCTGGGGCAGGGCGAGGGGCAGGGGCAGGGGGGTCCCAGTGGGGTGGGCACGCCCCGCAGCCAGCTGCTGCCCGTGGTGAGTGCCCCGCAGCAGGTGGCCCGGGTGCTGGAGCAGGCGCAGGAGGACCGGCTGAGGCGCAACATGTCGCGGCGCAGGGCGGAGAGGTGGGGCGGCGGATGGCTAGACCCCTGCCATACTGCACCGGGCCGATCAGGGCTGAGCTAGGGTTTGGGCTTGAGGTAGGGTTAGGGTTTGCATTTGGGTTGGGGTCAAGGTAAGGTTCCACCACCCTAGGCTCCCACCCTCCATTTCAAGCCTGCCTGGCCCAGGCCCAGGCCCAGGCCCAGGCCCAGACCCTCCGGCCTCCTTCCTGCGCTGCCCCAGGCCACAGGACTTCGAGCCAGGGGGGCGTTACAGCCGGCCAGGCAGCTCCCGGGCCGGGCCCCATGCCAGCCCCACTGCCGCCAGCCAACCCCTGGCTGGGGGGTCGGGCCCCTCACCCGCTGCCACCGCCCAGGTCAGTGGGTGTGGGGTCACTGAGCCCAGCCTCTTCACCAGGGGTGAGGGCCACAAGTGCTGCAAGGGCAACAGGGGTTTCAGGGCAGAGGCAAGCAGCTGCTGTGTGCTGGCGGGTTCGATGCTGCTGGCGAGCCGCAGGGTCTGGGCCTGGGCCTGAGCCTGGGGGATTCGCAGGGCGAGCTGCTGCTGTCCGAGAGTGGGGACAGCAGCAGCCACGCATCAGATGAGGAGGTACCCCGGGCGCTGTGGCTGCCCCAGTTCTCTCGCGCACGTCACCTAGGCGGCCGGGGTCTTCAGCCAGAGGCAGCGCAGCCCCCTGCAGGCCTCCTCCTCCAGGGCCCGCACACCTCCGACACCTCAGGGCCGGTACCCAGCCAAAGAAGGCTCCTGCAGGGCAGCACAGCTGTGAAGGCACTGGGGCAGCAGCAGGAGAACGGGGGAAAGGAGGAGGGGGAGGACGCCGTTGGGTTACGCCCTTCAACCTCCATGGTGCACACGGTAAGACCAGGGCCGAGGGGCTGGGGGGGGGCACGGGGGGAGGAGAGGGGAAGGGGAGGGGGAGCAGCAGGCTCTCAACCCTCATGCTGTAGCTCATGCCGCGGCATGCTGTGCTCGCTGTTGATGAGCTGAGAGCCAGCGACAGCAGAGCATGTTGCCGCGGATGCGACAACCCGGCCTACAGCAGCTGCACTCGTGGTCCGCGCGACCCGCGGCTTTGTTTTGTGTTATCCTTGCGACTCCCAACCTAGCGTGTTGGTGTTCGCGATGCGTGGTGGATGTGCAGGCGGACCCTCCATTGCCACTCTCGCCAACCACGCCCCAGGACGCCAGTCCGGCCGTGCCCCGGCCTGCGACCTCGCTCATCGCGGCATCCATGCAAGGCATCCGAGGGGCAGCGGGAGTGGGAGGGCAGCTCGGCACGCGCCGCGGCACGCCCACGAAGTGACCTCGCGTAAACGGCGGTGCATCCCGGCACTGCGTTCCGGCTGCAGAATGCATTACAAGCTCGCGTCGCACTAGCAGCGGCGACCGCCCGTTTGGGATGTATGTATGCGTGCGGCCATGCATCGCGCTGCACAATAGTGTGTTCAACAGAGTTTGAGACAGCGTGTCCTGAGCAGAGGTTGTAGGATCTAGACAGTAACCTACACCTCGTGACGCTACCTTGGCCTGACTGGCCTAGTGTTTGAACCAGCCAGGATGACTTGGGCTGCAGCGAGCGCCCTGGCTGGCCCACGTCATCATCAGGCGCTCTGACTTTGTGCCCGCTGTGGAGCTGTCAGCCTGGCTGCCTGCCCTGCTGCACCAAAACACTGAATAAAGATGTCGGCTGTCGTAGGAGGCAGCTGCAGCAAACAAGTGAACAAAGATGTCAGTTGGGGGAGGGAAGGAGGAAATGACCCTATAGGCAGAGGCGCCAAGATGCACAGTGGCTAGGAGAAGTAGCTTTCAACACACAGACGCCTAGTTCTTTGCAGCGTTGCGGCGCCCTTGGTCCTCAGCCCGGCTACAGCCTCCTTGGTTCAGTCTGCCTTGCCGTTGCCAGCCAGCAACGCCTTGACCAGACGCAAGCAGGTGCGTCGGGCGTCATTCAGCCGCTTGGCAGCAATGTCAGCAGTCGGTGTAGCTGTTGAAACAACAGACACTGGCCCCCATTCGAGCCCCTGCTCCCCCTGCCGCTGCCCTTGCCCCTGCTTCTCCCCCTCCTGCCCCTGCTGCAACCCCCCTCCCTCCCCCCGGGGCAGTTCAGGGCCAGCTGCTGCTGCTGCTCTCACCCCTGGATGCCTGCTGGCTTCGCCCTGGGCAGCAGCCTGGTCAGTACAGCCAGTGGGGGCGGTAGTGGTGGTGGTGGTGGTGTTAGGGGAGCAGCAGAGGCCTGCCGGAGTGAGGGACAGCAGCTGCTCCGGGCAGTCCTCCTGGCATTCGTCCAGCTTGAGCTTGACCGGGGTGCCAAGAGCGCCTGGAGCTGCAACGAGGGGGTGTTGACGAGCAGCAGGGGAGGAGCGATGGGGAGCAGCAGCAGCAGCAGCAGCAGCAGGTACTAGGTGAGGAGGGGTGCTGTGTCCCTCGCTGCACAATGGAAGCTGGCATGAGGGGAGCCAAGCAAGCAACGGGGCAAGGGGCGCAGTGTGAGGGGAGGAGGGACAGTGGAGCCCCTGCTCTCACCAGCGGAGCCCCCTGGGGAGGAGGGCCAGAGGGAGGGGAGGAGGGCCAGGCGCATGGGTGACGCTCCCCCCCCCCTCCCCCCACCACACTGCTCTCACATCACCCCCGGCACCCTGCATCCTCACCTGCACCCACCCCAGCCACAGCCCTGCCCCCTCCCCCCAAACACCATCACCGCTGCTGTACAGCAGCTCCCTTACCTCCCCCTCCTCCCCCTCAACACCCACCACCCCACACTCGCTCGTTACACCACTGGCCAGGGCCATCCCTGCTCCTGCTGCTGGTGTACAGCAACTCCCTTGCCTCTGCCTCAACCCTCATGACTACTCTGACTACTCTGGCAGATGTAAGACTGGCCAGCCAGGGTCATCCCTGGCCAGGTCCCCCGCACCCTCACCTGCAGCCGCTGGCCCCCCCTGGCCGCCGCCCTGCCCCCTGGCGGCCTGGTCCCTGACCCCCTGGCCCGTCAGTGCCGGCAGCAGGCGCTGCAGGGAGGGCTGCAGCCCCGGCAGCCAGGCTGGGGTGGGGCTGTCACTGGCGGTGCGCAGCCGGGTTAGCAGCTGCAGCAGCGCAAGCAGGGGCAGCACCTGCAGGCAGGGGGGCGTGGAGGGCTGAGTGGCGGCGGAGGCGGCCAGACAGGAGCACTGACCCAGGCAGAGCTGCCAGACGCTTACCAGCCTGGCGGGCGGGTCTGCACCTCACCCACACCTAACCTTGGTCTGCTGGCCCCCCCGCCCGGCCCCTCCGCCCCCCTCCTCCGCCCTCTCGGCCCTGGCCCTCATGGCCCGCAGCACCCAGGGCCGTCACGGGCTGTCCCAGCACACGGTGGTGCGTCAGCTGCTGTGCAGGGCAACACGCCAGTCGCGCAGCCAATGGCACAGGGCATCCTGCTCCTGGGCGTAGCTGCGGTGGCCCTACATGCAGCCCCCACCCTAACCCCCAAACCCCAACCCTGCCCTCGCTGACGCATGTGACAGCGGCCACAGCCAGCTGCTGCCCTGGCTGCCCACCCTGCTGACCCCAAAGCCCCCAACCTCATACCACCTCCTCAGTGGCTACACACTACTGCCACCCCCTCCCCCCACACCCCTCCTGCTCACCCCCTCCCCTGAGGGGCTGCTGCTGCTCCCCCCCTCCCCCCCCCACCCACCATGTCCCCCCCACCACCCTGCACAGCCGCCTCCACCACCATTGCAGCGCTCAGGCCTCCACCTGGCCCAGGCCCCCCCACCCCCTTGCCACTACTGCCCTGCCGAGGAGCTCCTCCTCCCACACCCCCCATCAGCTCCGTCCCCCCCCCCGCCCGCGCCCCGCCCTCCCTGCTGCTGCTGCTGCTGCTGCTGGTCGCGCCCTGGCTGGGAGTGAGGCTGCGCCACAGCGCCCCATGAGCCGCCGCACAGCCCCCCGGGAGGAAGGCGGTGCTGCACAGGCTGGCCCCTACCCCCGGCACTGCCAGCATGAACTGCGCTGCGGCCGGGCAGCCCGCTGCCAGCATGAGGGCGGCCAGACGCAGCGGCTCACAGGAGGGGCGGCTGCCTAGGGGGGGCAGCAGCAGCGCCAGGCCCCGGGCCAGGCCGGCCCCCAGCAGGGACTGGCAGGCGCGGAAGCCAGCTGGGCGGTGCTCCAGGTAGAACAGGACAGCCTGGGCAGGGGGAAAGGGGCGAGGGGTGAAGGGGGGAGGGGTGAAAGGGGAGGAGGGGTGAGGGAGGGGAGGAGGCAGGGGGGCAGGAGGCAGGGGGGCAGAGGGGCAGGAGGCAGGGGAAAAGGGGTCGACCTGCCTGCCTGCTGCTAGGTATTTTGCAGTGTCCGGGACATCACTCAATGCCCTGCCCACGGGTGCAAGCGGGTGGCAGCAAGCCTGCCCACCTGCCCACCGTCCCACCTGCCTGCACCCAGCCAGCTGCCCCCCCCCCTGCTCCCCCTCCTGGCCCCCTGCCCCCTCACCAGGCTGACTAGCTCCACCTCCTCCTCCAACTCATCGCCCCCCAGCGCCGCCCCCCTGGTTGCCCGCTGAGCCGCTGCCGCCAGGTCCAGCAGGCAGCGCTCCATGAGGGGCAGCAGGCGGCTGTGCAGCTGACGCCACAGCGCCGCACCCACCCCACTGCTGGCCTGGACCAGGGCACCACAGCAGCAGGCCACAGCAGGTCAGGCCAGCTGCACAGCCACTAGCACCTCGACTCTCTACATGGGAACTTTCTCAACCGTCAAGGTGCATACCCTGGCTCTGACCTGCCCATGTACTGCCCTTGTACTGCCCGTATACTGCACTTGCACTGCCTGTGTACTGCACTTGTACTGCGCTTGTACTGTCCTGCCTTGCCAAGCCACACGCACACCCCTGGTCAGGCTAGCTGGGGCACCTCAGGCACCATGCAGCCAGGCCTCTTGGCCAAGGCGTCATGACCCCCCTGCCCCACCCGCCCCTCTGCCCCCCACCCCGGCCCCACCCCTGCCCCCACCCACCAGCCTGCTGAGCTGTGCGATGAAGGTCAGCGCAGCCACCGCCTCAGGCAGCAGCACCGCTGACCGCCCCCCCCGCTGGGTCACATCAGACTCGGCGTTCTGGGGCCCACTGCCGCCCCGGACCCCCACTTCACCCTGCCCTGCGCCGCCACTCCCCCCCTGCGACGGCTGCAGCCCCCCCCAGGCCGCCACCCCCAGAGCCTCCCACACCTGCCCCAGGCAGGCCTCCAGGTCATCAGGGGGAGCTGGGGGGGCGGCAGGGCCCAGGGGGGCTGGCTCAGCGCAGCCGGCAGCCAGCCAGGCAGCCAGCAGGCCGCAGTAGGCCCGCAGCAGCGGCTGCAGCTGGGCGGTGTCCCGGTGAAGCCCCAACACCCGCAGCACCGGCAGCACCTGGCAGGCAGGGTCGAGGCCCCCCCTGGCCCCCCCTGCCGCTGCTGCTCCGCCTCCCACCCCCCCTGCTGGTGGGGCAGTTGAGGAGGCTGCCGATGTCTGTGTGGCAGACATGGGTGGGCTGCTGCTGTGTGTGCCCGCTGCCAGGTGGGGGGTGAGGGTGCGGGGCAGCAGGCGGGGCTTGGCCCCTTGGGGGCGGAGCAGGCTGCTGCCCTGGTGGGCTGGCAGAAGCTGCTGCGCCTGCTCTGGCTGTCCGGGGTTAGCAGCGGACAGGGGGTGGGAGCTGGGGCTGGGCAGGGGCAGGGGCAGCAAGGGGGAGGGAGGGGGGGCCTGGGCCAGAGTGGCCAGGTGGTCAGGGGAGGCCAGGTGCTGCAGCCGGGCCAGCACCTCCGCCCTCATGCTGTCCTGGTCAGGCAGGGGGAGGGGGGGCCTGCCTCCTGGCGGCTCTGAGGGGGGGCCCTGCTGCCATGCGGGCTGCTGCTGCTGCTGCTGGTGAAGTAGCCATGGCCTGGACATGATGATTTGTTGGTGTGGCTGTTGAGGGGGGGAGAGGGGGGGCGGCAGGACCTCTAAGGCCTGGTAGGGGACAGCGTCCTCATCCTGCTCCTCAGCCAGGATCTCCTGCCATGCCCCCGCCCCCTCAACACCATCCCCCCCCGCCACCCCTTCCCCTGCAGGCTCTGCCGCCACTGCCGCCACGGCTGCCGGCACCACGGCCGCTGCTGCAGCTGAGCTGCTTGGCTGGCGGGCAGCAGCTGGCTGAGAGGGAGGCGGTTGGTGGGGGCTGCTGGGGTCCCTCACGTCAGCCTCCCCCTCTGGCTGCCCCGCTGCAGGCTGGTAGGCCCGGAGCGCCTGGTGGGCCTCGGGCAGGGGCAGGCTGAGCACAGTGGCCACCACATCCACCAGCAGGGCGCTGGCCAGGTGCGTGTATGCGGCCAGCAGGGCGTGGCTGGAGCTGGCCAGGGGCTGCAGCAGGCTACTGCATGGCCAGGGCTGCTCGTTATGGCTGCCAGGGGGAGGGGAGGCTACTGGGTGGGGTAGGGCAGGCTTGGCAGGGGGCTGTGGGCTGGAATGTGCTGGGTGCTCAGAACTGGTTTTGCTGCGCACGGCTTGCATGACATTGTCAACCAGTTTGAGTGTGATGGGTAAGTGTGATGGCAGGTTGGAACGCCCCTGCTTTGTACCACCGTGTGACCTGCGGGGAGTGGCAAAGGTAGGAGGGGCATGGCAGGAGGGGCATGGCTTGGCTTGGCTTGCCATGGCTTGATTGATGTGTTGTGTGGCAAGGGCGAGCAAACCTCAGCTTACCTAAACACCGAAGCCAATGCGTGCAGCTCCGCTTCACTAACCAGCTGCAAGGGGCCAGCAGCAGCAGCAGCAGCAGCAGCAGCAGCAAGCTAGCAGCTCAGGGCGGGTGCGGTTGTGCGCTTCTGTGTCGGCATCTGAGTTTCTGCCTCACTGGTAGATCATATTGCAGTTTGGCATGACAGCTCTTCGCAAGTTGGTCCTGGCTGGGGCGCGCTCCTGGCTGTTCGGCTTCTTTGATGGCAGAGACCAGCCGCGCAACAACAGTTGGGTCCATCGCATGCCAGGCCGATGCCGATGCGTATAATTCGTATAGACACACCAGCGCTTGCACAAACAGTTTCAAACTTGACTGCTCGAAGTCCTCGAACGCGCCTAGCACGCAATGACACCCACGACCTCTGCCTGGGGGGTAATACTTACGGGTACAACATGTGTAGGCCTGGTGAAGGGGTGCTCCGGCTTCGGGAGCGCCATCATCCTGGTTTTAGTGTGGGTCTTCCTGAGCACCTGTCGCATCGACGGAGGTACACACAAGCTGGGACAATCAAGTTGATGTCGCCTTCTCTCACCTTCCTGTGCGCTCTACCTTGCATTGTTGCGTTACAGGCCCTCTGCAGACAGTGGTGATGACTGATGCAGCCGTTGCAGCCATTCCCATGGTCATCATCCCATTATCAACTGAGCCACCACTGGGGATGGGGTAGTAAGGGGTGGAAGGGGAGGGGGAGGGGGCACAACAAAGATGGGGCAGAAGGGGTGGGGGCTGCCTGGGAGGCTGCCACTATAGGCGCCAGGGCAGGGTGCTGTGAGGCAGCCAGCCTGGGAGAGAAGTGGCGGATGAGCAGCTAGCTGTGTGGAGGGCGGCATAGTGTGGTGGGCCAGGGGGCCCTGCTGAAGCCATTAGAGCTGTGGACGGCCAAGCAGCTGTTCAGCTTGCTCATCCGCCCCAATGCTCAGACCCGGTGAGTGGGGCGGGGCGGGGCGCGGAGGGCCCCCGGAGGGGTGACCGGGGTGTGAAGGAAAAGTGAGATTGGGGGGATGGTGGTTGTGAGAGGTGGCCGCTGCTGACAGGTGCTGGGGATTGAGATGGTTGTGTGGGAAAGTAGGGGAATGCCAGGTGCCGGGTGTCTGCAGCTGCTGCTAGCAGTGGCTGGGGGGAGCAGGCTTTGAGTGCGGGCCATGGGTGCTGGGTAGTGTGTGTTGCAGTGGGTCCTGTGAGGCTGGCGTGTGCAGATGGTCAGTGTGTCGCAGCTCGCAGGGTCACACACCGTTGGATATTGGGCCCGCCTTCAACAACTGGGCGTGAGAGGCACGGGGGGAAGGGGGAGGGCGGAGGGAAAGGTGGGGGCGACAGTCAACAAGCTCTTGCTAAGGGGCTTTGGCTGGGAGTGCGTGGGTGCATCGTTAGGGCGTTGCCGCTCACCCTATGCCTGCCAGCACAACTCCACCATCTCAAAGGCAGAGACCCTTGCCAGCCAGATCCACACACACCACATTGACCACCTGTCCCGTGCTGGCAAGGTCACTGACCTACCTGTGTGCTGCGGAGGGTGACACATGGTGTGACACACCCCTCACGCACTCCCCCTTTGTCATCGCAATGGCAGCCGCCATAACACACATGTCACCACCCCAGCCCCTGCTGTGCCCTGAACCCCTTCCTGCCTCATTGCGCCTCCGATTGTGCTGGTTGAGCTGCTGCTGGGTGCCTGGCTGGGTTTCTGATGCTGCATGTGGGTGAGTGGCTCAGCCGCTTCAGCTTACGAACCAGCCGGCTCCTGCCACATGCCTGGTGGCCGTCTCCCGCTGCTTCTGCTCCTAGAAGAAGAAGAAGAAAAAGACTACTCCGGTATTCACCGGCGTGCATTCACTCCTACAATTTAGTCCCTGCGTTTGTCCCAGCGTTCTACCGACCTTGTCCGATCGGGCTGAAAATTTGATAGATGGCAGTTTTCAGAAAACAAAACATTTTTTGCAAGAAAAGTATTTGGAAAATCCCAAAAGCTGCTGCGCTGTGGCCCGCAACCTATCCCTGCACTTATCCCTGCACCTACGCCCCAGGGCCGCAGCGCAGCCGCCTTTGATTTTTTCAAAATGTTTCTTCTGAAAAATATGTTTTATTTTCTGCAAACTACCATCTATCAAAATTTCATCCCGATCGGACAAGGTCGGTAGAACGCAGGGACAAACGCATGGACTAAATTGTAGGAGTGTTAAGGGAGGAGCTACCGCCTGGGGCGCGGCCTGCTCCCACCATTAAGCCAAAAGAGACGACCCCCCCTACCCTCCCCCCCCTTTAGTGGCCCTTAGTCTGTAGCTTGTCTTTGCAATGGAGTGGGCTGACTCCACCGCGTGCCGTGTTAGCTTGTTTGATAGTTTGGTAGTGTTGGCTTGTGTGACCCCCAGGGCCAGGAGGTGTTGCCGTGTGTGTGTCTCGTAAGTTGTGCCACCTATGCCCAGGAGGATTGGTCTGATCTCAACCATGTGGCCTTCCTTGCGTATGGTTTGAGCTAGATTGGTGTGTTGGTTGATTGCCATGATCCGTCCACCTTGAGTCCGAGCAGTATTTGATTTCTATGATGGTGACCCGTTTAGTGACTTTGCCGCGGTTGCCCGCCTTCGCTTGCGGCGTCACCATGAGTATGTCTGGTCTAGTGGTGTGTTTGGTGGCCGCTGTTTTCAGTCCGAGCGAACGTAGCGTTGTGTGTAGCGTGTCGTTAGGGAGGTCAAGGTCTTCCTTCGCGCCCTTCGCCCTAAAAGCTTTAACGATGAGGCGGCTGGCCCCGTTGTGCCTTTCTTGCACAAGCGGTAAGGTCTCGCTGCAGCCCGATAGGGGATGAGTGGCACTGTCGGCTTCCCCGCAAAGTGGGCAGCGATCGTCAGTCGCCCGTTTCCAGCGCAAAGCTAGCTTTTGGTTGTAGAGCCCGCCGGTGCGGTAGAGTAGGGCCGTTCGTTGTGCGTGGGTGGAGATGTTCGTGTCGGTCATCACTCTATCGCCCGCGCCTGGTGCTGCGACCTTCGTGATTTCTCGGGACATTAGGTAGTAGATGCTGTCTTGGTTGGCAAGGCCAAGCTTGTGTTTGTTGTGCATGTGTGCCCGCACGCTTTGGCGGCAGTCCGGCAGTGGGGCGGGGGATTCGCTGTCGGCCGCGGTGCTAAGCCAGAAGGTCGTCTCTTTGCGTGTAGTCGGGCTGTAGGCTGGGGTGTTGGCAAGCTCTGGGTGTAGCGCCGCGTGCTTGGCTAGGGCGTCTGCGCCTTCATTTCCGATAATGCCCGAGTGGGCCCGGACTTTGTAGAATTGTATCGTGGCGGGGCTGTCGATGATGAGGGTGGCGATGGCTGTCAGGATGTCCTTGTGTCTATGTGTGATGAGCGACATCGGATTAGCGAGGGCTCGGCGGATTTGGTAGAGCGAGCAAAGGCTGTCGGTGGCGATGCGTTTGGCCCCCGCTTTGAGTGCCGCGTACATCGCCGTGAGTTCTGCCTTGTTGATGGTGTTGCTTTCTGGGTCGTCCAGGGCGACTGTGATGAGGATGTTGTTCTCCGGGATATAGACCCCCGCACCGACGCGCGCTGGGTCTGCCCCGGAGGTCTTGATGCAGCTGCCGTCTGAGTACGCGATTGTGGCCCATTCGGTGATGGCCATCCGTGGCTGCGTCGTGGAGTGTTGCGTGAGCTGTTGGTGGCTGCGTTGGTGCCCCGAGGTGGGCAGGTCCCTGTCCAGCGGCAGGCGCATGTGTTGTTTGTGGCCGCTAGGGGGTGTGGCCGGCTGGCTTTGATTCGTTGGTCTGTTGCGAATTGGGTGTGTGTCTTGGTGGGGGTGGAGGGCAGTGGCAATGCTAGCCAGCCATCCTTGGGGGTTGCCTTTGGTGACGAGGTGTTGTCCCGCTGCATTCCAAATGACGCAGATGTGGAGGTTGGCGTGCTTGCCTGGCTTGGAGCATCTGGTCTTGGTGGAGGGTATGCTAGCCAGGTGCTGGCAGTACTCAGGGTAGCGCCGCAGGGTGTCAATGTGTTTAGGGTAGGAGATGCCCTTTTTCCCAGGGATCAGCATGATGGTGGCCATGGCCTCCTCCTGGGTAGCTGAGTGTATAGCATGGTTGACGCATTTGAGTGCCACCGCATCGTCTGCCGGGACATTCCATGTGGATAAGCCAGTGTGGCGTACCAGTAGGCAGTTGTGGTGTGCCCCAAAGGCCGTGTCGTTGATGTCGGGGCTCCAATAGGTGGTGGTTTCTGGTCTAACTGTGAGTGGATCAGCCCATCTTTGGACGGTACTTGGAAAGCTGCGTGTGGTGTGTAGGGTGTTAAGGGCTTTGTCTTGTGCCCCTCTCATGGGGTGGTGGCTGCTCTGTGTGTCCTGTCTCCTTAGGAGGGCCACTACTTCTGTGGCCAGGTTGCGTGTGTGTGGTGTGTGTTGTAACCAAGCGTGTAGGTGTTGGTGTTGTGGTTTGGTCAGGAGGCCTACTGTGCGACCCGACTCGTCGTGGGCCGTTACGTGTTGCACTAGGTCGTGTTGTGGCATGATGGGCTCCCCCGTGCTGAGGCTCATCGCGGGGGTGGTCATGTGGGGGTGAAGTTGGAGGAAGGTTTCGCAATTGCCCGTCCCGACGATGTCCGTCTGCGGGTTGATGGGGTACGTGTGGAAGGTGGCCTTCGAGTGTAGGTTGGTGCACCGGGGTAGCCAGGTGTGCGGGTCCGGCAGTCCCTGTCGGGTGTGGGCCGGCAGGTTCGCGTCGGGTCTCGCATGTCTGGCTTCTCGTATCTGCTTGTTGTCCTCGTCGTAGTCGTTGCGCTTTGCCGTGTAGTCTAGGTGTGCCGTGATGAGCGGCGCCGGTTCGAGGGTGGGGTGCCAGTGTACTCGTATGAGGTCCGAGTGCGCTGCCTGACGCATGGTGGTCTTGAAGTCATTGCTGCCAAACTTGCATATAGGGCACAGCCAATATCCTGGTTCCTTGTGTCCTGACAGGTGGGCTTGCTCGAGGCAGGTTGGGTGGTAGGCCCTCTTGCAGTTGTGACACGTGGGGCTGTCCCCTCTTGGTAGCCAGCACAGCTCACAAGTGCATACGTCCTTAGCCTCTTCCCTACTGATGGTCTCTATGTGTGTGGGTGTATAGCCTTCTTCTGCACATAGAGGTAGTGCCCATCTATCTATGACTGTGGGTTTCCAGTGCACCTTGTAGTAGTTTTCCTTGTTGATGCCGTCCCATTGCCAGCCATCTATGCTGGTAATGGCCTCTTGGTGGCCGTACATGGCCCCTAGCATGCAGCCTAGGTGCTTGGGTTTACATCGGCAGGCTTTATCCACCTTCCAGCTGGAGAGCCCTGGGAGGTCGAGGCCTGCTTCTGCTCCTTCTAATCACTCGCAGAAAAATTCATGAGAAAAGTTGAATTTTTTGACAAAGTGCTTTGATAGAATGTATTTTTTAGCGGTTCTAAGAATGGGGGTGTAAACCTAAAATCGAGGAAAAATCGGGCTGAGGAGATACGAGAAAACCAGTACTGGTCCACCCCCAACCAGTACTGGTCCACCCCCAACCAGTACTGGCCGCCCCGCAACCAATACTGGTCCACCTCCAACCAGTACTGGTTTACCCCAAACCAGTACTGGTTTACCCCAAACCAGTACTGGTTTACCCCAAACCAGTACTGGTTTACCCCAAACCAGTACTGGTTCACCCCAAACCAGTACTGGTTCACACCCAACCAGTACTGGCAGACCCCCAACCAGTACTGGCTGGCCCCCAACCAGTACTGGCTGGCCCCCAACCAGTACTGGCTGGCCCCCAACCAGTACTGGCTGGCCCCCAACCAGTACTGGCTGGCCCCCAACCAGTACTGGCTGGCCCCCAACCAGTACTGGCTGGCCCCCAACCAGTACTGGCTGGCCCCCAACCAGTACTGGCTGGCCCCCAACCAGTACTGGCTGGCCCCCAACCAGTACTGGCTGGCCCCCAACCAGTACTGGCTGACCGCAGGAGCTTGGGGCGGGGGGCCAGCAGCAGCAGCAGCAGGGGGGCAGGGGGGCAGCATCAGCAGCAGCAGCAGGGGGGAAGGGGGGCAGCAGCAGCAGCAGGGGGGCAGGGGGGCAGCTGTAACAGTCCAGACACTCAGCTAGGATGAATGGTAGGTTTGTGTTTCTTTTCTCCATGCAAGATTCTGTGAGATTTGAATTGCAGCTTACTTATGACGAGATCTTGCGATGCTAGAGGGTCCGGGACTTCTTGGGGGACTTCTGGACTTTTGAGAGGGCTTAATACTTGGATGGTGTTGCTTCTGGACAAACACTACAATGCTTGCAATGACTACTCTTCTCTTGATGGATTAGTTCTTTACGACGTCTTCACGATGTAAGTACACTGCACTACCCACTGCGCGACTCGGAGGCTGTCGATGAGTATGTAGACAGCCGCAGCGGCAGCAATAGCCGCACAAGTCAGCATGCTCGACGGCTGCAAGCCGGCACTTATGCCTCAGCCGACCATGCATCCTGACCGCACAAACACTACTGTTACATCTGGTTTCCGCAATTGTTCGATCGTCGCGGCCTTTGCGCAGAGTGACACCGGACCCAACTCAGTCGGAGGTGCCATTGGAGCCGATTGTCGCGGTGCTTGCTGCTGCAGAGACTCCTGCTTCAAGAAGTCGTTGTACAGCCTGTACCTGCTGTGCTTGCTGTGCTTGCACTGCTGTTTCGCAGACTTGCTTTGCCCGTTCACACGGAGAGTCCCGCGTGAGCGGAGCCTGCGTTTGCAGAGGCTTGTCTTGCTGACTTGCTTTGCCCGTTCACACGGAGAATCCCGCTTGCGCGGAGCCTGCTGTTGCAGAGGATGCTTTGTCCCGCTCACGCGGAGAAATGCTTAGCTTGACTTGCACAATGTCATGTGTGCTGCTTGCCACCTACATCCCCGCCACCACCCCAGCCAATGAGAGCTTAGCACCAAACCTGGCCAAAGAAGCAGCCAACCGTCCATAGCCTGCCCTTAGCAGAGTTACACAGAGAAAACTGCAGGCAACACACATCCAGCGCCTTGCTGAGACCCTACAACATATTAGGCTGCACAACCTTACACCAACATCCTCCTTGCAACGTCACTACACACCCTACCCTATAAAGAGCCTCATCTCCATCAACACAATTAGCCTGCTCAAACAGAGAACACATAGCTGCACTCCTGCCCTATGCAGAGACGCCTAACACCAGCAACAACACATAATTGGCCACCTCTAGGCACAGAGCACACCCAGCTGTGATCACCAACTGCTGTGATCACCAAGCTGCGCCAACCTGCCGAGAGCCACATCATGCACCTGCCGGTCTGAAATAACCTACTACCGTACTCTCCCTTTTGATTCGCGTCCGCGAATCGTTTTTTTGCCCTCGCGAAATCGAGAACGAGTAAACAATGTGGTTTTTTTCTGAATCGCGAAGTGGTCAAACAATTATCTGACCTGCGTAAATGGTGTTGCGATGAACCTCTTTGTGGTCCGTGGCATCAGTGCCGACGACGCAGCCGAAAAATTGCTACGCCAGGTTGACCAACACGATGAAATGCTCCATCAAAGGGGTGGGTAGTAGGCAAGTCAGCGGGTGGCCCCACGAAGTCAGCTGTTGGGGTGGTTGGCCAGGCTGGGGCAGCAGCTGGGGTGGCTGGCTGCACCAGGTCAGCTGCAAGGGTGACTGGGCAAGCTGGGGCAGCAGCTCGGGAGGCTGGCCGCACCAAGTCAGCCACTGGTGTGCTTGCCTTGGCGAAGGCTGCGGCATGGGTGACTGCTCGGGCACGCAGATTTGAGTGTTCAGAGGAGGATGCAGAGATATGCCGACACTGCAAGCAACCACAGGAGCACCATGATTTCATGGGGGAGGTTCAGTGCCCCATCTAGTGCAAAGTCTAGAGGGTGACCTGGTGCACATTTACAGTGCCCTTGCCCAGAGGCAGTGACTTGGCTTGGACTTGGCTTGGACTTGGCTTGACATAGTGACATGTACACAGAATGTGTTAACCATGGAGGATTGACTTGGTATGCAAGGAATGGCTGTCTTGAATATTTCCAAGCACACCCACATTGTTAAATTTGTGTTTTGCTACAACTTTTGCATCGGGAAAAAGTAAACAATATATTTTGGGGGTCGGGAACGAGTATTTAATCATAATATTCGGGGCCTCGCGAATCAAAAGGGAGAGTACGGTAGGCATCGTCTGAAGCTGACAGAAACGACAAGCAGGGCAAAGTGGCATGGGGGCCAGCCCAGTAGTCATATCTTGACGTCTCGAGGCATGCACTCTCATCTGACCACTCCGGGTAATTAAGGCCGAGACGGCAGTTTCCGCTGAGGTATACCGCGGATAGCCCATCGCAAGGGCGACCCATCGCCGTCAATAACTCCGTCTAACTCGAAGTGGTTGAGCTGTAATCGCGGTTTTAGTGTGACCCTCCGCAGGTTCGCAAATATTCTCCGCAGGGTCAGTGTGACCCTCCGCAGGGTCAGGCCTGACCCTGCGGAGGGTCACCGCTAGGCTCGCTTCCTAGGCATTTCTGACCCTGCGGAGGGTCACCTCCGGCTCATTTCCTAGGCATTTCTGACCCTGCGGAGGGTCACCGCTGGCTCATTTCCTAGGCATTTCTGACCCTGCGGAGGGTCACAGCCGGCTCATTTCCTAGGCATTTCTGACCCTGCGGAGGGTCACCGCTGGCTCATTTCCTAGGCATTTCTGACCCTGCGGAGGGTCACAGCCGGCTCATTTCCTAGGCATTTCTGACCCTGCGGAGGGTCACCGCTGGCTCATTTCCTAGGCATTTCTGACCCTGCGGAGGGTCACAGCCGGCTCATTTCCTAGGCATTTCTGACCCTGCGGAGGGTCACAGCCGGCTCATTTCCTAGGCATTTTCTGACCCTGCGGAGGGTCACAGCTGGCTCATTTCCTAGGCATTACTTGCACATGTCTCAACGTTAACACAACTCGCAACACCTCGCTTAGGCACTACCAAACATACGTCTCCACGCTCAAACACTTCACAACAACTCGCAAAGATACAGCAAAGTACATGTCATCACGTTGAAACACCTCGACACACCTCCGCAAAACACATGTCTCGACATCCAAACACCCCGCAACACCTCACTACGCTACTCCTTAGCACATGTCTCGATGCACCATCACCCCGCGGCACCTCCCTACAGAAATGCCAAGCAAATGCATTGATGCACTACCGCCTTGCAACACCTTCATATAAGGTGACAAGTGACAACAACACCACACCAACAATAACACCACCACCACCACACCACCACACCACCTTGGGCATGGCATGACTAGAGTAGGCTGGCTGCTACTACTTGCGTGCGCTCCATGCTGCCCGCCCAAGGCTGGCCTTTAGGGAGGGGGGAAGTAGACGGGGTGGCGGACTGGGAGGTGGTGGTGGTGGTGGTGGGACAGGAGAGGGAAGGAGGAAGGGGCCGAAAGGCAGGAGGGTTACCGTCAAACCTTCAACAACAAGGGGTGGGCTGGCGGTTACTGCCCCATAGCACCCAACTCCTGGCTGCTGGGCCATGCTTGCTGTGGGCAAACACCTCTAATCGGGCTGGGCTGGGCTCCAGGCTGGGCTGGGCTGGGCTCCAGGCTGGGCTGGGCTGGGCTGGGCTGAAGGAGGGGAGGGGGCTGCCCGCTCCAGGCTGCTCGCTCCAGGTTGCCCGTTCCAGGCTGCTACGCCAAGGGCTGCAAGGTGGGGTAGGGAAGGTGAGACGGGGGAGGGAAGGCTGCAAGGTGAGACGGGGGAGGGAAGGGGGAAGGGGCAAGGGGGCAATGGGCAGTAGTTCGACCATCAGACCTGCAGCCAACAAGAGGCAACCTTGCACTTAGGCTGGGCATTGGCGACCACTCATGTGCAGGGGCTGGCCACTTACACTATTGCTCCATGTCATGCCTTGCTGACTCCATGCTGGCTCCTTGTTTAAACCTGTCCTTGCTACACCTGTCATGCACCAGCTGTCGACATCTGCACGCAAACATTTGCTAGCAAGCTGATGAACACAAACATGCATGACCAGAACAAGGCAGGCTAGGCTGACACCACCATCGCAAGTGTTCAACACCAAGACAAGGGACAGGGAGGGGAGGGGAGGGGAGGGCCACTGAGGGGAGGCGTGGTCAGGCTAGTGGTCAGGCTAGGCACATGGTGCAACACAATTGCCACGGCAAGCCACTCACCATTTGCTGAGAG